>JAQQAC010006923.1:29234066-29285764 GCA_029783875.1 Phataginus tricuspis
AACAAAAGGACCAAGACACCCCTAAAGAATAATGTGAGGGGATTTGCTCTACTAGATATTAAAACTTATTATAAAATATACCATTAGTGTAGATGTAGGCAAATTAACAAACAGAACAAAGAGCCCAGACATAACTTGTATGAAACATGACACATGACAAAGGTGGCATTTTAGATCACTGGGTGAAAGAAGTGTCTACTAAATAAATGATGCTGGATCAGTTGGTTAACTATAGAGTGAAAAAAGGGGGGAATGTATCCCTACCTCATCCCAAATGTAGAAATCAATTCCATTTGGATTAAGAACTTACATGTGAAGGAACACTTCAACAGATTTTATAAGAAAGCACAGGAGAGTATTTTTATGTCTTTGGGGCAGCGAAGAATTTCTTAAGCAAGACCACAAAGTCATTAATTATGGAATAAACAATTATTGACTGATTAAATTAAAGACATATTAAACATTTCAGGAGGAAATTTGTCTAAACAAATGAAAAGATGCTTAACTCAACGGTAGTCAGGGGAATTAAAATTAAAATCACAATTGGATACCATTTTATATCTAAACTGCAAAAATTTTTAAATCTGACAAAAGTAATTGTTGGAGAGGTGTAGGTCAATAGAAACTCTTATAATTGACAGTGAGAGTGTATATTGGTTCTCTGGGAAATAATTAGACATTATCTTGTAAAGCCAAATATTCTTATACTCTATAACCCACAATTCCACTCTTAGATATATATGCTGGAGAAAATTTTGTACTAAGAACAAGGAGACATGTTATTTTACTGTCTTTGTGAACTTGAGCAAGTTACTTAATCTCTATGTGCCTCAGTTTCCTCTTCTGTAAAATGGGATTAATAATAGTACCTTCAGCATAGGTTGTGTGGATTAAACAAATTAAGTTAATTAATTTTAAAGTATTTAAAACAGTGCCTAGCACACAGTAAACATTACATAAGTGTTTTGTAAAATAAAAATAGCCACGCACATGTGATAAAGCACTAAAACCAAAAAGAGAATAAGGAGAACAATAAACACAACATTTGGGAGGATGGTTACCTTTGGGTGGGAGGTGAGTACATATAGTTGTAAGATTTAGTGATGTTCCATCCTTGAGTTGAGCTATGGGTTCAGGGCTATTCATTATACAGCAGACCCCCCTTACCCACAGTCGCAGCATGTTGCAGTTACCTAGTCATCCATGGTCCGGAAGCAAATGATCCTACTTCTGACATACATTGTCAGAAGGCCAATAGTAGCCTAAGGCTACATCACAGTGCCTATGTCATTCCCCTCACTTCATCTCATCAGGTAGGCATTTTATCATCTCATATCATCACAAGAAGAAGGTGGATAAAGTACAGTATTTTGTGAGAGAGACAACATTCACATTATAATATATTGTTATAATTGTTCTATTTTATTATTAATCATTGCTGTTAATTCCTTACTCTGCCTGATTCATAAATTAAACTTAATCATTGATAATATATGTATAGGAAAAAAGTATATATAGGATTTGGTATTATTTACAGTTTCAGGCACCCACTGGGGGTCTTGGAAAGTGGATGGGGGATTACTGTAGTATCTGTTGTATAATGTGCACGTTTCGTATATATGCATACATTATGTCACATATTACATTTTACAATAGGAATACAAAGGGAAAAGAGAAATTCCTACATGTCTAGAAAGACAAGCTTCATGGGAATGTGAGCCATGGGTTAGGAAAGTTATCTTCTCACTGAGTCAGTAGGATTTCACTGAATGACATTCATCAAGAACCCCAGATACAATCCTGAGAGAAAGGACTGTCCCTTCCATACACGTCAGCTCAGACGGCTCAAGCCGTACCCACATGGGCCCACGGACAAGCAGGCAGCCTCATGCTTCTAAATCCGTCACCGGATGGCAGAGCAGGAGAGGAAGAGGGAGGACAAAAACAGGAAATAAGCCCAAAGGTTGGGTCCTCAGAATCAAGAGACTATGGAGGGAGTTTCTCAGAGCAGGGAACCCAGCCAGAAGCAACTCTGGGGATCTCTAGACCCATGCCTTCCAGGAGGAAACTGAGGCCAGAGAGGGGAAGGGCCTAGAATCAGGCTTTGATGCCGTGTCTGAGACCCTTTCCAGGATGCCAAGCAGGAAGTGAGAAGCATGACCTTACTGTCCCAGTGAAATGGAGACGTTGATGGAGAAGGAGCACAGCCAGGTCCACACACCCCAGGGTCAGGGTGAGGTGCAGGCCAGCACCCAGCCACCAATCCATGGGTGTTAAAGTGCCCAGGGGCCACGTGCTTCCTGGGGAAGGCGCCCACCTCCCACCAACCTCACTTTCAGTCCATTTCTTAAAATTGTGGTAACATCCACTCAACATAAAAGGGACCATTTTAACCATTTGTAGAGCACGGTTCTGTGGCATTAAGTACACCCACACAGATGTGCAGCCATTCCCAGCGCCCACGCACAGAACCTTCCCATCGTCCCAAAATGAACACGTGCCCCTTCCCCAGCCCCTGGCAGCCACTATTCTACTTTCTGTTTATAAATCTGACTACTCCAGGGGCCTCATGTAAGTGGGGTCATACAGTATTTGTTCTTTTGTAACTGGCTTATTTCACTGATCACAATGTCCTCAAAGTCCATCCACGTAACAGAGTGTGTCAGAATTTCCTTCTTTTTCAAGACTGAAAAGCATTCCACTGTGTGAATGTTTACATTTTCTCATCCATTCATCAGTTGATGGACACTGGGTTCCTACCACCTTTTGGCTGCTGTGAACGTGAGTGTAGGTATGTCTGGCGTTCAGCTCTCTGAGGTATATACCCAAAAGTGGAATTGCTGGATCATATGGTAGTTCTGAATTTCATTTTTTAAGGAACCTCTATGCCATTTTCCCCTGCTCTCTCTTTTGCTGTGCAGTTTCTGCACCACTGGGGGTTTTTGATGAAAGAGAGTTCTAGTATGACCCGCCTGTTTGCCCAGCAGTAGGCTGTCAGGACCACAGAGCTGTGTCTGCCTTGTATTTGACATGCCCCACCACCAAAACTTATATTTGCAACTAAGAACCATTGCTTTCTCAGATCTTCTTACATCTGCCACTTCACATGGCAATTTAAAAAAGCAACCTTAGCAGAGTGCCCTTGTGCCAATAAGCAGCAAGTGTCAGAGCTGGGGGCAGAGGTGTGTGGGGAACTGCCTTTGCATCCAGCCTCGCCACGAGGGTGGCCGCTGGGAACTGCCTTTACATCTCAGCCTCGCCACGAGGGTGGCTGCTGGGAACTGCCTTTGAATCTCAGCCATGCCACAAAAGATGGCCACTGAGAACTCAGCCGCGCTGCAGGGGTGGCCGCCAAAAGCCCCCTGAGGTTTAGCTGCGCCCACTCCGGTCCGCTTCTTACATCAGAGACAGCTGCGCAGGCGCGCAGCTCTGTGCCTGATTCGGAAAAGTAAAGTCACCTTATTGGCATAGGTGACCGATGGGGGGAGGCTTCACCCTATATATCCCATGCCCTGAGCCCCAATAAATGAGTTCTCCCCTTGAGTGAACTTCCTGTCGCGTCTGATTGTCTCCGGGGAAAAGGGGCGGCCAGCGGCGAGTGGCGAGCGGCCAGCAGCCAGCGGCGGCGGCAGCAGAGGCTGGAGCGGCTGCAAGCGGCGGCACCGCCGAGAGCTGGAGGCTGCGGGAACGGGCGGACAGCCGGCGCTTACCTCCCTTGCTCTGCCTATCGGGGCGAGCCTCTCTCCCTGCCTTCCTCCCCTCCGCTGGTTCGGAGGGTCGCAGAAAGAGCTTGTAACACAAAGAGCTGTAGTCCTGACCGAGAGCGGGACCGGTGGGAGGGAGAGAGGTGAAAAAAACCCGATAGAGGTGGGTGCTTGGTGGCCAGCTAGGCTCACCCACAAGCAGGGGATCTTGCTCCCAAAGGCAGCCCCACAGCATGTACCATTTCAACTCCTGGCTTAGCAAAGTCACAAATACAGTCATGTCAGGGACCAACTGGATAGTCAAGGCCACAAATGCGGAGGGTTGCTGGGCTTTGAAGCAATCTCTCTTTGTACTTTTCTGTTTCTTCATAGAAACTTTTGGAATCTTTATCAAATTGCTGATAAAACAAAGCCAATGCAGAATGTTAGGGTGGGGGGCCATCAGGGCCCAAGGCTTGAGGGGCGCAGTGACTTTAAGTATAGATGGCGTCTGTCACAGACGGGAATTGGGATGCATGTCTCACTCACGATTTCCCTGGGAGTTACATCTGGACTTGACCTGCTTTTGAGGCGTGCCTGTCCTTTCTCTACTTTTGACAGGTGTTGTGGGGTCTGTCTTCCTACTCAACCCCACCTTCCTGGCCAAATGATTGGTCCAAGGTTGGCATTGTGGTAAACCACTTTCTGGTCTTTTCTTGAGTTTTTTTTTTTTTTTTTTTAATAATCTGGGGCAAGAGAATATTTCCCTGCCCATGTGTCTAGGTTGGAGGACAGATCCCCATTCATGGGGGGGTGTGGGGGCCTGGGAGGCCTGTAGAGGATGAAGACAGCAAAATGCAGAGAAGAGCTGCCAGTGTCCTGATGGTATTCTGCCCTTGGCTCCAGTCCTGTAAGCTCATTTTGAGGAGTCAATCCTTTTGCCCTTTCTGCTTACATCACTTCAGCTGGTTTCTGCTCTGTACAACCAGAGTCCAGAGTAAGAGACCATGAATCATGCCAAAGGGCCTCCCCAGGCAACAGAGGAGTACAAGTGCACATGGCCTGCGCACCAGTGGCTTCATTTGGTACCAGGTCTTCACAAGAGGGTGGGTGGAAAGGCCTCACTGTTTGGGAACATCTCCATGCATATTTTGATCCAAGCTGTAGGATGCAATCTGGCATTCCGACAATTGCTTTTCTAATTCATTTAGTTGTTGAAACCAAAACGCATAGTACTGAGGAAAATATAAGTGCGTAAGCAGTCAGCCATAGACTGCTGCTGCTGACATACTGTTCCTTCATGATCCAGACTTTGTCTATGCTGTCAGAGTGTCTCCCTGCATTTCAGCACTTTGTGGGCCAGGGGTGCAAAGAGGGGAACGCATGGGTTGTCTGTGGAAAGAGATGGTGGATATGTGAGGCTACGTGGCACCAGGTCCCATGATCACTAATCTGAGTTGGTCTGTAATAACCTAGAGTTGGCAGGCAGGCCACAAGACCCCCTACTGGCTGGGCATATGCCTGGGGACCCAAGCTTGCTTTGGGAGTGGGGGCACAATGAGGGGAGGGGCTGAGAAAGTAGGGTTGCGCCCAGGGATTACAGAAGATCTCACTGACCGGTCCCCCTGTCCTGGGGGTTCTAGATTTGGTCACCAACACTATTTCTGGCTCTTTTAAAATACAGGGTACCCAGTTAAATTTGAATTTCAGATAAATTACTTTTAGTATGTCTTAAATATGGCATATTGCAGTAGTTGCATATTGTGTGGATATATATAGATGTATGCATGTATATACATGTTGTGGTTTTTAGGCTCTCTGGGTGATTCTAATGTTTACAATGGTGAGACCAGCACATGGGGTGGAAGAGCACAAAGGTGGGTGAGAAGTCCCTGGGGGTGGAGTTTGAAGGCATGGTCTGGTTTAGTGCCTCTGGGGTGGCGGGGTCAGCTGTGGGCAGAGGGGATGGAAGGTGAGTGAGGAGGCAGCAAGTCACGTGCAAACCTCAGGAGGGAGCATGAGGGAGGGAAAGGCCAAGGAGGCCCCCCGGCAGAAGGGAGGGTGCCGTCTTTTGCACTGCAAATATCCTGCTCCATCTAGATGTGGAAGCCTGACTGAAGCCCAGCTATGAAACCCCAAAAGCAGTCTCTAATAGGGTGGAACTGTCTGTGGGGCTTTCAGCAGCAGAGATGCTGGGCCCACCCCAGAACTGTCCAATTATAACTCCTCTGCACATGCTTTAAAACATACACAGACAGTTGTGATGAATCATCTGGGCCAGTCCCTTCCCTAGTCCTCCTTGCCCGCTGCCCCCATTCTGCAGCTTCTGCGCAGGCCACTTTCTATATCTGTTTACTTACTTCCTTTGTCTGCCACATTTCTGGTGCTTTCTTTAAACCACCAAGAGCATGCTCAGTAAATGTTTGTTGGACTTAAGCTAATGGCTTGGTTTTCTGAGACATGTCTTACAGCAATGGTCTCAAACGGGAGCATGTATGAGCATCACCGGAGGGCCCTGGCCTCAGCGTTTTAGATTCAGCAGGTCTGGGGCGAGGCCTGAGAATTTGCATTCAACAAGCTCCCAGGCGATGCTAGTGCTCCTGGTCCTGGGGCCACACTGTTTTTGCAAGAATGAGAAAGTGCTCTCAGTCTAAATGACGTCAAGTTAATCACAACTACAAGTAGAAACCAGACATTCTGAGTAGAACAGCTGACCAGGTCCATGGAAGGCTACAGACTCAACATGGGAGACTATGGGGGGCAGTCTGGCAGAGCGGAGTGACAGGGACCTGTGTTTGAACCTCTGCTCAGCCCTTGATGGCTGTGTGACATCAGGCAAGTTGCTTAACTTGTCTGAGCCTGTTTGCTCATCTGTAAACTGTGGGTCATAATAGCTGACATTTCTGTCGGGTTTGCTATTAGGGGCGTTGAGCTGTTTGTTGGTGAGCACGCACACAGCAGTGACAGCCTCAGCAGAGGTCAGCCCGGGCAGTGGGAATCCCACTTCTCAGCTCTAAGGCCCTCTCAGCCACCTTGGAGCCCCCTCAGAGGGCTTCTGGGAGGAATAAATGTATGATTTGTACAACACTGACTCAGAGTTTGGTACAAGGTAAGCACTCAACCAAGTTTGTGGTGGTTGTTATCCTGGTCCCTGGACATGCACCTGTGTCCTTGTAGGCTGTGTGCAAGGACACCCTAGCACGAGTGTTGACTATTGCATGGATTCATAGAATGTCAGACCCCAAGACCATCCCCATATAGGGAAGGGCCTGTACGTATTATGTGCTTATGAATATGCATTACTTAGAAAACAACCGGCTCATGAAGGACTTGAGTTATTGATAAAACCAGGCCTTTGGTCCTCCCTTTGGATCCTAGCCTGCAGAGGAGGAAGAGCCGTGGCCATGCCTTGGGCCCGGCAAACAAAGGACACTGGGGTCCCTTAGGAACTGAGGCTGCACGCGGGCGCCATCTAGTGGCTAAAGTGAGCAAGTGCCCCCCCATCCAAACCCCCAGTCTAAAAGGCAGGACAATTATGGTCCCCCAGCAGTGTGGCAGCATGGATCACATTTCTTTACAATCATAAGTAGGTTTAAAATGGGAGAATTTTTTAAAAATGAGGATGATCTATGCAGGTGCAGCAAATTTATCCATAAACACCCTATTGCCAAAGAGCTGAGGGAAGGAGGTCCTGAGAGGGCCTTTGACAGAAGGATCAGCGCCTTCCCCCTGGAAAATGTGGATGTCAAGGTGCCACCCTTTGCTCTTTCCCTCCTTTAGCCTTCCTGTAAGAGAGAATAAACTGAGGTAGATTCTTATTTACAGACTTACCAGGAACTCACAGGGCAAGACAAACAGTGTCCTTAGGAAGGATACCAAAGACATCTCCTTGGCTTGTCAGAGACTGCAGAGGCACACTCCAAGAGGTACATGGTTGTTTTTCGGTTCATTTTACTGTGAGGGTTCTCCTAGGGGCCTGATTATTGATATATTTGAGTATAAAGATTATTTTTAAAAAATCAGTGTAACACTACAGGTACTGTGTTTTTTAAATGGCTCTAATTGCATATTCTTTCTGCAAATAGAACCACTAGAATTTGTGTCCAGGATTAGAAGTGACAGTGCGGGGTTCCCAGTGGCAGCAATTGGACCTCATCAGGCTAGTTCTGGGCTTGCATCCAGCCTGTTTCCCCCGGCCGCTGTGTGGCCTCTCCAGCTGTCATGGGGCCACCCAGCCGGAGTCTGGCTCCACAGGAACAGCAGAGAACTGCCTCAGGCCCTCTGTTGGTGCATACACAGGCTTCAGTCGCTGACAAAGTCAAACCCGAGCAACCTGCAGGGCACCATGTCACTTCTGGCTTCTGAGCAACTTTCTATACATTATAGTTGGGAGTCCAAAGGTGGGTTAATCCACCCATGTGTGTAGTCCTGGGCCTCCTCAGTCTCAAGTACAATCTTCTCCCTTCCCACCAGCCCCTGACCTCTCACCCCTATCTGTTAGTGTTTCCTATGGTGCAAATCTGTCTGCCCTCTGAAACCTGTTAAATTTGCCTGTACCCCTCACCTCTTCACAGACCATCCCTCTCTACTTCCTTGCCCTGGCTGGAGCCAGGACCTTCTCCGAGGATGCCTCTTCCCTGCCTCCCCATTCCTCCCAGTGGGGACTCTGGGTGGGCCTTAGGTCCTGGCTGGCTCCTCAGGATTTCGGCATTTTGGAAGCAAGCCCACCTTTGTGTGCTGCTGCTCCCTGAGGCCACCTTCTCCTCTCGAGGCCACTCTCCCACCTGGGGTTCATGGACGACTTTGGCTCTCTCTGTCTTTCTATCAACCTGCTCCCCACCCTGACTCTTGCTGTCACCCTGGCAACCCCAGTGTTTACACCTGAGCCTCCACATCTGCTCACTTCCCGAACTCCAAGTCTTTATCTCCATTCCATCACCACCCCTGCAGCCAAATCTTACGTTGTCATCATGAGAATACTGCTCTACCTCTACAACCTTCACTTCCAGAATCTCTTCTGACCATGTCCTGTCTCCCTCCATCTGTCTGGACCCTGAGGTCAATCACTTTCCCATCCACTCCCCTGATGTCGCCTCTTCGCCCTACTGAGTGGTTGTGCCCACTCAGTACTTCCGCCCTCAATAGGCTAGATTCCTCTGCAGGCTGCAGCCTTAGCCGAGGGCAGTTGCCTCTGTCTACAGTAATTCATGGACAGATACCTACCAGAGGAAGGGCATCTCTTCCAGCAGAACTACAGAGGCTTCAGGGGAGGCTCAGGGAGGGATGGTGCAGGTTGGGAGTGACACGTGGGAACTGAAATTAACTAGAAGTTGGTTCACAGAACATTTAACCTTTCCCTACCCTTGATGCAGGACAAACAGGAGCAGTCAATCCCTGGCCAAGGAACAGAATTCTTGCCTAAAGACATTCAAGAATCCCAGAGCAAAGGCCTCTGCAGTCTGGCATTTCAGGGTTCCCCACAGAATTACCTAAAAACAAGGTTCTTTAACTGACAAGCTCTATCCACCAACACAGTGCTTCAGTTGGCTTTTTATTGACTCATTTTTGGGTAAGTGTAACTCATCAAGCATTACCAGATGCTTAGGAAAATCAGCGACTTGGAAAAGAGAGATTAAGATAAACAAAAATCGCCCCCCAAAATACAGAGATAATATAGGAAACTGAGGAAAACTTAAAAAAAACAACAACTCTGATTTGTGTCCTCAAATACTAATTTACCCATAAGAAAGGGACAGAGATCAAGAGCCCTTGGAAATTAAAAATGATTGCTGAAACTAAGAAAATCATCTTAGAAAATTTAGAAAATAAAGCCAGGAAATTTTCCAGTAGGAATAAAATCAACCAGTGGAATATAAGAAAAGATAAGTGACAACAGAGGATCAAGCACAGAGTTCCAACATTCTACTGTTGGGAAAGTTCCAGAAAATAAAAACAGAGAAAATGGAAGGGATACAATTATTTAAAATTACAAAAGCAAACTTTTCATACAGCAAAGGCCATGCTAAGAAGGAAATATACTGCAATACAGGCCAACCTCAGGAAAGAAGAACAATCCCAAATGAACAGTCTAAACTCACAATTAATGAAACTAGAAAAGGAAGAACAAATGAGGCCCAAAGTCGGTAGAAGGAGGGACATAATAAAGATTAAAGCAGAAATAAATAAAATTGAGAAGAATAAAACAATAGAAAGAATCAATGAAAGCAAGAGCTGGTTCTTCAAGAAAATAAACAAAATAGATAGCCAGACTTATCAAGAAAAAAAGAGAGTCTACACACATAAACAGAATCAGAAATCAGAAAGGAAAAATCACTACAGACACCCCAGAAATACAAAGAATTATGAGAGAATACTATGAAAAATTATATGGTAACAAACTGGATAACCTAGAAGAAATGGACAACTTTCTAGAAAAATACAACCTTCCAAGGCTCACCCAGGAAGAAACAGAAAATCTGAGTAGACCAATTAGCAGCAAAGAAATTGAATTGGTAATCAAAAACTACCTGAGAACAAAACCTTGTACCAGATGGTTTTACTGCTGAATTTTATCAAACATTTAGTGAAGACCTAATACCCATCCTACTTAAAGTTTTCCAAAAAGTAGAAAAGGAGGGAATACTCCCAAACTCATTCTATGAGGCCAACATCACTCTATTACCAAAACCAGGCAAAGACACCACAAAAAAAGAAAATTACAGACCAATATCCCTGATGAACATAGATGCAAAAATACTCAACAAAGTATTAGCAAACCGAATTCAAAAATACATTAAAAAGATCATCCATGATGATCAAGTGGGATTCATCCCAGGGATGCAAGGATGGTACAACATTTGAAAATCCATCAACATCATCCACCACATCAACAAAAAGGACAAAAACCACATGATCATCTCCATAGATACTGAAAAGCATTCGACGAAATTCAACATCCATTCATGATAAAAATTCTCAACAAAATGAGTATAGAGGGCAAGTACCTCAACATAATAAAGGCCACCTATGACAAACCCACAGCCAACGTTATACTTAACAGCGAGAAGCTGAAAGTTTTTCCTTTAAGATCAGGAAGAAGACAAGGATGTCCACTCTCCCCACTTTTATTCAACATAGTTCTGGAGGTCCTAGCCACGGCAATCAGACAATATAAAGAAATACAAGGAATCCAGATTGGTAAGGAAGAAGTCAAACTGTCCCTGTTTGCAGATGACATGATAGTGTACATAAAAACCCCTAAAGAATCCACTCCAAAACTACTAGATCTAGTATCTGAATTCAGTAAAGTTGTGGGATACAAAATTAATACACAGAAATCTGTTGCTTTCCTATACACTAACGATGAACTAGCAGCAAGAGAAATCAGGAAAACAATTCCATTCACAATTGCATCAAAAAGAATAAAATACCTAGGAATAAACCTAACCAAGGAAGTGAAAGACCTATACTCTGAAAACTACAAGACACTCATGAGAGAAATTAAAGAAGATACCAATAAATGGAAACACATTCCATGCTCATGGATAGGAAGAATTAATATTGTCAAAATGGCCATACTGCCTAAAGCAATCTACAGATTCAGTGCAATCCCTATCAAAATACCAAGAGCATTCTTCAATGAACTAGAGCAAATAGTTCTAAAATTCATATGGAACCACAAAAGACCCCAAATAGCCAAAGCAATCCTGAGAAGGAAGAATAAAGCAGGGAGAATTATGCTCCCTGACTTCAAGCTCTACTACAAAGCCATAGTAATCAAGACAATTTGATACTGGCACAAGAACAGACCCATAGACCAATGGAACAGACTAGAGAGCCCATATATAAACCCAAGCATAGATGGTCAATTAATACATGATAAAGGAGCCATGGATATACAATGGAGAAATGACAGCCTCTTCAACAGCTGGTGTTGGCAAAACTAGACAGTTACATGTAAGAGAATGAAACTGGATTATTGTCTAACCCCATACACAAAAGTAAACTCAAAATGGATCAAAGACCTGAATGTAAGTCATGAAACCATAAAACTCTTAGAAAAAAAAATAGGCAAAAATCTCCTGGACATAAACATGAGCAACTTCTTCATGAACGTATCTCCCCGGGCAAGGGAAACAAAAGCAAAAATGAACAAGTGGGACTATATCAAACTAAAAAGCTTCTGTATAGCAAAGGACAGCATAAGTAGAACAAAAAGACATCCTACAGTTATGGAGAATATATTCATAAATGACGTATCCGATAAGGGGTTGACATCCAAATTACATAAAGAGCTCACGCACCTCAACAAACAAAAAGCCAATAGGCCAATTAAAAAATGGGCAGAGGAGCTGAATAGACACTTCTCCAAGTAAGAAATTCAGATGGCCAACAGGCACATGAAAAGATGCTCCACATCGCTGGTCATCAGGGAAACGCAAATTAAGAACACAATGAGATATCACCTCACATCAGTTAGGATGGCCACAATCCAAAAGACAACGAACAACAAATGTTGGCGAGGATGTGGAGAAAAGGGAACCCTCCTACACTGCTGGTGGGAATATAAATCAGTTCAGCCATTGTGGAAAGCAGTATGGAGGTTCCTCAAAATACTCAAAATAGAAATACCATTTGACCCAGGAATTCCACTCCTAGGAATTTACCCTAAGAATGCAGCAGCCCAGTTTGAAAAAGACATATGCACCCCTATGTTTATCGCAGCACTATTTACAATAGCCAAGAAATGGAAGCAACCTAAGTGTCCATCAGCAGATGAATGGATAAAGAAGATGTGGTACATATACACAACGGAATATTATTCAGCCATAAGAAGAAAACAAATCCTTTTATTTGCAACAACATGGATGGAGCTAGAGGGTATTTTGTTCAGTGAAATAAGTCAGGCAGAGAAAGACAAGTATCAAATGATTTCACTCATCTGTAGAGTATAAGAACAAAGAAAAAACTGAAGGCACAAAACAGCAGCAGACTCATAGAACCCAAGAATGGACTAACAGTTACCAAAGGGAAAGGGACTGGGGAAGATGGGTGGGAAGGGAGTGATAAGGGGGAAAAAGGGGTATTACAATTAGCACACATAATGTAGTGGGGGGAGATACGAGGAAGGCAGTACAACACAGAGAAGACAAGTAGTGATTCTATAGCATCTTACTACACTGATGGACAGTGACTGTAATGGGGTATGTGGTGGGGACTTGATAATAGGGGGAGTCTAGTAACCATAATGTTGCTCATGTAATTGTACATTAATAATACCAAAAAAAAAAATAGTGACAGTTAAAAAAAAAAAAGCAAACTTTTCATAGCCAGACAAACCTTTGGGTTGAAAGGACTCACAGTGACCAGCATAATGAAGGAGAAAGACCCACACCTAGATGTGCCACTGCAAACAAGTATATAAGACCATCCTAAAAGTTTCCACACAACAGACTCTACTGGGGGGTGAGGTGGGTGTTGGGGGTCTGACCGGGGGGCTTGGCCACGTTCCTTCAGGGAGCCAGAAGCTGAGAGTGCCAGATGAGCTCTGCCCTGACCCTTATGCAGTTAGAGCGCCCGCCCTGTCGTTCGTTTTGATGACCAGCTATTTCTCGGTCCCAGGGACTGGTTTGAGGAATCCAGGATTTTTTTTAAAGTATATATAATATCATTCAAATTTAGATTTTCAAGCTGATACACATTTATTTCTAATAGGCGAAAGACATGCCAAAGCATGAATGATGGTTATCTTGTAAACTTCCTTTCTACACTATGATTCTCAAACTTCTGGGTATGTCATAACCACCGGGAAGTTAGAGAATGCAGGGTCCCAAGCTTGTTGAAGCAGGGTAGGGCCTGGGCTTGTGCATGTTTACCAAGTACCCCAGACCACGATTCTGATATGATCAAAGTTCGAACAAACTGGTTGTTGCCGGGAGGGTGTGGGGGGGATGGGCGAAGCAGATGAAGGGGATTAAGAGGTACAAACTTCCAGTTATAAAATAAATAAGTCACGGGGATGTAAAGTACAGCACAGGGAATATAGCAATACCGCAATACCTTTGTATGCTAACAGATGGTAACTACACTTACCATGGTGAGCATTTCATGTTTATAAATGTTGAATCACTATGTTGTACACCTGAAGCCAGCATATTATACATCAACTATACTTCAATTAAAAATAAGTAATAAAAACAAAATTTGGCTAATAAAAACAAACCCTAAGTTTGAAAATCAACAACCTAGCTTAAAATGGTAAGAAAGACAAAAAAAAAGCAATGGGCTTTGTCATCCTGATTCCAGCAAAGCCCAAGAGGCCTTCCCTTTCAACCAACATGTTCCCCACTGTCTGCCCTCCAACCCGCTAGACAGTCCCTCAGGCCCTGAGAGTGACAAAACGTGGCTCACCTGTTGGAAAGGGAGGAGCAGCTTTGCTAAGCCACAGCCGTGGCTTTATTCTTTCTTTCTTTTCATCATTGTCCTTCTTTGTTCCTCAGTTTCTTTCCTCTGCAGCACAAGAGAAAGAAGGTGGGCTTATGGGGATCCGGAAGGAGGAAAATAAAATAAGATAGGGTGAAAATAGCATTATCTCTGCCACTCCAAACTTCCTTCCTTCTTTCCTTCTTAATTACAGGCAAAAATTGGAGATACGCGTACATCCCCTCTTGGAGAATATCCTGTTAGCAAATGAAAGGCCGCTGACCAGCAATGCAGTAAATATGGGCTCTTTAATATAGCATTATTCCCCCAAATTTGGTCATTGAGCCCTTTTTTCGGTTTGATATCCCTTGGAACTGGTATTCTGAGACGCAAGCTTTGGGAAATTGTCCTAAATGAGTCAGTTGTGAACTCTGGTTTTCTTCCCTTGTATAGCCCCCTCTTAGGGCATGTGTCTGAGCCCCGAGACACCCACCCCCATCCAGGTCAACAGCTCTTGGTGGTGCCTCCCCTCCCTGCTTCCTGTGAGCCACACCCAGCAGATAGGGCCACCCTCTTCCAGGAAATTATCAGAGGGAGGTTGGGCCTCAGACACAGATGCTTATTTGGAAGGGATCTGAGTCCAACCTCTGGTCCAAGGAAGAATTTCTTTCCAGTCTTTGTGAAAAGGCCCTGCCTCTCTGTCAGGCTCCCCTAGACACCCAGCACTCACTCACTTGCAAAGCATTCTTCTGAGCAGCACGAGCTGTCAGGCAGCCCTTCCTCCTGGAGCTGGAATCTGCCATCCGGACCCTTAGCCTAAACCCTCTGGAGCAAGACAGCAAAGCCAAGTTTCGTCTCATATGACAGTTGTTTGAGGACCCATCTCCTGTTTCTTCAAGTGTCTGTGACAGTTCCCAAGACCCTTGCGGGCCCACCTCGCACCCAGCCCCAGTGTTAATGCCAAGGCAGGGCCTCTCATCTTTTGGGTTTGGGCTCAGCATTCCAGCTGTTCGGTACCTTCTGGAACCTTGCCTGGATTATGAATCACACGGTGATTAGTCACTCTTTCCAGTTTTGTGTTGCCTGTGGGCAAACTCAATGAACACGCTTTGGTGGCTTCATCCACATCACCGTGCAAGCCTGGGAAGGGGGTGGTGGGTCTGCAAAGGCGAAGGGAGGAGGGGACGGAGAACACCTGCTGGGACCTCCTGCCAACCCTTCCAGAGGCCAAGTTTACCCAGCGACTGTCCTGCTGGCCCTGTGCCTCCTGCTTCTGGAAAGTGTCTCCTCCAATCCCTGCCATCTTTCAACGTGGTTTCCTAGGGGCTATGTTCTCACTAGCCCTGCTCCCTCCGACCACAGATTAATTGGCCCAGACACAGGCTCATGACCTGATTTTTGCCCTTGGCAAAGGGTCAGGCCAGTCTCTCACTAAAGTGTTCAGTATTTTCAATCCTGAGAAATACTGATCTGCAGGGAGAGAGGAATAAGGCCAGTGTATGATCAGGACACAGGATGCCCCAGCGCAGTGTCTAGCCAGGGGGAGTGGAGTGCGGTGGGCGGAGCCAGCCAGGGGGGGAAGGGGGTATTACACTGTCATGGGGGCCGAAGGGCCCTTGTGGTGGTCCTGTGAGGCCCCTTCCTGGTGGGCGAAGCCAGCCAGGGGGAAAAGGGGGTATTACACTGTCATGGGGGCCGAAGGGCCCTTGTGGTGGTCCTGTGAGGCCCCTTCCTGGTGGGCGAAGTTCCTCGGTCCCACAGAGGGGATGGGGCAGGGAAGGAGAAAGCACAGTGGTGGGACTCTTGGCTCCAAGCAGCCTCGCTGCTTCGCCAGTTTGCCGGGTCACAGGCTGACGTATCAGGTGCTCCTGATGGGCTCAGGCTGTGGCTTCCCCAACCCCAGGTCGGCTGAGTTCCCTCAGTGGTTTTTCTCCCCTCGTGGATTTCTTGATCCAGTATCCTATTCACTGCACATATGCCCCACACTCTGCTGGAGCTTATTTTCACAACTAGGCCTGTCTGTCTGCCTTCCTGGAATTCAGCCCAAATCAATACCTCTGGGGACTTCCTGCAGTGTTTCAAAGAAGCTCTTCCCACTGCCACCGAGGAGGCTGTCGTAGCCTCTGGACCCTGATGTGGACACCAGCAGGTAACCACATCCGCCCACCCGCTGAGCCTGCTGCTCTCCCTCACCACCCAGATCCCCACTCAAGAGAGCCCAGAACCCCTTGCTCCGAGGGTGGTGGCCAAGTCTTTAAGAAGGCGAAGTTGGCTTCCAAACCTAAAACTACTTTTATTTGTAGTTGGCTCAACGTAAGATTCCATTATCAATCAGTAGAATTACAAAACTGTACAGGAGGTACAAAAATAGGCCATTTAACTTAATTACCCTCACGTCATCAAGCTTAAAAATATACATAAAAATTGTACAATCTGGCAATTTATAAAATATAAAGCTAAAAAGAGGATTTTTAGGTTCCACAGGATTGTATCACACAATTAACACATACCCATTAAACAACTAACTGTCCACAGACATAATGGAACAGAAGTTAAAAAAAAAATCATGTAAAAATTAATATATTTACCCTGACCAAATTATTCACCCTTAAATGATAAAACTACTGTAAGGCATCCATCGCATAGAAGGAAACAGCATAACTTTACCTTTTCCAGTTTTAAAATGGTCAGAGGTGTTATCCACAACAAATCTGATGTGCTTTGAGCAAGTGCCATTGTAAGTGGATACACTTCAGAGTAAAAATTAAATAAATATAAATAGATTAAATAAATAGGTCATTGCAAAAAGAACACTACATAAGGTCTGCATCTGAGAATGCCACATGGTTGACTGGTAATGCTTTCTAGGTAAGTGGGGACACCCCCGTCACAGCTTTTGGGATACTGAACAGGAACACTGTACCCACCAAACACACAGAGCACAGGGCAAGGCGAGTGGGGTGGGACTTTGGCCGGAAGTGCTGTTAAGGCTGCTCCAGTAGGAGACTCACTGCAGATGCATTATTCTTTGTTGGTTTTCCAATAAACACAGAAAACATTTAAGGGCTGATAAAAATGTCTGAACCAGAATTACTCACAGGAAATCTGCTTCCTAAGGAGGAGTGAACACTTTGGTTTAAAAGATAGTGGTCCAATCCTGAGAGGTGGAATTTTGGCTCGTCTGTATGGGTCACCTGGAGACTTTCTTCCAGGGAAGCCAATGCCAGACCACACTTAGCTAAAATGACTGCTCTAGGGCAGTGAGGGGATGGCAAGGACAAGAAGTGCTGGCGACAAAGAAAAGGGATTTCAGAAACTAAATGGGCAGCAAGTTAAAGCGAATTTAAGGGGCTCCTTAAGGTGTGCTGTACTTTCTTTGTCCAGCTCTTCTGGTGAAAGAGGCCGCAAGAGGAGACCCAGCCCACCTTCCGCAAGGCCTCAAGGCTGAGAAGCCAATGAACAGAGGTGGACAACAGGGCCGGTCTCGGCAAATCCAAACCGGTCAGAGTCCAGCTTGTGAAAAGAAGTGGCCTAAAGGAGAAAACCCTACGACCCAAAGGCCCCTCCATGCCCCACAGGTGAGAGAGCTCAGATCAACGACCCATTTATCTCTTTTACTGCAGTGAGAAAGATCTGCAATGATGAATGAATCGCGTTCATACAAAACCTTATCGAGAAGCTGAGGCTTAACTCTGATAAGAACCTTTCTTCTAGAATTGGTGGAAGAAGATACTTTGCTGGACTCACTAACCTGTGGATCTCTCAACATAATACATGTAACAGGTCAGAGTGATGTCTCCCTGGGAAGAACTTACAGCAACTATTGCACTGAGGGGGGAGGGGGAAGGGCACCTTGGCAGCCCAGGATTTTATGTTAGCCAAAAGACAGTTCAGAGACTTAGCAAGTAACACCAGTGATCCCCAAAAGTGTGCATGCTCTGATGCCTAATACCACTGGAGCTCTTTATAAACTGAAGTCAGAAAGACTCAAAGAAGCAAGAGAAATTCTGGCAAGTGTGCCAAAGACAGATTCAATACAAGGTTCAACACAAGAGTAAAATAAATTATAGTGTCCTTGGGATTCCTAATAGATGTGACTAAATTCCGTCTTAAAAATGAGGTCAGCAAACTTATAAAAAGTTGAGCAGCCTTCCAGGAACCGTACTAAAGACAAACAGGGTGCACAAGGCTGCAGAACCCTGTTCTCGCAAAAGAAAGACACCTTCCCACTGCAGTGAGCCTAACAGGAAACCAGGACAGGATACACCAGCTGATGCCCCAGGTGTTTTCACGCAAGTTCCCACATGAGACCTCTTCCAACCACCTGAAGGACTCCCAAGTGCCTGGGTCCCTAAAGGTGATGGACAGAGATGAACAGAAGATGACCTGACCAGGTCCAGATGTTCTGGGATGTGGGCAGGTTTAAGATGGAGGCAGTGCAAACCCCAAATGCACGCCCTTGACCACCACCTGGGTTTTCTGCAGAGCCCTGGGATTTATTTCTGGCTGCCTCCCCCATGACAGGCATGCTGAGGTTTGCCTATCTGGCTCACTCTGCGTCCCCACTGCCCAGAATCCTGTCCAGGTCATACAGCAGGTGCTCAAATAAAATGCACTGATACGTGGGTTTGAGAAAGTTGGGTGGGCAGGACACAAACCCGGGCTGCAGACAAAGACAGGGCTGCTCTGGGGGACATGCAGCAGCGGCATGTGCAGGGCAGCAGCACAGGGAGCCGACGGTCCTGCTGAGTAGCTCGTGGCGCCTTCCCCAGCTGACTGTCTCCGCCTCAGGCCCAGCGGCAAAGGGACCCGCAGAGCCGTCTGCAGAAGGGCGCTGGCCCCGGTGATGGAGGCAGGGGAAGAAGAGCCTGGAAAACAGACGGTGGGTGTGGTGGAAGACACCCCAGAGCCAACCACAGGGGCCAAGGATCCGAGGTCTAAATGAGATGACTGATGAGGCCTAAAGGTGTGGAGAACATCAGTTTAAGGAAGAAAGTGACTTACTGTGCAAGGAAGGAAACTGAACTCTGCGAAGGCAGCATGAGTGCCTCCAGTGAGTGGCCCTCATACAAAAAAGCCTCACAAGAAAAAGGAACAGCGGTTTCTCTGTCAGGCAGTGACATGCATGCTCCTGAGCGGAGTCTCTGAGGCCCCCAGGAGTGAACTGCAGTGACCCCTTCACCCGCTGGAGGAAGTCCAGGGAAATGCTTCCTATATGGCAACCAGATCGCATTTAACTGTTAAGGCTCTCGGTAGAGAAGAGACAGGATTTTTTGACTCAAACTAAGGTTGAAAATTATACCAATTTTAAGGGGCAAAACCACGGAATTGACATAATTCAGGGAACATTACTGAAGTTGTTTAACACATGTAAATAGTGCTATCATGTTTTCCTCCAGCATTAGAGAATGACCTAGATATGAACATTCTTTCTGGAGGGGATAGGTTGTACCTCACAAAACAGAAGATGTATTCTAGATCTTGAATTTCTTCTTCATGAGTAAGCTTTAAGTTTAGCTTACTTAGGCTAACATAGCATCCTACAGCATGATCAAAACATAAAGTCATTAAAATCTACCGAGAAAAGCATAAAAGCCTGCCCACGAAGCACATGACGACCCTGGCCTCAGTTCCTAGCCCCACTGCCAGTACAGCCAGCCCCAGGGACAGAGGAGCCTCATCCCTGGAGACCTGGGGCTCTCACGGGGGGCTGTGAGTGTCCCACTCAGCCTGCTCTCTTCCAGTCCCACAGGCCCACCCCTGCCTGGGTCTTGGCTGCTCCCCTTGATGGCCAACGAACTCATCACTTCCTGTCCCCAAATGCTCCTAAACATCCCCAAGTGGCCCAGGGCACAAATCTACTGAAGGCCACCATTTGGGCCACCAGTGCACCAGGCCACAGGTGCCTCTGAACAGAGCACCGTCCTCTTTGTTTCCAAGAGACCTGCAGACATGGCATCACTTTCCAGAGTGCGGTACTGACCTGCCCCAATACTGCACTTCTGCTGCCCTGAGGAAACACTGGTTACAGTGACCTGGGGCAGCTCGATCCCAGGGGAGACACCCTCTGATCTTCCTCGCCTCAGCACCCTCCCCTCTCAAGCCCCGCTTCTAGCAGAGGCTGTACTTATGCATCTCAGTCTAGCTGGTTGAAGAGATGCTCCTGGTCCCGGCATGCAGGCTAAACTTGATTGCCTCCACTCCCTTCCTTACAGGCCCATAGGCTGACTTTGAACAGGGAGCTGAAAAAGAAACCTAAGTCAGAAGCAAGTTTATCCAGAAGGCAGAGGGAACTCCTTCCACTGCCTCTGGGACAGGCTTTGCAGAGGTTCCCTGACTATAAAGCTTTCATGGCCAAAACCTTCCCAGCTCCTTTCTGGTCAGGAGGGGTCACATCTCCCACTTCCAGGGGTCAGCATCGTCTTCCGCTGACTGCAGAGCAGGCAGCTCAAGGCACTTGGTTTAGGAGCCTGGTCTCCCTGCAAGGCCAGGAGGCACTGGGCTCTGGCTTGCAGAGACCAGGCACTCAGTCACAGCCGAGGCCTCCAGAATGGAGGTGTCCTGCCTCAGAGGGCATCTGGAGTCACCGGGGGCTGGGGCTCTGGGGACTCGTGGCAGTAGTAGGGCTGGAAGAGCCTCTCGTGGCTGCACAGCTCCATGGCGCGGTAGGTGTGTGAAAGGAGGTAGGGGAAACGCGATGTGAAGTAGCACACGAAGTCGTCAGGCAGGGAGCCCAGGGTCTCCCGCACCTCTGTGGGGAGCTCCCGGTAGTGGTGCTTCTGCAAACAGGGCGGACACACAGACACAGAGGCCGGCAGTTAGAAAGCCCTGGAACGCTGGGGACAGAGCCTCTTACTCAAGAAGGACAATGTTAGCTGGCTCTCTGTAAAGGAAGAAAGGTCTGTGCACCCAGCATTCCTTCCTGCTCACCTCACCTGCTCCCCTCACAGAGGAGGAAGCCTTGGAGGCTGAGCAAGGCCCAGTGTAAGGAGAGCAGGGAGGGGCCTCCTCCCCACCAGAGTGGCCAGTGGCCAGGCCCCGTGCAGGCAGGGCCCCGTGAGACGGGGTCTGTATCAGGCAGGCAGAGGGCAACACACAAGTTGGCAGAGACCACAGAGGACACCAGCATCAGAGAGCCCGCTTCTCAGAGCAGAATGCCTCATCTCTACATCCCTAAAGACAACCCGGGTAAGGGAAGAAACAGCTCGATTTGTCCAGTCCAGCTTAGGACCCCCAGGCCCTGCTAGGTCAGATTCCAGTGTGGGTGAAGGACCCAGAGAAGGGCTCTGTGTGACCGCCTGCCCTGCCCAGCGCTCACACCCTTCACCTTATTTCTCATGGCCCGGAGGAGGTCTCTGACGGAGCCGCCTTTGTAGGTTCTGAATTTACGCAGATCTGGAAAAAAACAAGGAATGGGATGTAACAAACCCATTTCAAAAGGAAACAACTCTGGGGGCTCCTGGGGACTCAGTGATCAGACTGACACAACATGACCCACACTAGGCAGACAGGAGCACGTTCCCCAGACTGAGTCTGAATTCAACCTCCTGACTGCACCCATATCAGGAAAACCACTAAGAGCCTGACACCTGTCACTCACCTGTCACTCTAAGGGACAAAAATCAAGAATGCACTTCAGTGAAATAGTCTGAACTGTTTCCAAACCACAGCGTTAACCCCATAAGTGGTCTTTGGAGCCCAAACAGCCTGGAGTTGCCATCTCCACATCTGTTCACAGACATGGCTGCTGCTTGTGAAGTGCCTCTGCCCGCATTTCCTCTCTGGGCTCCTGCCTGGTCACCTGTCTGCAGGGGGACAGTGATGTTCTCTCTCCAGTCCATCTTCACCACGGCTCTCCCGCCTCTCTCCAGCTGCTTCACTATTGGGCCGTCCAGGCATTCCTTTTCTATTCGGTCACTCACATCCTAAGAGGGTCACAAGGGCAACAGACGATGGTCAGTGCGTCTAGAAGCCAGAGCCAGATGGTCGACACACTATGTCACAGAAATCACTGCTACATCCTCTGAAGCCTCAGAGCTGGGCAGCAGGCATTCTGCCTCCCCGCAACCCATTAACTCTCCCCCTCAGGGCAGCCGTGTCTGTTGCTCACTGGACAGAGGCCCACACAGACTGTCTCCACAGCGGAGGGGTGCCACAGATGCACACTTGTCCACAGACCCTGAACATCTTACCTGTATTTACACAGGCACACACATACTAAATTCCACACAGAGCCTCGTGTGCCATCTATATTCATCAATGAACCCCCCCAAAAGCTCAATTTTGATTTGCATCCTGTGCTTTTTGCCTACCATTGAAACAGGGCAGGATCAAAGGTGGGAGGTCATAACTCCTCATTCAAAAATTTTAGAAAAGACAGATGGAGCTGAGCCTTCTTTGAGAGGAAGGAACCTGGTAATGAGGTTCTGATAAAGAATACAAGCACCTCTACCTGAAAGAACTGGAGCTGCTTCTCTAGGCTCCAGAAGAAGGGGTGCTTCAGCACGTGCTTCGCTGAGGGGCGCTTCTGTGGGTCCATTGCAATCATCTTCTCTATTAGCTCCCGGGCGATGACGTCCTCTACAGGAAGAGAATCAACAAGCAACTCAGGACCCCCAGCCCCAGCGGGATACCCGTGATGTGTGCATGCCTTCGGACTCCAGATTCCCACAGGAATTCATTCCAATAATATAATGAAGAACTTGCAAAAGTTGTCAGCTAATTAGGACAAACCTCACCACATGGTTTGTGAAAAGGAGCGTTTGGAGAAACACCCAGTGTCAGAGGTTTGGGTAACATGCTGTGTGCCTCCATTTGCTGGACTGGGAGCTATTAAAATGATGCCCTGGCTGAATATGGGTTGATGTGGATAGATATCAAGATGAAATTAAAAAACAAGCGTGTTGCAAAGCAGTATGTAGTACTTAACCCCATTTTTCATAAAAATATGCATATATGTCTAGCTAGGTGATCAGGATAATATACACCAAGGTATGAACAGCAGTCTTCATCACTGTATACATGGAATTATGGCCTTTATGCCAATCTATTTTTTTCTATAGGGAATAAGGAAAATTAATCCATAAGCAAAACAGTAAGTTAAATTTTTAAAAAAGGTGGTAAGTACTGGGGTGCCATGGGACAATTATAACACAGAAAACCCTGAAGTCAAGAAGAAAGGCTGTTGCTGCCACCCCCACTCTGCCTGGAAAGCAGGGCCCAAGCTTGTCTGTCCCCAGCCCAGACAGCACCTGCTGACCACGGGCCCACACAGGAAGTCTTGTTCACAGAGCACAGACTGTCTTCCTGAACACTGGTGCAGAGGGACCTCAGCTTATGTAGCCCTCACAAGTCACAAGCTGGAAAGCAGGTCCCCAAAGGGGCCCTTGTCCAGGTCACATGGGTAACTGGGTGCCCTGAAGGAACCTTGGAGTTGCTTGAATTAGAAGGTGCTGCTCCAAGGATAACCCCGCTCAGCCTCCACCAGCTTTGAAGGGGTCATCAGTTCCCTGAGGCCCACAGGGTGAGCAGCTGGAACGAAGGGCCTCTGGGGCACAGAGCTGGCACCATCCCTGCCTGCAAGGCCACTCGGGCAGCTGAGGAGTTGCTCCTGACCCCGCCCGCCCCGGGCCCGCTCACCGTGCTTCTCAGGGTGTAAGCAGCCGAGGCTGTAGGCGCCCAGGAGGATGTTCGCCTGCCGCTGCAGGGACTTGCCGAAAGGGTGGCTGCCCTCAGAAATCACATAGTAAAAGACGCAGCCTGCCGAGAAGATGTCCACTGTGTAGGTCTGGGAAGAAACATGGTGTGAGAGGCCTTCTGGAGAAGTCTCGTTCTCATTCAGTGGCCGAGGGGAAAGTGGCACTGCCACTTCTGCCACTGTGACAGGGCGCTGGGACAATTGGCTAATGGCTCTGAGGGGTGCCGCATGGGGGCTGGCATTCACAGTGGAGAATGTGGGCTCTGGAGCTGACTGCCCACTTGCCAGCTGGGAGACCCTTGCCCACTCTGTGCCCATGTGCTCAATTGTTCCTTTCAGGACTGAGGCAGCAGTGGTACGCCCCGCAGGGGTTGTCATGAGATCCTGAGCATTACGTGGAAATGGGCTGTGACTGGTGCCTGGCTCACAGGAAGCACTCTCCCAGCTGTCAGTCATTTTTCCCAAATAGCACAGAACTCCCGGTGGGCAGGCTTTCTGTGCATTTGCTTCCCTCTTGTAACCCTAGGGCCTAGAATGGTGCCTGCAAACAAATGTCTTAAAACTCTCTTAATAAATTAATAAAATGGTTTTTGGCTCATAGACAGCCCTAGAAAGAATTTGACAAGTTTCCAGAAAGGTTGTTTTTGATGCTATCTGACAATGCCTCTCACTTACCCTATGAAACCATTCTCTGTCTATAGAAGAGCTTCTCTTTGGGGAAATGTGCATGTCTGACTTCCAGCTTGTGCTACCTGGGGTGTCACAGTGGGGGGACCCCTGAGTGTGCCCCACTGTGAGGCCCCACTACTTATATTCTCCCTCAGATGACATGAGGATCTAGTGAGAGAAACCTGGGACCTCGCCCTCCACACTGGAGAACATACGCCTTTAACACTGTGCCGCCATTCCCCCTCACATTGCCCTGGGAAGCAAGCAGAGCAAACGTCCCCATCCCCAGATGAAGGCATGGACAGAAAGGTTCAGTGACAAGCCCAGGTCACTGCTGGATAGTGACAGACTAGGATAAGACCCAGGCCTTCTAGTTTCCAAGCCCAACCACCTTTATTCTACCTCGTCAGAATCCTCCTGAGGTGGGTGGCAGAATCGGGACAGAATGAAAAAGCGAAGCACCTACTGACCGCCACTCACAATCCCTGCAGCATTCTCTGGTCCCTGTTTTCCAAAGCCCACGTGGCCTGACATCCCCAGCATCCTCACCACTGAAGTGTTCACCTGCATGCCCGGGTCCCTCTGCTCTCACCAACACATCTCCGTGCTCAGTTATGCACTTTCCCAAAATTACTGCCACTTGTTCTTGTGATTTAAATATTCCATAAGCAGATAAAATACACATGTCACCAACTCTGAGGTAAGCTGAGGTTTTGAAAAGACTCAATAAAAGGGAGTGGCTGCAAAAACTTCTGTGGAATTTGATGTGGAGACTCAACTGTAAGGGACATAATGAGTTAAAGGCTGGGATTCTGCTCTCAAATTGCTTAGGAGGTGTTTGAAATGTCCCAGTCTCCATCTAACAAGTCACAGAAGTGGCATTATGCAAGAAAGAAAACGAACAACTCCATTCTGTTGGACCCAGACTGGAATAAGAAACCTTAACCTACATCAAAGATTTCTGTTACTTAAAGAATCACTTACTTGCTTTAAGTTAAAATAAAATATTTAAGGTATACATGTGTTTTCTTATAATTCCCTATCATAACTGACTTTCTTGATTAACAGACTGACTGTTACCCAGTGAATTGGGTAAGAGGGCTCTATCATTTGGGGATGGCTGATCCATCCCAGTCTGGATCTGGGAAGAGAGAAGTAATCTCTGATGTCTTGTTATGTTACAAAGCAAGGTGCTCAGACATGCATGAGCTCTTAGAAAAGGAGGCAGAAGCCAGCTCGACGGGCTTCTGTTGGCCAAACCTGGAACAATTTGTGTATTAAAAGGAGTATGGCCCCCCCCCAAAATAGAACTAAAGAAAGAAAAAAATAAGAACAACAGCGGATTATAACCCTTTAAAAAATCTGTGAGTCCATAGAGATTTTAAAAAAGTAATGGGGGTAAAAATAAAGCCCCTCTTTACAGAAAAATGTCAGCTAATAAGCATAGAAGAATTCCCAGAGTTAAGTGATTCAGGCAAGGATAGGCAAAGAATGCTGAGCCAGAGGGTGAATGACTGTTGGTAAATAGCATATTCACACCATGCCAAGGTACCACCCACACAGTACCAACAACAAAGGGGAAAATGTACCTTTGTGGTGGAGTGAAAAGTGGTCACCACCTGAGCCAGGTGAGCAAAGCAGGCATTACTGGCAGGGGCACAATAATAATGGTACAATCTGCCCTCTGTACCTCCTGATCCTGTGTCCTGGGACTGTTCATGCCAAAAACATCTCACCTGACTCCAATCAAGGGTTTAGACCTACTTCTAGATCACAGGAAATACAAGAACAGACAAGCAATTTGAACACCCTCACGAGGAAATGAGCAAGCAGATCCCGAATGGGGCTTTCTGCAGAGAAGTGCCTGTACTGTCATGGGATGAAAACGTTGGGAGGCCGGTAGTAGATTAAAAGAGAAATAATCAAATGCAATGCAAGGCAGTGGACTGGGTCCTGTTTTCCAAAGTCAGCTCTGTAAAGAGACACTAGGGAACAACTAGGGAGCCTGAACAGGGACTGAATATTAGATATCATGGAAACAGTATTCACTGTTGAGGTGTGATAATGATATGAGTGTTAGGGGGTAGAATGTATTCGTTCTTGGGAGACACGTGCTGAAGTATTTAAGGGTGAGGGGTGGGGATGCCAGCAAACAGAAAGAAAGTGGAAAATGTTAACAGTTCAATCTAATTGGAAGTAGGGATGCATGCACTGAAACAGTAGTTTCTCAACTTTCTGTATGTTTGAAAATTCTCCAAATAAAAAGTTGAGAAAACAAAAATAAATTTAAGAAAGAATAAAAACTGGAAGTCTGTTCACTTTATGCAAGTCCTGATTTCCCAGTTTTCCAAAATAGGGAGAGAAGTGATTGGAAGAGTAGAGAAAAAACAGACAACTGCCCACATTTGCCCCTTTCATTCTTCTGAACATGAGACAAATGGAAAATGCCAGCAGCGTGCTGTTCACATAGAAGCTCTGTTACAGACACATCATTCTCCAGCTACACATGCTCCAGCCCCCGAGTCTCAGATTTGGAGCCTCTGACTCCTGGAGAAACAAGAGGCTGGGTCTGCAGTTTGCCCAGAGCCGAGCCCATTACTCACGGGGTTCTCCTTGCAGTCTTCACTCAGCATCTCCGGAGCGATCCAGCCTTCTGTGCCAGGCACCCCTGAACGGCGGCTGAAGCTGTGCCTGCCCACTGCCAGCTTCTTGCAGAGGCCAAAGTCGGAAATCATGGCCTTGATCCTACCGTGTGCATTGGGCATGGACAGGAGAATGTTGTGGGGCTTCAGGTCTCTATGAACTAACACAAAACTCCACATTAGTCCAGTATTTACCACGAGCAACAACATCAGGCCTCCTGCAATGGGAGTGCCCCCTCCTCAGACCTGCTGCCACTTCTACAGGTTCCAATTTGCAACTGGGTAAGATTCCTCCTCCAATTCTTACACAACTTGTCAAAAGACCATCGAAAAACCCCACCTGCACACCAGCAATGCAGCGAAGAGCTTCAAGAGAGGCAAGGTCCTCCTGAGCAAGCCAGCGCCCCACCCAGACCATAGCCTGGCAAGGGGAAGGCTCTCACCAATATTGAGGGAGTGTAGGTGGGCCAGGCCTGAGGTGGTCTGCTGCAGTAAGGTGATGGGCTCCAGGCCGAGGTGGGCAAAATCCTTCTGTTCCACGTACTGCAAGAGACACGACGGCCAGTCACGGCACGCGGCCCTCCGGACCTGGCTCCTCAGTGCACTCTCTTTTTATTTTTTTAAAGTGAATCACTTTTATTTAGAAACTCCTGCCTGCAGCTCTTTGCTTTAAATAACATTTGCTCATTAAAAAAATCCTATTTTATGAAAGAAAAGGGAAGCTTTACTGACAATATTCTAAATCCTCATTTTCCAGCAGCCTTTCTCCTAAAATCAAAGGCTAACTTAAACAAGAGTGCTGACTAGTTTATGAGGAGAAAGATCAGAGGGCAAGAAACTCAAGTTCACTGCCTCATACAGTAAACCTACAAGCAAAGCCAAATGATATGAAGGATTTTCACAGTGAGCCTGGAAACTGAACAGAAGGGGTTAGCCAGGTGATCTTAGTACCTCAAGCCACCAACCAGCGTCCTCCAAGCCCACACCAGCCCTACCCAGCCTTGAGGATGACCGGCCAGCTTTCCTAGAGGCAGAGAGAGATGCTAACCACAATCAAGGACTGCCATAGGTAGGCTAAAGTAGGGGTGATAAAAATGCTCTCCATTTTGATGGTTTGTGGTACATGGGTATATGAACCCTTGTCAAAATGTACAGTATCAAACTTTACACTTAAAATTGGTACACTGTATTGTAACTTCAGTAAAGTTAATAAAAAGAAATAAAAGAAAAATAAGTCAGTAGTCCCTAAAGCCACACCCCAGCTGCTGGGAGAAGGGAGGCTGTGGAGGCCGTGGCCAACCTGACCCGGCACCCACCTCCTGCAGGGTGGCTGCGCACAGCTCGATGGCGATGTACTGGAACTGCCGGTCCCTCTCCGTGCAGAAGTAGCGGATCACATTGGGGTGCTCGTCTGATTCGCGAAGCAGCTGGACCTCACGGTCTGCAAAGCTAAAACACTCGGGAAGGATCCTCTTAACAGCCACATCACGGTTGTCAAACATGCCCCTGAAAAACAAAGATCGAGGTGGGATTTGGAAGTACAAGTTGGGCTGTGGAAAAGAGAGGAGACCCACTGTGCTCTTCTCTGTCACAATGGCCACCTCGTCAGTCTCATAGCCCAGGGAGCCCTGACCAACTGCCAGGAAGCCTGTGGTCATCACTCCTTTCCCTGGAGGCGGAACTCTTCCCCTCGGTCAGCACTATGACCCTGCTGTGCCCCTGGGGCCTGGCCTGCCACCTGCAAGCTGACAAGCACCAGGGCTCTCCAATCCACTCACCGGTACACAATTGTGCCCTCAGCTCCATGGCCAAGGACATCCTTCGGACAGAATGAAATTTTTCCAACCATCACCATGCCAATTTCCTCATCTGGGACAAAACAGGAACAAAAAGATAACCTATACCACCTTGAGGCAGAATGGCTACAGCTTTCTGATCTCAGATCAAGAGATGGGAATCTCAGAGGCTCCAGCCCACCCCATCTCCATCCTGAGAGCAAGAGCCACTGGGTCCATTCCCCACTCACACCCAAGGCCGCTTCCTCCCCTGGCCCTGCCCTGTGTTCCTGCCTTTACATATTGTGAGAATTTATGATATACAACTTTCCCGAGGATGGGTTCTCAGTGGACCTGCACCTGACACATTCAGGTGGTGATGGTGGGTGTGTGAAACGGAAGGACCAGCAGCAGAGCCTGCAGTTTGAGGCTCTGAGGTCTCCTGCACTAGCTTGCATCAACCCCCTCAGACTCGCTGACACTGGCCTGAGTCCACCTCCAGAGGAAGTGGGTCAACAGCGGCACTCTTATACTTGGCCACTAGCTGGCTGTGCAAATGCTCCAGGCCACACAGCCAAGCATGCACTTCTCTGGTCAGCGACTCACAGCCCTTGTGGCGCAAGATTGAGGGAAGGCCAAGGAGGCCCTGAGAAGGCCCTCTGATGGGGAAAGGCCATGGCATGGGGCAGAAGCCCAGCACCTGGGATGAGAGGGACTTAGGTGAGAACACGGTGACCCCTTGGACATGGCACTTCATGATCCATGGAGACTCCCAGGAAGGACATGGTGCTTTACAGTTTGCAGGTGATGTTAAATGGAAGAGAAATCTCGCTTTACCCTCATCGTCCTGCTCCAGGAAGGGGATGCTGCCAGCCTTGGAGGTGGAGCCACTGGAGTGGAGTGAGTGGTTGGAGGCTCTGGGGGATGTGCTGGGGCTGCTGGCACCTGAGCTCTCAGAGTACAGGCCGGACGAGTCCTGGAGCCCCATGTCCTGAGCGCTGTCTCCAGGCGGGTGGAAGGGCAGCTGCTGATGTTGCAGGCACTGGGTTTTCTCCAGTTCCTTCTGGAACTGCTGGTGCCGCAGCTGATGCATGCTCTGGGAAGAGACACATCCAAGGAATGGCAGGCAGGAAAGGAGAGGCTCCCTGTGGCAGAGGAAGGAGGTGCACTCTGCGTGACCCCACAGGGTGGGACAGGACCAGTGGGAAGGCAGCCAGATGGAGGGGATTCAATTCCAAAAATCTGGGACTTTTATGAAAGTCTTGGATTTGTTGCAAGAGTGAAACCAAACAGGACGAATGTTACCAGGGGACCGAGAGTGTGGTGGGTTCGGGGAAGACCTGGGCTTGCTGTCTATTATGGCGAGTCACTTGACAGATTAGTGCCTAGATGGTCGGCAATCCAGAGAAGCAGCCAGGGCTCAGTACTGCACAGCCATCTGCCCACAGCCACATAGTCAAGATGGGGCAGGGTGGGACTGAAACACGGGGAGCCTGGCCAAGGTCCCATGCCCCCCCTTTCATCACACTGCCTTCCCCACAGCCCTACACTCCTTTCACTTATTCTGAAAAGGTTATTCCATAATTTGAAGGGACCTACAGTTATTATACCCACGTGTGGGAAGGTGACTAAAGGGACGAGTGTGCCGCCAAAGACCCCCTGGGAGTTTTCCTCACTTGCTCTTGCTGTTAATCTTGAGTTGAAATCCTGGAAGTGCCATGTACTAGCTGAGAAACCTTGGGAAAGTTACTTAACGTCTCAAAGCCTAGTTTCTTCATTTGTGGGTAGGGGATAAGTAATAATGACCTCAGAGGACTGTGTGAGGTTAAAAAAACAAAAAAAAACAATGCAGGCGAACCCACTTTGGGAAATGCAAAGTGCCACAAAGGGTCTGTCCTTAACATTCCTGGGAACGTGAGCTTCCCAAGCACTTGTATTCTCAGGTGATACCATTTCAATGCTCTGAGCAACTGGATAAAGGAATATGCCTCTAGAATATTCTATCTGAGCCACAGCCTACTCAACTATATAATTTAAGCTCAATTATTTCCAACTAGATAATCAAAGGAATTACCATGTGGCCATCTTCACCCTAGCTCTCTAACAAGCAACTTGTAAGGCAGGAAAGTTAAATGCATTTTCATCCATTATGCCTGTTCTTAAAAAAGAAAATAGTTAACTACTCAAAATGACCTGCAAGCAAGATTTAAAAATCAGCTTTTACAGTCAGTTAACTCTCAGATGTCTGGTACAAAATTATCCTTTCTTGAGAAACTAGTGTCTCTTTAATTACAAAGTTTTTGAAGATAAGCAAATACTGACTCTTAAATGTGAAAAGGAATATTATCTCTTGCTTGCCATTTCTGTTTGGAGCTCACTGACATCGGGTGACAGGCAGAGAAGGTCAGAAACATTCAGGAAGGCAAAGGGAAAGCACGGAGCTTTACCAAGGGGTAGGTGATGATGAAGGCCACCCAGCCGATGAGGAGGAAGGTGCTCAGGATGATGGTGGCTATGTCTTTGAGCACGGTGTCCACGGGGGCCTCGGGCTTGGCGGGGGCGTGAGTGAACTTCTCCTCCACATCCTGAGAAATGGTGGTAGGTGTGTTTTCTGAACTCTGGTCAACCAGGTTGATAACCTGGTTTGGGAAAGAGTGAGTACATCACTGCAAAATTTCTAGTCAGATATAAATGAGCCAATCAAGAGAAGCAATGACTATTTACCAGGAGTGACAATACTGTGAAATGTGTTAAGATTTTTTTTAAGCTCACTAAAGATCACAAAGCCAGATTCACTGCCTTCTTCAAACCAACTGCCTTGAGAGGCCGTGCGTTGATTGCAGTTACGCTATCATTACTCAAAAACAGTTTTAGGAACAGTAGTTTTGGAAGTGACTTCAGATCCTATATTCTTTCAAAAACCCTCATTGAAGGCAAAAACTTCCTCCTTTGATGATAAGAGTTGACATATGGGAAAACTCTGAAATCATCTGTACAAAGGCTGGTGATAAGGGTGGTAGTCAGTTTGATATTACCGTTTCAACATTAAAAAGGAAAACCACACCTAAGCACACACGTGACTAAAGAGTAATAAAGCAGCTTTCTTTTGTTGCTTACAAACGTTCAGTGCAACTCCAAACACAAAATCATTCAAGTGTCCCACTATTTTTCAGAGTTTTGATAAAGCATCAGCACCCTTTGAAAAACTGTGTTTAGAAGCCCAGAATTAAATCAGAGAAAAGTGGTCCTTCTGTCCAAGCACCTCAGAATCTCTAGGGCTTCAAGAACAGTCTAGAAAAAAATGCACTGATTTGTTCCCAAACACCTCATGTTCCAGGTGCACTGTTATTGTCCAGGTGTGCTATCATTGTTTGCCCAGTGAAAGGAACACAGCCTCCTGGGTGAGCACAGGGGGTGGCACCCACCATGTGCTCACACCTTCCCCACCCCCACTTCTGCTTACCATGTCCTTCTCTCGCCCTCCAGCCGTCCCCACTCCCACAGTGTACAGTGTGTGTGTGCCGGAGGGGAGCATGGCTTGTGTGAAGCAGGCAGCTGAGGAATGTTTGCTGAGCACGTGACCAGGGACAACCCTCATTTGGCTGTATTTGCTCAAGTATGTTTGTGAAAAAAGCCTCAAGAGATAATGAGCAACCCGGAGATTTTGACCTGGAATCTTAAATGTCCATATGATTTCCCTTTCCCTTTTCTCTGGATAAAATCTAAATCTGTAAAGTGAGTTTGTCATGATTGTTGTCCCCACATCAGCCTCTCTCATCTTCTTCTGACCCTGACCATAAGCCAGGCCCCTTTTCAGTCATGGGTCCCCCAGGGCAGGGTGGCAGGAGCTGCCAAGCTTAAATGGCCTTCAGACCCCCCACTCCTACCCCACAGGCCATGTCAGTACTCTCCTGCAGAGCCACGCCCCAGCTTTCTCCACCTGCTCTGTGCCCCAGAAGGCTGCTTCTTGTGGTCAGAGCATTAGTCTCCCCTGCCAGCTGGCTTCTGACTGGGACACCAGCAGATGAAACAGAGGGAGCAGATTGAGATCCAGTTCTATGGGGCTGCTGAGTATCTCAACTGAAGCTCTAGGCTCCTCATTTGGCACCTTTCCAACTCCCTCCCTGCCACTTCAGGCCCAAGTATGCTGAGCAAGCCCCTGGAACTGTCCACATCTGTGTGAACAGTCCCTCTGTTGAACTTCCCCTCAGATCCCCCTATCTGGGGGCCACCTGCCTCCAGGTGAGACCCTGACTAGCACACTATTGCTCCAGGGCTGCAGGAGGGCAGCTACCACTGGGTAGGCCTCCCTGCTGCTGGATGCTCCATTCCATGGGCCTCCTGGCTCCCTGCCGAACCAGTCCCCCACCAGACCAAGCAGCCAAAGCAGGCCATTTTCAACAGGCCCTCCTGGCTTCCTGAGCTCCAGGTCTTCCACTTCCTCTTGTCACCAACTCTTCACTCCACTGCCAGGTGTGTTCCTTGGTAGCCGTGTGATCTCATTTCCCTCTGCTCCCTAACTGATATCCTTGGAGGTGGTCAGACCTGTTGCCTCAGCTCTGGAGCTAGACATGCAGGGTTAGTCCCTCCTCCAGGCCTTCACCCATGCTACCTTCTCCCTCCAGCCAAAGCCCCACCATTTCTCTGCTGCCTTTCCCACAGCCCTCACTAATCACCATCACTAATCGTGTTTGCTGTGAATTCCTCCTCCTTCCTACATGGAGTGCAGGTCTAAAGGCAGCAGCAAACACTTTAGCCCCCAAACCTGACTCAAAGAGTGGTAACCAACCATCCACCTCCCCACTCACTTCCTCAAAGCTCTTCTTCTCTGAATCGGCAGGTATCACATTTTCCCGATGTTTGGGCAGATTGTTGGGGAATCTCTCCAGCATCTTGGTAGACGCAGACAGTGGGGTTTCATGGTGTCCTACAGGAGGAAAAAAAACCTTCCATGAACACAGCTCCCCATGTGCTGGAAGCACTCGATGCCAAACTTAGGTAACAGCCACTATGCACTGAGGGGCCCGCAAGGCAAATGCTCAATTTATAATGTGGGATAAAAATGAGAGGCAGTTATCAGACAAGTCTCACCAAGACAGAAATTTCATTACTCGTGACATGATATGGTATTTTGAATCACAAAATGAGGAGCAAAGAAGTGTGCTTGTCATGAGAGGGATCAGGATGTCCCGGATCCATTCCGATAGAGCAAGTCTTGTGCGGGTAACTCCTAATCTAGGCTATACGCTGCTGAAGCATCATGAAGCTTCATTAAAGGTGCAAGGAGCTCTCCCTTTGGTGCTTACCTGTAACATCATCCTACTAAGGGTTTCAAATTCCCATCCTGGTATTTCAATTGCTCAGGTGGAGTTCTACTCCTATTATCTACAGGTGAGCTGGAAGTGGTGAGTTATTCATAAGAGAGTGACAGGACTTATCTGCTCCATGGATGGAGGACCACGATCACCTCAGCGCTCACTCATTGTTCTCCACACCCGCACCTCCAGACTACCTAGGATTCACTACACATTTATTGAGCATCTATTGTGTGCAAATTACTGTAAGAGGGACAAACCTGAACAAAGTAAGGAACTGGGACTTGATATGGCTTGGTAATCTGTCTCTAAAATTAACTGACTCCACATGCCACACGAAAAAGCCACCCCCCTTTCCCCGCTCAGCGCTCGGCACTAGACACGCTTCCCCTTTGGTCCTCACTGCGACCAGACCCCTCCAGGCCCGGTCTCACCCCACGCTCTTTCCACGGCCCTCCCAAATCTCCCGAAGATTTTATGATTATGTATTTCCAAGACAAAACAAACAAGAACTAGTCCAAGCTATGTGTATTTCCTGATCTGGAAAAATCCTCTTTAATTCTCTACCTTTAGGTCAGTTCTCCATTTACAACAGAACACTGTTCTTTAAGGGAAACCTAATTTGTCTAGAAGAGCCACTGGTTTCCCTTTGGTCTCTCTAAGAACTCCGAGACATGATTTGCTGTGGAGCAAGATTTCCTCATGTATCGGCCTGCTTCAGACCCCAGAGCCTTGAATCAGATTTGCTGGAGGTGCCCAGGTATCTGAATGTGTCTCTGGGTACCTGTGAGGCTCACCGACAAAAGAGGCCTTCGCTCTGAATCGGGTGGCCCTTCCACATGGCACCCTGTGCCACAGTACCCCACCTGCCCCACCCCCCGGTGCCCGCTTAGTGCTCCAAGTTGCAGCTCTCTGGTAGGGCTCCCACCAACAGACCATGGAAGCTATGGAAGTGATTGGCCAGGATCCCCTCTTCCTCCTGTAAGTGATTGGCCCGGATCCCCCCCTCATAAGCAGGCTTCTTCCCATAGCTGGGCCTTTAGTACTATCATGCTCATACTCTGGATGAGCTGTTCTACAAACATGATCAGGAGATCCTGAAGCATTTCTGTACAAACAGTACCTGGGTCTTGGTGATTCACCTATTTGTCATCATCAATTTTGTCCAGGCCCCAGAGCAAGTAGTACAGGCCCTGCCCCAGACCCACTGGATCAGTATCTCCAGGGGTCACACGCTTATTTCACAAAGCTCCCATGTGCAGTCAAGGGCACCCCAGCTTAGGGCCACTGCTCTGGGAAACGCACAGACCGTAACACTCACACTAAGCAGACTCATTTACTTCCAGGATTAAGGACATCCCCACACTCCCATTAACGTCTTCCACAAAACCACAGCAAAGGACACAGCCTGACATAAAAGAGCACATCTTACCTATGGTTCCATTTCCACAAAGACTGTCAAGTAGGCCCACTGCCTTATTTAAAAACAACAAGCTGTGGCGTTCCTCACAGGGACTTCAGAACTGGGGGATACCTCCCTAACTACTTTGTTTTACTTTGCTGGTTTTCTTTCTTGGGCAATCTTCCCATTTTAAAAGAATATAATTTTGTGACTGAGCCAGGAAGACATTTTCTCCATGTTTTTTATAGTTTTACATACACATTTCCTTAGTTTCCAATAATTTTTTTCACTTCTTAACCACACTGGTGGCTTATGCTTTCCTTCACTGGTACATAAAACTAAGTGGCCTTGTCATTTTAATGGCCTGATCCTCAGGTTTTTCTCACTGTGAGTGGATTCACGCATGCTTTCCAAACTACTTCTGTTTAAAAAAGGTAAAATTTTGTTATTTTTTTTGCCCATTATTTGGTAAAAATACTACCTAAAAGAAAAATGCCTACAAGAAGTCAGGATGAACAAAGAACAAGACTTGGGGCCTACAAAGGGAATGATCAGGGCTCCGGACGTCCAGTCTCCTCTCGGCAACGCCTAGTCCCATGTCCCCAGGCCCCCCGGCCCTGCCCTTCCTCTGCCCCGGCACAGTCAGCAGCCACCTCTGAGGGAGAACGGGGAGGAGGAACCTCCTCAGCCCCTGTGCGCCCAGCACCTCCACTTCCCTCCCTGCCCTGGGTCTGCATCCCCATCTCACTACCTCCGGTGCTGGGGGTAGAGGCTGTGGGGAGCAGACACAGAAGGGGGAAATCAGATGCAAGGAGACTCCATCCTGCTCTAATTACTTGGGGCACTTGCCAGGGACACAGCCCCTCGCACATGACTCTGCCTTCGTTTGTCACACCTCAGCTTCCTATCTCTGCGGCCGACAGGGCTCCAGTTCAGCCCCAGGGCCGCCAGTGGTGACAGCAGCAGCGGGAGAGGAGAGAGGAACCCTCCACAAACACCCGGGACTTCTGCCGCCAACGCCTGACCGAGGACCAGTCCCCCACTCTTTGGCCACCCGCAGCCCCTCCTGGGCCTCTGACCCTCTCCTCTCCCTCCCCTCACCCAACACCCCACCAACTCCAAGTGGATTCTTCCACAGAACTCACCTCAGTAAGGGTGATCACCTCACACGGGGTAGTTGGGAGAAATACGGAAATGTTTTCCTGGCACATTATAGATATTTAGTGTGTCAGATAATTACATCATTCAGTACTTGAGTTTTGGAACATTAACCAAACAACTTTTGGGCACTGACTCGGTAACACAGCTACCCTGTGTATTTCCCTTGTGGGCAATAATGTTCCAAGGTCTGAAAGACCAAGTTGGATGTGGGCGGAGCACGAGCACCAAGCAGAGTTGAGGCCCGTAACTAGCAAGGTGGGCCTTTGCCCACCAGGGGGCAGCACGCTGTCGCAGAGGCGAGGGGAAACCACCTCTTACCAATCAGGAGCCAGTAGTTCCTCAAGTAGTTGAGCTTGTTCTTCCCTTTGAGCCCGGTGTCAAACTTGAGGTCCGTGCTGGGTGTGATCACACACTCTCCTTTGTCCCCAATGGTGACACCATCGGTCTGGGGGCCCTCCAGCAAGGGAAGTGTGCTGCCTCGGGGCTGTGGAGACAACTGCAGTGAGGCTCCAGCAGCCCTGCAGGCGAGCAGAAGACCTTCCCTGGGCCTAGTGCCAAAGGGGCGGCCACACCTCCCGATCTCTGGGGTGGGGCTGGTCCAGGACGGTGAGAGTAAGACACAAAGGCCCTAAGACTGGGCAGAAGCTCCTCCCTTGGGATGCAACGACGCTGTGCTGACACCATTACCATGAACATCTTTTAAAATTCTTATGCCTGGGAACCGGGCAACGGGAAGGGCCTGTGTGAGATTCTGAGAGGCTACTGTGAGAAGCAGCTGCCAGCGAAGGAGTCCATAATCGATGCAGGTGACTGACCAGGGTGGACTAAGCTCCAGCCACAAGCCCACTGCTGGCTCAGACACCTGCCAGGAAGCAGGCGCTGCCCCGCTCTGGGGAGCAGCCGACTGACTCCAGGGAAGATAGAAGATGCCAGCCAAACGGTTCATGCTTTGACAACCGAGCTGCCACCAGAACCACCACCATTCTGTCCTGTGATTCTTAAGGATCTAGAGGTTCTACAGATGCCCTGAGAAACAGTCAGCTGCTCTAATCTGGTTGCCTAAAGCAAAGGGCCGCAGCAGCAGCCCGTGGGGAGCATGATGCGTCAGACACTCGGAGCACCCGTGGCAGGTGGGTGAGGTCTGAGGCGGCTTGGACAGGTCATGGAAGGACAGAAAGGATCTGAGTGGGAAAAAGGAAGGGAGAGCATTTGAAGCATGAGGTGCAGCATGAGAAAAGGTTAAGAAAGACAAACAGGGAACTTTGGGAAATCAGGGAGAAGATGGAGTGTACAGCTCCCTCCCTCAGAGACACGTGCTGTGCCTGCGGCAGGAGGGCGTGAACACCAGCCAGGGCAGTTCAGACCCAAACACAACAGCAAAGGGGAATAACCAGGACTTCCTAGGCTTAGGAACCTGCTTGTGTCATATCTTTCCTCATGAAGTAAAATGTGGTATATGTAGAAATTGATTTTGAGGATTTAAGATCTGTGTCTTTCATTCTTAACCAACAGGATGTTCGTATATAATTCAGAACCCTTTGCTAAAATGGAACAGGAGAGGTTAGGAGGCTGCAACTGTGAGTCCCCTGTAATGGACTTACCACAACAGCGACCCCCTCGTGTACCATTGAAGGGGAGGCGTAGAGGCTGGTAGAGTATTTCCCAACATACAGGGTGGGCCTACAAGACAAACAGATACATGCATTCCATAGACATTTAGTTCCTGGATCTCACAAAAAGAGGGATTTTGGAGAGAAGTCTCATAGCCTTAAATACCACCCATAGGAATAACCAGATTAACCCCCTAGCACTTGGAGCAGTGGAGGCGTGAGGGCAAGGACACTGCCCCGGGGACCAGGAGGACTGACCGCAGGCCCCAGGTGCCCCTCACTGCCTCCCAGTCCCCTAACCACAGCCCTGGTGCCCTCCTCTGCACACGACAGGGCTGCACCAGGGCGGCCTGCAGGAAGGACCATGTGCCCTGCCCACCCGGGCGACACTGATGCTTGCCACCACTGCAAAGCCTGTGATGGTCCTGAGCAGCACACTGCCACCATTCTGTCTGTGGTTCTAAAGGATCTAGAGGTTCTACAGGAGCCCTGAGAACAGTCAGCTGTTAATCTGGATGCCTAAAGCAAAGGGACGCACCCAAGACTCCAATCTGGGTGAGATTTCTGGCCCCCTAGCCAGCTGGTCTGTCCCTGTCAGGGCATCAAGGAGCAGGTGGGCAGTTGGCTTCATCCATGGTATCAGCGTAAAAATGCAAGGGTTACACCTCCAGACCTTTTGGTCACCATGAACAGGCGGTTTGGGGCCAGCCATCTATTAAACTCTCAAAACCTCCCTTAACACCTCACGTTTGAAAGTTGTGGCACAATTTAGAGAATGCTTTCATGTACATTATCATTATGTCACGTTTTCCTCAGCTCTGTAAAGGGGGAAACAGGTTCAGCAAGGCCGAGTTACTGGCTAGTAACAGGTGGATGGAGAACAGAAGCCTGCTGAGTCTTAGACACCCACATCATAAGTTTTCTTGATTTTTAAAACAAATATAACTTACAGTAAAACTTTAGAAAATACAGAAAGTTAAAAAATAAATACATCTCTTATCTTCCCACCATCTGAGATACATCCAAATTACTGTAGCTATATGAGAGTCTCTTTCCTATCCTCATATTTTTAATTTGTTTAATGTTCAAGAACTCTCGAAGCATCAGGAGTGGCCCCCAGTTCTCCTATTATGAGGCTTCTTGGCTCGCTACGTTCCTCGTGGCCTCAGAGCCGTGTGCCCAGAGCCCGGCCTCCAGTGTCCGGTGTGCCTTTCTGCAGCAGCACCAGAAGGGCGGGTCACAGCTGCCCTCTTCCGCCCCGAGCTCCCCGACTCACATCAGCTTGCTCTTGGCCTCCGTCTCCTGGGGAAATGGGTACTTCCACTTGGTGATGCGCCCCACCTCCCCAGACATGAAGGTCAGATAGCGCAGGGTCTCCACAGCGACGTTGATGTGCATCACCTTCCTCAGACCCTCCCGTTGCCAGACATAAAAGGCCACCACAGGGGAAGCATAGTTTTGGATCCATAGGACGTCGCCAGATTCACTGTCCACGGTCACCACCAGCCCATCGCCATTGGACACAAAGTGGGACATTTCTGTACAGATCAAATAAACACAGCATGCCGGGTCTCACCCCATCTTGCAACCACATCCTCTATTCTCCAGGAAAGCTGCAGTCACTCAGCTAGAGGAAACAAGACTCCCAGAGTATTCTCAGACCTCCTCCAAACAATTTCACTGCTTTCCAATGAACCCGTGCATGCTCTACAATATCAAGCCACTGGGAGCTGCCTGGTTGATAAAGTAAGATAGGATCACTCTCAAAGGCAATTAACTTGGTGACATTCTTCGGCATTCCAGACAGGTAGTGAGAGTAAGAAATACTCTCACTATAGGTACTGTAGAAAGGAGCCAATGCAGACGCCTCAAATCTGGTATGTTATAGCAATTATTTCAAACCTATTGATCAAGCTGGAAGTCAAAGCAGACCACTGATACTGCCCACATCTGACCACAGAGGAGATTTCTGTCTGACTTTCAGATACCAGCACTAAGATGACAAAATTGGTTTTTAGTTTTCAATTGAGTTGAGGGAATGTTTACTAATAAATAAGTAGGGGATGAGCCATCTTTAGGGAGTGGGTTATGTCACAAGCTGTTGTTTAATTCTGCTTCCTACGGGCTTGGAGTAAATTCCTTCTATGACACCGAGGGACTCAACAAAGCGCATCCTCTCTCCTCTCGGGGTGAACTTGCAACCATTTTACTGGGGTTCCCCACCCCGCTTCTCCCCCAGGCCCCTGCCTTCATCACTGACTGCTGAAGTATTTATTACAAGTTCATGGAGAGTCCAGAACCTGGTGATCAAGAGTGTCTTGAAGGAAATTCCAGCTTTCTGGAGCGATCTTCCTTGTAGGCCACAAGCACCCACCCAACCTTGTAGAGACACTTACTGTAGTCCATGTCGTCCTCGGGCAGGGAGGCTGCGTAGTCAAAGTAGGTGGCGTTCCAGCGGAGCTCGCGGGTTTTGGTGTCATACATGGTGATGGTGTACTCTGGAGAACACACACCAGCCTGTTACCTAGGGGACCCGGCATCTACTGAGGTGCTGGCCTTATCTGAGTCACAGCAGACAAATCCCCCTAAACTGTGTGCTGAAAAGGTCCAGCCCACCCATGTGGAAAGAGGCCACAAGGAGGAAAGCTGAAGTCTCGGACACGTGAATGAGGCCAGCTGACAGCATGTGGAAGGGACAAGCCACCACCGCTGTGCCCTTGAGCTCATGACTCACAGAATCATGAGCAATATCGTGGTGGTATTTTAAGCCACTTAAGTTTTGGGGTGGTTTATTACATAGCGACAGATGGCTGACATTAGAAATTGGTACCAGAATCGGGATGGCGCCATAACAAAAGCCTCCAACATGTGGCACAGACTTTGGGACCAAGTGGCAGATAGAGGCTGACAGGTTGACATGGAGACTGAAAGAGCAATAGGAAACCACTACTGGAAGCTGAAAGGGGGGACCCAGGTCACATAGTTGTGACAGAATTAGTAGGACTATTGCTTGCAGTAACTTGGACAATAGAAAAAAAGTACTTAATGAACTTGTGGATCTGGCTAAGGAGATTTCCAAGTAGAATGCAGAAAGTACCAAATAGTTTGCTTAACTGAGTGTGATATAAAGACAGAAAAGCTAATGAAGAAACTATTCCATTTTTAATCTGAATACAGGGGAAATAGAGAGGGTCCAGGACTGACGCTCTAGCTGGAGAAGATTCTCAATGTAAAAAATGGCTTTAGGACAAAGATCAAGTCCAGGGTGCACCCAGTAAAAAATAGTCTGGTCAAGATCATATCAAGGGTGAGGCTGTAAAACCCTTCTTTAAGAAAAACTTAGGGTAGTACTTCACAGACCCTCTGCTAGGTAAGTGGGCTCTGAGAACTGTTAAGAGTGTTGTCCCATCACACAAAGTAGAGATTGTAGGTATGACTTTAATCTATGAAGCAGACTTTAATGTGACACACAGGAAGCCCACAGAATTTTCAAAGGAATAATATCTGTATGGACTAAAAGGAGCAGAGATAGACAAAGTACAAAAAAAAAAAAAGCCTCTAGGCCTCCAACTTCCAATGGACAAGGAACAGACTGAGAAAGCTACAAACACAAACCATTTCTTATGGGAAGGAAGGGACTTCTAGAGGGCAGAACCAAGAGCTGCTGAGAATAATGTATTGGGAACCAATCCCAGAGGGCAAGACTGCCCCTAACTGAGGAATCTTTCCTGCCTTTGGAGTAGGGGAAACTGAAAGCACATGGATTCCAGCATCACTGAGGACTGGTGACGGGTAAGATTCCCTCCTTCCTTCCCTTCTGAATGGGAATGTCACTGTAGTTGTCCTGTCTCCCCGTTGTGTTTGGGGGTGGGGGACTGGTTAACATATCTAACTCAGAGGTCTCCATATCAAGAGGGGCCTTGTCCACCTCCAAACCTGATGCAAATTACAAGATGCTGGATTTTTGAGGCTGATGCTGTGACTGGGTTTTGGCAGTCTTGGGAAGGGGTGAGTATATTCCGCATGTTGGAGGGTTGACAACTACTGTAGCCAGAGCCAAGGCTGTGGCAGAATGTCTGAAGGATCACCGCCACCAAGTCGCCCCACCCCGCAGTGTGCGTGTCAGTCTTCTCAGTAGGAAGTTGAGGCTACCTCCCCATCCTGATTCTGGGCTGGCCTCATGACTTGCTTTGACCAACAAACTGCAGTGGAAGTGAGATTTCAGGATATCTGGGCCCAGGCCTCTGAGGCATTTGCATGTCCACTTTTACTCAATAACCCAGTCGCCATGTAAAGCAGTCTAGGCTATCTGTGCAGCTGAACCAAGGTCCCAGACATCTGAGCGCACTGGCAACAGCACACGGAACAGAGACCACCTATCCCTGTGCAGCCCTTCCTGCGTTCCCAACCCACAGAATCATGAGCAATAAGACACTGGTGTTTGAAGCCACAACGTTAGGGTGGTTTGTTTTCCAGGACTAGATTATGTAAACAAAAGCTTTATATACCCATGCACACTCCACCTAATGCCAGAGCATATCCTAACTCCCTCAAATACCACTATTCTACCTGAGAACGAAACAATTTTTATTCCTGGGTGAAGGTGGAACCACTGTGAAGCTTTACCTGAAAGAGCAAACACACAAACCTTGAGCTATCACTACAGTTAGAATATCTCATTTTCACTGGGGGTGGTGAGTGGACAGTCCACAATCTAACAAAGACCTTTCCCCTAGTTACAGGAGAGCCCAGCCAGCTTCCACAGGGCCCAACATTCATCTCCATCATTTTCAGAAAGGAAATGTTTTCCACAGCACCTGAAGGAAGTCTCTGTCTCTCTCTTTTAAAAGCTTTGGCTGCCTCAATGTTTACTCCTAAATTTAGTGCTCAATTGTAATGATTTCATCCTAGGTTTCTGGCATAATTTTTTCCTTCTAAATATTTTCTGGCTTCCCCTTTTAGCTCTATTTAATACCCACTCCACAGTTTTTATAATGCACCGGTGTACATCAGGTGCCGCACACATGAAATGAGTCAGGGTGACTCCTGAGGTGAAAGGGCCGCCCACCCACCACTCACTTGCTCCAGTGTCCGGGCACCACAGCATGCCTACATGGTGTCTGCCGGGGAGATACGGCAGGGAACTAATGAAGTCCTGCCCTCAGGAAGCTGACAGTCTCATGGGGGAGGCAGAAAATAGGCAAATACAATTTAGCAACATGGTGACTGTGATAAGAAGAAAAAAACTTAAAAGAGAGGAGGTGGAACACAGCATAGTGAGGAGGGTGCTTCTGATGCTGGAAAGGGCCAATGGCGGTGGGGAGGCCATACCATGGGCCCAGGAACCGCTGCATGAGCCCAGCAGACAGCTGCCTCCCCTGGCAGGACAGTGAGCGGTGAGGTGGGGAAGGGGCTGCATGGTGTGGGTGACCTCTGAGCAGCTTTTAAGGAAGAGAGGGTGCTGGCCAGCCAGGTGAAAATGTGCACACCGGAAGAGGGACCTACCACTCCAAGGTTTTAAAAACAGCACTGCTTATTCTGGGGGCTGCAGGTAGTTCACCCTGACTGGAAAGCATATGTATGAGGGAAAGGCATGGAGGGAGGCAGTGACAGAGGTAGCAGCCACACCCTGGGGGCTCTGGGGGCTGTGGTGCAGTTTAGATTACAGTCCCTTGGGCAATGGGGAGCCACTGGGAGTTCTTACAAAGGGGAACAATGCAATGAGAGCTGTGTTTGGAGAAGACAGCTCTGGCCACCTTTTAGAGAATGAAGCCTGGTAGAGACCCTCAGGATGGCTACTTCAGGTCCGTTTTTGGAAACAGGTTGTACACGCCAAAAGGTGTCTTCTTACCTGTTCGCCCGAGATACAGAAGAGAGGTGGATGGGCAGAGACTGTCTGCAAAGGCCGATGACAAAGTCTGCTGCTTCTCCCCGGTCAGAAGGTCAATGACATACCAAATGTCCTGCTTTTTACCTGAAAGGTCCCAAGGAGCCACTGTCATTTACATTCATCCTATATGAAGAAAACCTCACTGCCGAATTAGCAGCCGCAGGTGTTCTCTGTGCTGAGAGGTGGACCTAAAATTCTTATGATGTCAATGACATTTCTGTGGTGTTCCAAGGGTGACAAGGTAAATGGTAATATGGAGATAACAAAACTTTTTGGGCTACTGGGTCTTATAATGATTTAATAACCTAATGATGGTATAAAAATTTCTCTCAAGCCTAATAACCTAATAACTCATAGATTTTATTACTGATTATTGGTCTTAAATATGAAAAGTCTGGCCTGTAAAGGGCAATGCTTTTCCCACAGACTAGGAACTACATAAATATAGAAAGGTACCCAGGGGTTCCTCTCTGGTAACTATCATTCATGTATCTCAGCATCCCTGCTAATGAGCCCACATGTGAGGACGTTAACAGTCACTGTTTCAAACTCTAATTAACCTATGACTGGGCAGCAGGGCTGGCTGCCACCTGGTACTAATGAGGCCAAACTTATTTCAGCCCCTGAGCCAAGCCAGGAAGTTATTCCCCAGCCATCCACTATAGCCTCCATCTTGGCCAGCTGATTAGAAGGTCTGAACAGGTGGACAGCACAGGCTCCAGAAAAGCTATTAGGAGAACTCAAAGCACATGTATCCACCCGCAAGCATCCTGGAAATGGTGGCACACACCCACCATGATGTGTGCGCATTTCTATTTTGTGAGGCATCATCTCTGGTCACCTGTATCTTCGTAACTTATTGGCCCAGTTTTCTATTTCGAGGGACTCTTGGAAGCAGAGTACTGAGATGCCAGGAGAATTATGGGGCATTAGAATTTGCTAACGCTACACTTAGTTCCAACAGATGGAGCTGGCATACACACCTAGGGAAGTGTGAAACTTGCCCATGGATCCTAACTTTCTGTTTTCAGTGACAAAAATCTTAATATGAAAAAGATCTGAAGATAGAGTGAAAACATCACCTAACAGCAATTCTGTGACCCCTTTTCCATCTGACAGGCACCCTTCTGATTACTGTAAGGACCTTTACAGTCTGCATAACTCAGCTACTACTTTCATGGATGAATTGGACGACTTCCACAGTCTTAGATACGCTTACTGAACTCAATGAAGCGGTCACCACACAAAGATGATGGAAACCAATATCCTAAAGGCTCCATAAGTGAATTGCTGGCAAAAACTGAAAGACCAGACAAGAAACAGTGACATAGATGGTCAGAAGGGCCTCAGGCATAGCCCAGAGAAAAGAGAGTCTCTCTGAATCCCTGGCCCAGGGGCTTCCTCATTCTGAAGGTATGGAAGGAAGCAAGGGCCTCAGTGTCACAACAAGAAGCTAAAATCCAGCCTGTACTTGAGGTCCAGAAATGCACATAAAGCTCCTGGGGCATGAATAGGCAATGAGGACGTTCAGTTCCTCAGAAAGAAATCTGCTGTCTAATATAGGATATTACCACTACTACAATTTCAAGATAAATACAGCTCTCCTTTGTGTTACAAATGCATTTTTATTGACATTTTGGCAGCAATGTGGTAAAAAGAAAAGCAGGTGATCTGATGCTTTGAAAGATGTGACCCCAGTCTAAGTATGAAGGCAGCTTATCTAGGCAAGCTGTTAAGTGTTGTTTTTTCCAATATTCTGATAGCAGGAAATACTAAGCAAGTCCTACTATTAACAGGCAGAACCTGGCTTCCCTTTTCTTGGCTTAGGATGCTGTATTCACTTTAAATCTCATCCAATTGCTTCTGGGTATGTTGCAATCTTTAAATCATAGGGGTAGGTCAACACAGCAGCTAAAAGCTTGTTAAATGAGTAACCATATTAATGGTGTCAAGTCTGCTCCCAAGTGGGGGGGAACCCTTTCTTAATAGGTCAGTTGATCCTGGCGTGAGCAGGCACAACCCAGGCAAGAAAGACCTTTCCCAGAAGGGCTGGGGGAGTGCCTGCACACCTCTCTCTCAGATTCTGGGACTCGTTTCCAAAGCGATCAAAGTTTCAGTGTTGACAACAGGCACTCTTACCCATGTAGAGAATTCCATCTGAACTTCGGCATGGGGATGCCTGTACCAACTCCGGGATGGTAAACGGAAGTTTCTTAAAAAAGGCAAAGGAAAAAATAAGTTGACCAAGTGTTGTGCAATTACTACAATTTTTGCTGCACAGTCTGCTTCTGTTACCCAAATCTGCTAAAAAGAGAGAAGCACTGCTGACGGTACATGGGAGTCTTCCTGACTGCAGACCAAGGAGAAGGGGCGCCCCAGGCTTCCATATCCTCTTGGGACAGGCCCTCAGCTCCCAGGTCTCTGGGGGCTGCACACTGCCTCCTTCACTCCACAAGCCTCTCCAAGTCTCTTGTCCGGAGAGTGCATCTGAGACAACACACCCTTTTCTGGAAAGACTTACACAAATATGGAGAGTTATACAATCTATGTAATTCTAAAGGGGACAGAAAGAATTCTCTTGCCTTGGAAAACTGACCCAGAGCCACCTAGACGAAATAACTCTGACAAGGCTTTTCAGGGTGGGTGTGCCCCAGGAGATGAATTCAGAGAGGCAACCTCAGTACCCAGCTGAACCCTCTAGGGCAAGGAGAAGTCGTCAAAGGGCAACACAGAGTTTGAGGCAGAAAAAGCAGCTTTGATGTTCTCTTCAGTAAATAATTCTCTACTCAAAAAAAGAAGAAAACCGAGCCTTTTGGTACTAAAAGGAAGTTATGGTAGGTGCCAGGAAGAGAAACTTAAAGGAATCTACGTTTCAACTACATTTCATCATAAAACCGATTCTTCTGAGTCTACAGCTGACATCTGAGGGGTGATTTTGGTTAATGTTCGTTTCAGAATACTTTATTTTTGGAACATTGTGCATTCTTGAAACTGTTCTGTACATACTTGCTTCTGTTACACTGTCACCTTTTTGTCCAAGAAAGAAAATATTTCTCTCTAGCTTTAATAAACAGGAATAACTAAGAACCTGGTTTTTCCCATTATCCTAACATTTAAACTAGGCCTTAGAAAAGGAAAAATGCCATAGGCAGGCTGTAATGACTGGGTTTCTGCAGATGTTCTGAGAATCAGAAAGTCACTGCAAGGCTTCCAGTCTGGAGTGCTGTGGTGTCTGCTGAGCTATACTACAGGCCTCCTAATCCAAGGCCCAAGCTGGGAAGCACACTGTTCCTAGAGCTGCTAAACCACAACACAGGAAGGGGCACAGGGTGGTGGTTAGACCATCCTTTGGAAGTTAGAACTCAAGCCCCAAGTCCAACACCTGATGCTTTGGCCTTGGCCAAGTTCCTTCACCCTTGTGGGCAAGGATCTCTAATATGGGATCCATATCCCAGACCAGAGGGCTGCTGAGAGGTTCAAATGAGACAAGTTACACAAATCGCTCAACATACTTTCTGGCTTAAGTGCTCAAGTAACAGAGGCTCTAGTAATGTGGAGAGAAATGTGGAAAGTGAGACACACACTCTCCATGAGGCTTGCCCTTCCCCTGCCATCAGTTTCAGTCACACGTATCCATAAAATAATTTAAAATACCCAAATTAGAGCTCACAAGCCACTTGAAGTCTAGATCAGTGGTTTTCAACCTTGGCAGCACATTAGAATCACTTGGAGGCTTTCTAGACTTTCTCTAGGAGAACACAAACAGGAAGCACACGTACGCATACACTCAGCTCAGCTCAACTGTGCAAAGGGAATGTACCCACGTAACCAGCCCCGGATGAAGAAACAGAGCATCTCCGGCACTCCGGGAGCCCTCTTTTTGCCTTCTCTTCCAATCGTAACCCTCCAGGGTAATCATTATCCTAACTTCAAAACAGCATAGACTAGTTTTTCCTGTAGTTGAGCTTTATGTAAGTGAATCACTCAGTGTGTATCCTCTCTTGTTTGTCATCTTTTGTCCACCTTATGTTGACGAGATCCATCCGTGCTGCTGTGAATAGTCATGCACTGCTGATTCTCACTGGTGTAGACTATTAAACTGTATGACTTCCACAATTTACTTTTCCCATCTACAGCCAATACTTTCTGGGTAGTGTTCAGTTTTGGGTTCTTATAAGCAGTGCTGCAGTACCTTTGGACCCTGTGTTCTGGTGAACAGATAAATGCATTCCTGTGGGGTATGTACCCTAGGAGGGGATTACTGGGGCATAAGGCTTTAGTGGATGCTGCCAAACTGTTTTCTAAACCTTATGTACCAATCTACACTTCCACCAGCAGTGTCTAAGAGTTCTGGTTTATCTGCTCCCTGTCAACACCTGTTTTCTTTCTCCATTTTTCTCATTTTAGCCACTCTAGTGAGTGGATAGCAGTATGACACTGATTTTTACTTGCATTTTCCTAACAACTAATGAAGCTGAGACCTTTTTACATGTTTATTGACCATCTGGATAGTCTCCTTTGTCATTTTTCTACTGGGTTGTCTTTTTTCAATAATCCATAGGAATTCTTTATATATTCTGCATATGAATCCTTTGTTGGATATGAGTATTGCACATACATTGTGGCTTGCCTCTCTTAATGAAGAAAGATTCTTAATTTTAATATAATCCAATATATCATTTTTTTCCCTTATAGTGTGGGGTGTTTTTGCTTTATTTTTATCCTGTTCAAGAAATCTTTACCTGAAGTCATGAAGGCGTTCTGCTACTTTTTTTTCTTTATGCTTTGTTTTACATTTCACATTTAGATATACAGTCTATGTGGAACTGATGTTTGTATGTGCAGTGTGAGGTAGGAGTTAAGATTTTCTTCCATAGGGATATCCCAATGACTCATACCATTTATTGAAAAGACTATCCTTCCTTGCTGTAGTGTCACCTTTATCACAAATCAGATGACCGTATATGTGGACCTGTTTCTAAATTCTCCTATCTGGGGAGCTTTTTAAAAATCCTGATGACCTACATGGGGAAGGCAGCATAGCATGGAGAAGACAAGTAGTAACTCTATTAACATCTTACTACGCTGATGGACAGTGACTGCACTGGGGTGGGGGGGGGGGACTTGATAATATGGGTAAATCTTGAAACCAAAATGTTGCTCATGTGAAACCTTCACAAGATTGTATATCAATGATACCTTAATTTAAAAAAAAATCCTGATGACTTAGATCAGTTAAATGGAGACTTTTGGAATCGGGACCTAGACTCAGTATTTTTTTCAAAAAGTTCTCCAGGTTATCACAATGTGTAGCTAAGGTTGAGAACCACTGGTCTAGATGCTCAAATGGAGATGGGAATGGAATAGCACATGCCCCCACAAGGGGACACTCACCTAGGGGCGGGCAGTGTTTAAGTCCCCAGCCCCCGCCATTTGGAAATTACTAGTTAGAGTGAACCCTGTTGCTAAAGGGAGCACATACCCCTCCAATGTGTTGGCTGGGCATGGGAACCTGCTGGTCTAGATCAGCATCTCAGAACTCTGGCTTCCAGTTAAAAGCTCATCCAGAAAGCTGTGAAAAGATACTGATGCCCAGGCCCACCTCCAGACCACCTGAATCAGAGTTCCCAGAAATGTTTTCCTTTAAGCTCTCAGGTGATCTCAATGTGCAATTGCAACAGTTGAGGATCACTGGCCTAGAACCTCCATAGGACACAAAGGAGCTGAACAGACTCACCGTCAGGCCTTCATTATTCTTGCCCCCAAGTGTATAGAGGCTGCCATCATTGGGATCAGGGAGGAAGGCAGGCCTAGAGATCAAGCAATAAGTATCAGTAATAAATTATAGTCCAGGGCACAGAACAAAACATCAAAGCCACTCAAAGCCACGATTTGGAGGAGGGGAAAGTGGGGTGAGTGTATAAGACAATTCCATTCACTGCTCTTTCACTTCAGCCACAAATAAAATGTCTGTATGGTAGTGTATACTTGAGTGGAAAAAAAGAAACCCTGCAGAGGACAAATAGTCAAAAACCATGGAAAAATAAATCATCATTTGGACAGGGTCTCTGGATGAAAAAGACCTAGCAAGTCTGCTTTTAAGTTTCCAAGTCAACTGTGCATAGAACTTCAGAAATTAAAATTTAATAGCATGGCATGGTAGATAAACAGGTAGGGCAAATCTACCTTTAGTGTTCAACAAACATTTATTTTTAAATGGGACTCTGAAAGCCTGACACCAGAAAGAGCCTGCCAAGGGGATGGATCAAGGTCGCCCATGAAGCAGCTTCTCACGAAGCAGATGTGAAGCAGGTAGTTAACCTGCTAAAGGCTGAACTAAGACTAGTCACTCAAAAGCCCCTCACTGAATCTCTTCTCTACTTAGGATGAACCATCACTTGAGGCTCCTACAGGTGCTCTCCAACTCCAAGGTAACACATGCTCCAGTAGGTCGTGGGCACACCTCCTCCCCCTGGTGTAACATGGTGAGACGGAGACATCCACTCCCTTTGGCCCTCCAGAGGGCTTTGGGAGCTTAAGCTCAAAACTTGACTTAAGTTTCCTCTCAAATAAGCCTTTTTAATAACATTCCTTCCCTCCCCCATGGATCTGACCACCCTCTCCCCAACACAGGCGTCTATCATAGCACCTGTAAGACTTGTACATGTCTCAACCATTCTCTTTATACCTGAAATGTATGCATATATGTAGTCCTAGCAACTAGCTTCATACGGATTGAATAATCAAGAAAATGAATTAAAGGGAAATACTGAAACAAATCAGAAAACTTACTCTTCAACGTGTGTTGGAACCTGCAGAACTGGATCTGTGGACAAACAGCAACAAAGGTATCATCAGACTTTCAAACATGCAGATTCTCAGAGGCTCCCAGGACAATCTACAAGCGGCACCGAGGACTTAAATTTACTTACACAAGATAAAGTATGTGAAGGCACTTCAGAAAACACACAAAGAAATGTAAGCTGATTGTCACTGAGATTGGATTGTGAACTGACAGAGCTGGAGTGGGTACAAGCATGCATATAACTTGGGGGACAGACAGAGAAGGCAGATGTAGTCACAACCCACACCGGGTCACAGTGACACTAGCTGACATCTCAAGGACTTTTAAAACCTAAATTATCACCTTGTCAGATACCTGGAGTCGTACCAGATATTCCCATTAGGAAAAACAAAATGGTGGCGTAGAATAATTTTTCCCATTGATGAGAATTTGGGTGATAAATGGATGCACCCCTTTGGGGCAGCAGTTTGGAAATTTTGGAGCCTTCAAGAGTTCAATCTCCTTGATTCCCTTGGATCCATTAATTCCACTTCTACAAAATCTAGTTTAAAAATAATACAAAATATGGAAAATGCTTTCTGTACAAAGATGCTCACAGGAGCACTACAAATGACCTAACTTTTTTTT
>JAQQAC010006923.1:29287485-29342954 GCA_029783875.1 Phataginus tricuspis
ATGTGGTCTATTCTGGAAAATGTTCCATGTGCACTTGAGAAGAATGTGTATCCTGCTGCTTTTGGGTGCAGAGTTCTGTAGATATCTGTTAGGTCTATCTGTTCTAGTGTGTTGTTCAGTGCCTCTGTGCAAATGACCTAACTTTTTAACAACATGGTTGAATTATGGAATGTCCACTTGTTAGAAAATTAAGGCTTCTAAAAGTTCTAATAAAACTTTAAAACACATAACGAATATTTATGCTATTATGTTCAGGAGAAAAGATAACATTGCACATGCAGTATCAATGCAGCTGAGGAGAAAACCTTCAATGCATAGAAAAAAGCAGGTGGAAAGGCAATAAGTGCTAAGTGTAAGTTATTTTTGTTGGAAATATAAGTATCTCCCCCCCTTTTCTGTATTTCCTCAAATCCCTCCCTCCCTAGACACCCTCCCTGCAGCCCCCAGGCATAAATCAAGAGGATGAGCTGACTGCTGGGGTGGATGGCAGTGGTGGAAGAGCGTGCGTGCTGACCCAGAGTGCTGTGACAGAGCTCAAACCACAGCCAAGAGGCAGCACAGTAATGGGAGACCTGCAGCAATCAAACCCCATGGGCCAGACAGCCATGCCATCCCCAACTTCAAAGCTGGGGGCTATGGTTTGGACACATAGATCCAGGCTCCAGAGGCTCTGCTTATGGTGACAGACGCTGCCTATCTCCTGGTCACCTGGGAATCTCAGCTGAAGAAAAACTCTTTTAAGCGTTATCACACGTTGACTCTGCTTTATGAGCCCAGCGCCTGTATAAAAGCATTACGTGTTCACAACCACAGAAGTACACACACCACATGTGGTCTGTGGGCAGCAAACAAATAATTCGTTAAACCAAAAACATCTGAGGAAACAGGAGGAACTTTCAGTCAGTAAGCATACGTTTATCGTTCCCATTAATCACCTCTCGGTAGGTGCTCACAAACAGACTGATGCAAGAGACAGGAAACAGGGCACACGGCACTCACGCTACTGAACCGCATCAAGGTGCAATTATAACCCAGTTACTTCAACACAGCTCTGAAACCACGCAAGCCAGGAAAAGCAAGAGTGTCCATTCCAAAGAAAACACAGCACTCAAGAAGGCATCTTTTTGTTCATTTCAGCCACTTAAAGGTATCACAGATAAACACAGATTAAGAGAACAGTGCCAATTTCTAGCAATTCACCAGAAATAAGACATAGAGACTGACAGGATTCCAATTCCCATTCATGAGCTTGTCTTTATGTACAGTGCTTGCTAGTCCAGGCACTCGCCTCTGGGTGGCCACACATATTCCTGGTTTTCTAGAGTTTGTCCACTGGTCACCTGACACCGAGGTCCCAGGCCCCAAAATGTGTCCTGCATCAGACGGGTTCCAGGTAAGACACAGGCCATTGGCAGGAGCCAGGGAAGGGTTACTCAGTAGGACAACTGTGCCAGGTTTAGGAACCAGGCTTTTTTCCTAGGCTTAGAAGGTGATAAACTGCAGGAAGAGGATATTCTGGTCAAGTGAGTGTTCCCATCCATTCAGTAATATAAGGTTCCTGGAATAAACATCTGCAGAGCTATAGGTCATGTAACAGCACCATTAAGACCTGTCTGACAGAGGTGAGCACACTGCTGCTTGGCTTCTGAGGCCTAACAACGACCTAGTCCATAGATTTATAGGATGAACCTGAGATCTGCTTTAAAATACTACAGAAGAAAAATCACTTGGGGAAATAGGTAATGAAAAAATTGGCAGCCTGCTGATGATGGTTAGAGAGGAAAGTGACAACACTGGGGAATCATTTTATTATTCTCTCTGCATATGCTTGCAAATTTCCACCACATAAAAGGTTAAAGATAAAAATATTTGGAAAGCCAGCAAAATAAAGGCAAAAAGCATCTTCTGAGAATGTGCATTGAAAGCCCAATGTGAAAATGTGGTTATTTCTGATTTAATAATGAGAACTGGTATCAGGCAAGACCCTTGCTTAGGGAAAAAGTTCAGCCATGTGAAAAGAAAGTTGGCCTAACAATAAGCCTACAAACACTGCTACAGAGCAAGCTACTCTATCTATATGGAGGCTGATAAGGATAAAAGCCACCTTTCAAACCTGTTTTATTTTCAGATGGAAAAAAAGGGTTACTTCACAAGTGTAAAAACGGGCGTTATTCAAGGTAGAGGTATGGGTATCAGAAGAGGAAAAATAGCTGAAACCAGTGTTTGGTCTCTTTGACATGGAAATAACAAGCCTGCTCAATGCTCCCCAGGGACCAGCCCCTGGACTCGACCCCTTCCCCAGTGGGTCCAGCTCAGGCCCCAAAGGCATAAGAGAAACATGGAGAAACATGGCTAAGGCCACGCAACCCTCATGGCTACTGTCTGGTGCTAATCTAATCCTTTCTAACCTGAGACAGACATGACCCAGAATAGATGATCACAATCACATTGTTCCTTTGGCCACATTCATGAGGGTAAAACTTTAAATGTGTTTATCTCTGAAGAGGTGAATTTTCGCCTTTCCACAAATTTCTTTTTCACCTTTATTCTTTATCCCATCCTCTCTCAAACCTCATACTTCTCCGTCTGTACTGGATGCTTGACTTTGCTCCCTTCCTGTGCTATGGGCCTCAGCCTCTCAGCCCCACGGCTCTGCCCCTTGGGCCAGTCCACGACCCCTCAGGTGCCCATCAACCTGCTGCCCGTCAGCCACTTCTGTTCTGTGGCTCACCTTCCCCTTGACTCTCGCATCACCTGGCTTCTGTGGCCCTGCCCGCCGGGTCATTCCATCTCCTTCGGCTCCCTCTCTCTGCTCCCCCATCCCCACTCCCGACCCAGGGAAAGTGTTCCCAGGCTCTCCCCTCAGTTCTCTCACAGAATACATCCACCTTCACTACAGCAGTAACCACAGTGGGGAGGTGCTGGGTCTCCATCTCTTCATCTAGTCTTTCTGGATCAGCTGGATGTTTCCCCTATTTCCTACACCTCAATCACCGCCCCCTCCAAAGTCATGCACGCCTCCATCTTTTACCCCAGAATGGCTTCCACTCTTGACTACCTTATTTTGTTAACAGGATTACTATTAACTATTACTATCCCTCCAGTATTCTCCTATAAGACAGGCAGGCTTCAAACTACACTGTTGACACTCATTTCTCCCCAATCCCATCAGCTGCCAAAATCTATGGTCTATTTCTATAAAGATCATTATTTTGTTTCTTACTCCCTGTGTCCTTCCAACATCACTGGAACCCCTCGTCCCTCAAGTGCTCCCTTTTCTTCTGGTCTGCTTGGCCTTTGGGATCAGACAGACCCAGGCTTAAATCCTAGCTCTGCCAGTTCCCATCTGAGTGATCTCAGCAAAGTGAACTTACCTCCTTGAGCCTCAATTTGCTCACCAGTAAAGAAAAAAAGAAAGAACACCAACCTCATGGGGCATCTCTGGGGATTAAATAAGATTAAATGTTTACCAACACTTTCAAATTCTTGCCTTGATACAGAGAAAACTGATCCCTTTAAAGACATAAATCAGACTGTGCTTCTCTGCCCATCAAAATCCTTCCATGGTTCCTGTCTCATTCAGTAAAGGCCAATGTTCACACAATGGCCTACAAACACCACACAATCCCACCCCCAACTCTCTAATACTCTCCCACTTTCTTCTTGCTCTAGTCCAGCATGCTGGCCTCCTTCAAATGCTGCCAAGCCTGCCCCTGCCTCAGGGCCTTTGCACTTGCTGTTCCCTCTGCCTAGGTCTTTCATCAAATGTCACCATCTCAGAGAGGTCTTCATGACTACCTCCTACCTCCCAGGATTCCCCACCCCTCTACTCTGCTATATTTTTCTCCATTATACTTACTGCCTCTAAAGTACAGTATACTTTACTTAGTTTTTAATGTCTGACTCTAACCACTGTAAACTGTTACATCTGGGATTTATCTTTTGTTGTCTGCTAAACCCTGATAGCTAAACCATATATTGTGGCACATACTGTCTGGCATGTACATTCAATATAGTTGTTGAATGAAGCAGTCAGCCTGATATCCATCATGGGTTACTTCTAATAATCCAGCAGCTATGCTCTACCCACCCTCAACCCAGAATCTTCCAGGCAACCCCCTTTCCTCCACCCAGGCTCTGAGCACTGCTGAAGAAAACCCTACAATCCCTACTGGAGACACCACGATACATCTACAGCCAGCTGGGCCCCATGTCATAGAAGTAGATGGATTTATCTACTTCTGGGTTGGCCTCTGTTCCCTGTTCCTCACACCTGGTATTGCAAACCTTCGCCCCCTGCCTTCTCTCCACACAGCACTCTGCCTCCTGTGGTGCAGGAGATAAAGGAAGGCAGAGTGAGCTCTCTGAAACTTCCTACCCTATACCCTCCATCTGCCCCGACTCTACCTTTCCCTTCGTGTCTCTATTTTGCCTTTATATTAACAGCACCCAGGCAGTACCCCGTTTCCAAGGATCTTCAAGCCTTCCTGCTGGCTGGCTAACTCCTTCCCTCTGCCTACAAACACACCAAACCTCTGCGCTCCCCTTCTCCCTACTGCACATAGTCGTCGCCTTTCTCTCTGAATGCATCCACTTTAAGTGTATATAGTTTGATGAGTCTTGACAAACATACACATCTATACAACCACCCTCACAATCAACATATAGATCATTTCCATCACCCCCAAAACATTTTCTCATACCCCGTTGGACTCAGTTATCTCCAACTCCCACCCCATATAACCCTGACAGATTCACTGTGCTTGTTCTAAAATTTCACAAATGGAATTCACACAGGAGGTTCTCTTTTGTGTCTGGCTTCTTTCTCTCTGTATCATGTTTTTGAAATTCATCTATTGCTGAGTGTATCACAGTCTTTGTTCTTTTTTATTGCTGAACAGTAGTACTCTTTGGATATTATACCACAATTTATCTGTTGATGGACATTTGGGTTTCCAGTTTGGCTGGAAAAATGTGAATAAAACTGCTATGAACATTTGTGTACTAGTCTTTGTTTGGGCCTATATTTTCATTTCTGTTGGGAAAATACCTAGGAGTACTATTGCTGAGTCATGTTCTTTACATGTGACATGACAAGGAACTGCCAAACAGTTCTCCAAAGTGGTTGTATGATTTCACATTACCAACAGCCATGTAAAAGTTACCTATAGTCTTTTAAATGGTGATTCCGAGGTCTTTCCCCGAGGAAGCTGATACTGTAGGTAGGGCCAGGAAGTTTACATTTTTAATGCACGCTAGGTAATTCTGAGGCTGAGCCAGACTGGGGACCATTGCCCTGGACCCTCTGCTTGACCTTCCTGCCTCTGTGCCTTTCTCAGCTCACCGTCCTCTGACCACCACCTCAGAATAAGATTACAGCTGCCATCGTCAAGTTCCAGTGACCAAATCTAATCAAATGCTTGCAAAGGTTTCTCATTAGGCCTCCCCATGACATCTGACGATATTCTCCCATGGAATCTGAGACCCAGTCCCAGTTCCAACTGCTTATGGGGTATCTCAACCCCACCTCCCAGATCTGTTCCCAAGATTGGCTGGTTGGCTCCACATCCACCCACCACACAATCCGGAAACTCAGAGCTGTCCTTGACTCTCCCTTCTCTTAATGTTATCCCTCTCCCATTCAATTAGATCCTGAGTTTTGTTAAGATTTGACCTATTAAAGATTTCTCAAAACCTGTGTCCTCTTTTCATCTCCTTTACCACTGCCAAAATTAGGCAGTCACCACTTCTCACTGGGGCTACACAGCGGTCACTTGACCTGTCTCGGATCTCTGCCTTCAGATACGCACTCCACCTACCGCCTGTGAGGGCTCGGCAAAGGCAAATCTGTTCCTGTCTTTCCTCCACATAAAACCCTACAAGGGTTCCCCTCTGCCTACCAAACACCTTCCATCTCTATGGCTCAAGTCAGGGGTCCCTAAATTTCCCTGGCTCACAGCAACCACAGGGTCTCAGTATTCTGCCTGGGACCTGAGGCCAAAAGATGTACCTAACAGTTCCATTTCAAAGCAGTTAGGTCCAAACAACTGAAGTACTTAGGGCCCAGCAACTTAGAAGCCACATAAAAAAAATAATACATGTACATTGAGGACAAAAACATTTATTTCATTCTTAACCATAATCACTTATGGTTGTGTACCTGTTGGATACCGCACATATTCCAAATCTTATATCATATCAGACAGCACCACCCTCATTACCTTCTACATGGGTTTTTACATGTTATTTGAATTTTATTTTAGCAACCACAAAACCTCAGCTTTGCAAAGACACATCACTGAAAGGAAAGTAGCACAATTTAATGTGGAAACTACAAACTACTTCAAGGATAATATTAGACACTTCTCAAGGACTGCTGTTTCTCTCAAAATTTTAAAGCAAGCTGCAGGACCTTTATGAGTTCACTGTGGCCCCTCAGACCCCCCAGCATGATTTGGGAACTACAGACCTAAGCATTCAAGGCTCTGCAAAACCTGAGCCCAGTTCTCCAAGATTATCTATCATGACTTCCCAGAACTCGCCCTGTGCTTCCATGTTATTCTCTGTGCCCATTATTAAGTGTCTCATCCCAAGTACCTAAATCCGCTTGTCCTTTGGGGTCAGTTCAAGAGCCCCTTCTCCAGGAAATCAGAAACTGACCACCCCCTGTCCTTTGTATGTTCTTATGATGTACTTACCACATTTCTCAAGGGATAGGCACTTAGTTGCATGTGGCCTCTCTGGTTCTCAAATATTGGGAGCTGGATTGAATTTCAAGCACTATAAGGGCAGGAACCATCTATTCTGTTTATTGTGAAATGTATGCAGAAAAGAGCAAAAAGCTTATGGACAGTTTGGTGAATAACTGGAAAATAAGTTCCTGTGTACATGCTGCTCAGCTCTTTGCACCCCTCACGCTTGAAGGGAGTGCTGGCTGCAGAATGAAAGGAAGTCAACATTTTAAGATGTTCAGTATTGTATGTGGAATTTGGTCATTCAATTAAGTTCTTCCTAATGAAAATGACTTTTCCATACAGAAACCTCCATGATCAAAGTTAACAAGAGCAGCCCAGGTATAGTTTTGTCTGTTCACTCACATTTAAAAATTATTTAAATTCATGGAAAAAAATGAGATGGCATTTGCTTCAAAATAATGGAGGAGAGGGGAAGAGGCTGTCATGCATTGATCATTATTGAAGCTGGGCACTGGATGCCTGAGGGTTTTAGAATACCATTCTCTTCTGTGCATGTTGAAGTTTTTCTAAAATGAAAAGTTAAAAAAGAGAAGCCAAAGAAAATAAGTTATTTAAAGAAAACCTTCTCAATAGGTCGAAAAGAGAGGCCTGTTCTTCCTGCCCTTGCCTCTAGTACAAATCTTGACAGCCTGGCCCTACAATTCCACAGGGTTCAAAGAGACCGCAGGGAAATCCCCTCCAGGAGCACAGAGGACCCTGTCAGTGCCATTTTCAGCTTCCCCAGACACAGGCTGACCAGAACTGCTGAGGGCATGGAGAAACAGGTGGTAATTCAGCAAAACAGAAACCGTCTCTGATGAAGTCAACCACAGTTTGTTTCAAACTGGAGCTCAGGGGTGACGGTGTCTCACTGGAGGTAGCTCTGGGCAGACTTTCTTCCACGTAGGAAGCAGTAAGTTCCCTTTGATTACAGAAGCCACAAGAACAGGTTGCCCATTAAACTGGAGCTCAAGGAACCTTGTAAGATCGCTCTCTTCTCTGGCCCAGATGATCACTGATATTTCTGGAACACACTGCTTCACTGACGGACTTCAGATGAGCCCAGGCCTTCCTGCCCTGCCCACCTCCCTCTTCTTTCTGAAGCATACCCAGCTCACTAGGCGCCCAAGCACTTGAAATGAGCTGCCCCTGGGCTGGAAGACCTCTCCAGGCACAGCAAAGGTGCCACAGCACAGTCAGAAAGTCTCCACACCAGCCCCTTCTTAGCAAGAAGGCACCTCTAGCAAAGATTTTAAATGTTCTGGGTTAGCCCTTTGGAAACTTAAGGACCAGAGACCACAAACAAAGACCCAACGGCTTTATGCCCCCTGTAAGCTTCCTCATACACCAAATATTCAAGAGCCTCATCCTTCCCTCCCTCCCTCTCTCTGAAGAGGACGACAACCCAACTCTTGGTAATTACGTGTTGGCACTGACCACACACATCACATCTGCTATCAGCTTGGTTCTCCATTACATGCTGTGCAGGATAAAGAAAGGAACTTGTAAAGCTGATATATATGAAACAGTATATGGCAAACTGAAACGTGTGGTATACACCACAGGCACTGCCACAGGACTTCCCAGGTGAGGGAATAAGGGCCAGCATTCCCAGGGAAGAAAGACTTTCATAAAGATGCTCACCCAGAGTGTGGGGATGACAAGACAACATGAATGAACGACCCACCTATTTGCAGGAATGAGGACACAGGCTTGCCACATGTGAGGTGTTCCTTCTGATAAGCAGTACAAACATGGTCAGGCAGTAGGCAGTGAGGCCATGGAGAAGAAAATCATGGAAACTTTGTGATGTGGTGGGCGGGTGCTAACTAGGGGCCGATTGGAGGCTTCCAAGGAAAGAGATGTAATACAAGTCCTTTGAAGGAAGGTCAGACAGAGAAGCATCAGGGAACAAGGTGAGCAAGAAAGGGAAGAAGGAATGATGAAGGGTCATGAGGGAACTGCTGTGACCCCAGCAGGCTGGCCAGAGCCAGGGGAGGGGGACAGAGGAGGGGTCGGGGGGAAACAAACAGCAGAAGAAACACCAACAAAACTTAGTCCTCATCAGAAAAATGAGGGGAGAGGACAGGAGAGATTTTAATGCTAGCTAACAGTGAAACTACATCACCTAGTCTGAATATAAGGACTGCTGTTTCCTCAAGAAAATGTTTAAGGCGCTGTTACTGTTTCTTACAAAAATTATTGGTAGAAACAAGGTCATTTACCCTCCCTTCACTCAAAACCAAGCCTCCCAGATACGTTTCACGCACTCAAGTGAACCAATTAAGGGACACTTCTCCCCAGTGGCATCTCATTTCCTCCCTCCAGAGGGAAGGTGCTTCCATAATCTAAACCTTAAACTCTCACTAAAGCTGTTAGGTCCAAATCTTAGGGTAGAAAGTCTCAAACGCTCCTCAAAATTCAGCTTTCATGAGTAGAGCATTTTAATGGAGACAGCTAGTCAAAGCTTCTTAAAGCCCAAATCTTCTCAGAACTGGGAAAGGACATAACAGGCTCCTTGCAGGTGGCTTCTGCAAGTAACCAAATGTCATGTTTGCCACAGACATGGCATCATGTGGCAATGCCAGAGCAATCTGCAAACCACCACACTGAAGGCAGTCAGATTCTGCTCTTACTCATCTTTGTCCCGACGAAAGTAACTGGGACTGAAAAACGCACACTGAATGCTACCACCAACTGTGAAGGAATTAAGGGAGGATAAGACAGCTCACTGCTATGGCCTATGTCACGTGCCTCCAAGGCTGTCGTAACGTCACTCGATGCATTCTTGAGCGATGGAGTGCCATCAGACCTTGCACAGTCATCCCAAAATGAACAAAAGGAGAAGTAACTAAGTCACAGCCAGAACAGGCATTTCATCCACACTCACAACTGTATTCCAAACATACCAAGCAGTGCTGCGAGGAGGGCCCCTGGGGTCGGAATCGGCGCTGCGGTGTGTGGTGGCTGTGGAGGGACCCTCCGCAACAAGGACTGTGATCTCTGAAGCACAGCCCAAGCGCGGGGCGCGGACGGGTCAGACAAGACCACCCGAGGTGGGGCTTGTGGAGCCTGAATGATGGGCACATGAGGGTTTGCTGTATAATTATTCCTATGTCTGTATACAGTTAGAATCTTCCGTGATAAAAAGTATAATACAAAAAAACAGAAAGAGGGAAAACACATTTTCAAGATACTCAAAAGCAGAAACAAACCTTTTAACAACTTAATTTTGAGTCCTCCAAGACAATGGAGAGCAAATCAACACATTTCTGTTCTTAAGCCATGAAGTGGAAGGAAAGTAATACATATCTTAAGCCTAGAAAATTCCTTAAGAGAAAACAGATTAGAATTGTTAATGAAATGTCTCTTTTTACAATTTCCTCTTCTCGTGTTTCCCTCACACCTCTGACCCTTCCACACACACCACCAAGGGGCAGGAGAGAAAACCAACTGAAAAACGTCGCAAAAAAAGGCACGTGAAACTCAGGATCAGGAACTGCAACTGGGAACTGCTGTGGCGACGGTGTGGGTGACAGACGACACACCCATGCAGGCAAAGCCAAGGCCCCCAAAGACACCTAGTCAGAAGGGTTCTGGGACCCGAGTCAGCATTAGGCGCCTTCACTGAGCATCACTGGCTGTGCAGAGACCTCCATCCTCAAGGAGTTACAAATTCAGTAGGAAGACAAATGCAAACAAAAATTCACAACACAAGCAGGGAGTACCGTAACAGGGGCTTCAGCAAAGTGCCCCGGGAATCCAGGTGAGGCAGGGGCTCGCCCTGCTTGAGGAGTCCAGGAGGTGACCTAACAGATGGAGAAGAGCCCATCCAACACCGCAGGCTGCTGTGTGGAGGGAGCCTAAGCAAAGGCCACAAGTCTCAGAGACCTGGAGAGGAATTATGTGCCAGGGCAGGTGTTCAACCTGAAGAGGTGGGTGGGAGTGGGATGGGGAAGGGCCCTTCGCGCATGCTCATGAGCTGTGTCTTGACGCTGCAGACCAGTGCTTCTCAAACTAACTGTGGTGAAGGGCCAGTTACTGAAAATTCCAACCCATCATAGGTGACCCCTAGGACCCCTTTTGTTCTTCTCTCCCTGTGGACAGGTAACAGGTGGGCAGGCCACACTTGGAGCTACACTGCTACAGACAATGCCAGGAGTACTTCTGCATCAGGGTCTGATGGATCTATCTAGAGAGTATGTTGGTGGGCAATGTGATGGGCCACTGGGAGGAGACAGGCAACAGGCACGAGTCAAGAAGCTGTTGCGCTGATCTAGGAAACAGCTGTTGAGAGCCTGGCTAAGATGCCGACAAGGGGACACGGAGAAGAAGGCCGATCTGGGAGAGGCTTCTTCAGTCTACATGGTAGGACTTGGTGACCAAGGGGCAGAGCATACTCTGTTTTCCAGACTGGGCAGGCCATGACCACCAGCACTGGGAGGAATGATGTGAAGAGGTACATGCAAGACAGAGGAACTCATATGGGAAGATTTTCTCCACATTTCAAATCACTAATTTCGTTCTGATCCTTCCCTCACAAGAAATCTCCAATATCAACCATATAAGGGACGCCTCAGGAGCCTGGGCCCGGCTGGCTGGCAGAGTAACCAAGCTGCACAGATAGCTCATTTCATGATTACTAAAGAGTGGTTCTGAGTTAGACCCAGGCCTCCATGCCTACTATAATGGAAAGGAGATGGAAGGAACAGGAGTAGGGTGACTAAAGAATAACCTGCAATCTGATGACAATCTGAGTATCACAAATCAGAATCAGTACTTCAAGGTGAGTACAAGAAGCCGTAAGCTGACCCTGCAATACCAAAGAAAGTCGCCTCAAGCCAACCAAGCCAAGGCAAGCTTTATAAAATTAATCTAACCCACAACATGACAGCAACATTCTCAGTTTGCATTTGGGCTGCAAGTGCAGAAATGAAACATAAACAACCATATTCACAGGTGAAATTTCAGAGAAAGACAGACAGTGGTGCTGCTACAGTTACAAAATCACAGCTTGGAAAGACTGCACCTAGCATAAAATGTCAGAACTCATATTCGTTTCTGAAAACAAAACCTGTTTTCTGTACTAGGTGCAGTTTGCCGCTATGGTGTAAGAAATCTCCATTTGTGGGAACAGCAACACATGTTTGGGTGAGGAACTAAAGCACCTGCCAAAACCACTCTGTGAGGGGAAAAAACCACTCACAGTACTTGGTCCCTGAAACAAATAAACAGGAAACCAGGAAACGGGCTAATAGGAATATATCCTGTAGAACCCCAGGTTGATGAGTTAAAGGTGTCTGTTTGCAGTGGCAAGTTTCTTCCATTCGACTTTGACTCCCCGCTGCCACTCAGGCCCAAGCCTGCAGCCTACCTTGTCTGGACTGGTGCAGTGGCCTCTGCCTGGTCTCCACTTCTCCTGCCCTATCAGTTCAGTGTCAGCATATACCTTCTGATCCCGTAAAGTGGAGGCCAGGTGTCCTAATCAGCTTGGGCTGCCATAACATAATACTATAGCCTGGGTGGTAACACTTATTTCTCAAGTTCTGGAGGCTAGAGGTCCAGGATCAGGCTGTCAGCACAACTGGGTTCTGGTGAGGGCCCTCTTCCTGGCTTGCAGATGGCCGCCTTCTCACTGCATCCTCGCATGGTGGAGAGAACGAGAGCTCTGGTCTCTCCCTCTTCTCAGAGGGCATGAAATCCCACCATGGCAGCCCCTCCCTCACGACCTCCCCCAAACCAAATCACCCAGCAAAGGCTATACCTCACGCATCATCACATTGGGAGATGAGGCTTCAACATATGAATTTCGGCAGGACACAAATATCAGTTTATAACACTCAGGGTGTATTGCTTCTCTACTCAGGTATCTCCAACATCCTCACACCTGCTCTATAGGCAGTGCTCAGGACCTGTGAGGGCACTTCTTGGTGGCCACAGGGACCGGGGGAGGGGGGTACAGGCACTAAGTGTTGGGGGCAGGGATACTAGGTGGCCCTACACAGCCAAAGATCACCCCACAGCTACATGCTGCTCTGAACTTCTGCCAACACTCTCCCATGGCCAAAACCTTTAGGAATCACCCGAGCCTACAACCTCACTTACAGAAAAGCACAAAAGCATTTTTTGAATAATTTTATACAATGAGTCTTCTCAGAATGTAACTACTGTATACATTAGGTAAGGTTGTATTTCTTTCATTTGGAATGTTACCAAGAACTGTTCATCTTGGAGATCTAGTCACTCCAAATATCCCAGCATTTTTATCAGTCTGCATTAATAGGTATCACGTTCACTCACAGGTGGAGTGCTGGTATGTGCCAGAGCACATGTATGTTAAATTACAGATATGGGAGTGAAAATTCTTACCAGCTGGGTAATACATATATTTCTTTTTGAAACTGTATGTGTATGTAGGTTACTGTCTATAAATTTCATTTGTGGATAGTAGGGGCACTTTTATAATAATACTATACAAAGGGAATACTTTGCCCCTACATGACTGGCCCCCCAAGCTCAGCTCCTGCTACTCCCCTTCCTCCCCTAGTCCGCTCCAGCCACTCCCACTTGGAGGCTCCTCCTCTGCCATGCGGGAGGACTCTCCCACCTTTACCCCTGCTGCGCCTTCTGCCTAAAACCCTCCCCTACCTCGAGTTGCTGCTCAAAGGCTCCCTTCCCGGTGGAGCCATCCCTTTTCAAAAATTACAGTTCCCACCCTGCTCCACTTCCCTGACTAATTTTTCTCCACAGCTCTTATCACCTCTACATAATTTATTTCCTTGTCTGTTTCCCCACTAGAATGAAAGCTCTATGAGGGCAAGGATTTGTCTGTCTCCTTCACTTGATGTAACCCTGGGGCCTAGAATAGTAGCTGGATACCTTAATAATATATTTACATATTAAAGGCTTGGAAGTAACCAATTTTTAAATCTTTAGGTGTAATTGCAAAATTAAAGTTAAATTGAAAATTCAGGGTCTCTCTATATATTACTGTCTTTAATCTTTCTATAGAAAAATATATTGAGGTCACTGGTATCCAGGGCTGAATTTAACTAAAATAAGCCAGTTTATTCTCAGAAAAACAATGACACTTAGAACATATTGGATATTACTTGAAATTATTAAACCTTAATCAGATTTCTGTAATTATACCTCTAAGTCTTCTAACTCCTCCCTGCTCTGCCCACTAACCAGGTGTTGGTTCTACAGATTCTATTTCTGGCATGCCTCTCATCCGTCCCCTGCTCCGATCAGCCTCACCTCTCACTGCCTTCCTGTTTCTAGGCATCCTGTACTTGGCTGCCGGATCAACCTGGAAGCCGAGGCCTCACTGAATCACTCTCTGGCTCAATTGCGTTAATGGCTCCCAGCTTCCAGTTTAGTCAAGTACAAAGGCCGTGGAGCTACAGGGCTTAGTATCCCTTCTGCCTGCCTCCCTCCCTCCACCTCCGTCCCTGGGCTCCTCCCTGACAGGACCTGTCCCTGCACCCTAGACCTGCTACCTCCTTTTGCTCCTTTCCCAGCCTCACTGCACAGACATTCAACCCATCCACCAAGGCTCAGCTCCAACACCACAGCTTCTTGAAGCCTTTCCTGCCTCTGCAGATGAAGTGGGCTCACAGCACTCCTAGCATCTCTCTCTGAAGCAGTTACTACGCTCTGCTCTAGGCTGGAATTCTGTGTGCCTGCCTTCTTTCTCCTTCCCAGATTTAGGTTCCTTGAGGGCAAGGCCTGTCTTTTTCTCCTTTGTGTTCTGTATAGTATCTTTCACAGACTAGGTTCTCTAAACACATATTAATAAAGTAAAAAAGAAGTAAAAAAGAAGTAAAAGCTCTAAGTTATGAGAGAGACTTATATTTGGCTGAGTAACAAACAAGAAAGGACACAATTTTGCCAGATCTGGCTGAGGCTACCTGAAGAAATTAAGAATTGGATAAAATCAATTTAAAACAATACATGTAGGGAAAACAAAAGAGAAGAATGAAGTGGCTTGGGCAAAAATGCTCTGCCTGGGAAGAATAACACCAAGACACCAGCCTTAACATTCAACAGCTTAAGTGTTTAGCTCAATCTGTTCGTGATTTGCAGATTACATCTTTGGACAAACCAGAAATTAGGAAATTTAAAGAACCCTGCTTTTGTTCTTAAAAACATTAAAAAGGTTACACACGAAGGAGAGGTAGTACAGAAAACATACTGGGAGCTCAGTAATGCAAGGCCAAAACTGGTTCTGCTGTCTCCTCATGGCTCCTGGGAGAGCTGGCCTTTTCAGCTGCTTCAAGTCCTTGCTGATCCAAGCACGGCCCCAACAACTGAGGCAGGGAGTCTGTGGTCCTCAGCTGCCATCGTCTACAGATGGTAACTAGGGCTGTCAAACTGACGTGATGATGTGTGACTTTATGATAATGTCAATATTTTTCCACTTAAAATACCATTTTGGAACATTTTTTTAATGAAGGAAAAACACTTGCTGTGCTCATGAAAATAATGAGTCATAGATCAGTGACGAAAGAGAACATGCTGGGCAGTCTCTAATCTAGGGCCAAATGAGAATTATTACTGCACAGAATAATAGAGATGACTCTGAAAGCCCCAAATCCTGGGATTTGCATGGCTTTATCCAAGATTACTTTGGAAATCAAATACAATTTCTCAGCTGGAGGACTCCACACTCTGTTATTACCAGGAAGACAAGATCATAAAATGGAAGTGTGATAGATTAAATGAGAAACAAGCTCAGCCTTTTACTTTCCTCAATGTAAAGACCCAATAAAATGGCTAACTTGGATCAATGTCAAATCTTAACAGCTCTCAATTATTTCAGCCTCTATAAAAACAAGTAAGTAATTTGAGGTTAGAGAAGACACTGTTTTTGTAAGCATGATCACAAGATTCTAATCATTAGAACTTCACAAAAAAATGCAATGCAGCATGTCTTTATATACACCAACCAGCCAGAACTATTAATAGAAAAGCCTAGAGCTATTTAAACATGAAATCTGGACCCAAGCAAAAAACAGAAACAAAAGGAAGATAAAGCTTGCTGCTTCAACTGTTGCACTTAGCAGATAATCACAGTTCACACTGTAAACATACCCTTTGAAAATAATTCCTTCTCCTTGACTTCATTATCCTTTTTTATTTTATTAAATAACATATAACTATTTTCTCTTTTTCTGGAATACGTTTCCTTGGAGCAGCTGAGCAAATGTCCATGTCACCCAAGGACCAAACCCAAATTACCTTCTTTTAAAGTCCATTTGATTGAGCCTGTCCTCTTGCTGACGGCATGCAAACTTCCATCCAGGGTCGACACAAACAACAAGGTTTCAGGAAGTGTCACTGTGCTGGGACTTCCAAAAATCTGCAATGAGATGTAGAAGCATTTTTGCAGTGAGTATGATTTCTCACCCCGGGCATATAAAACCACAGATCCCTCCACCCCAAAAATGATTTTTCTAAAAGCCACCATTTTACAGATGAAGACTAAGTTCCCACCAAGGGCACATGTCTAGACAACAGTTTAGTCAGGACAAAAACCTGGATCATCTTATTCTGTCTAAGCAGGAAAACAGACAGGCTTAACCTGACATGACAAGGCCAGAGATTCTGAAATAATTCACCGACAGGCTCCACTGAGAAAGAGGGAGAAAATACACTCAGCTTTCTGACTTCCTTCTCTTGGTTATATTTTACTTTCTAAAACCTGGTCATTTTGCAAGACTCCACAATACAAAAGAATGCCAACACTCATACACACCCACAAGCACTCATGAAATTTTAAAAGGTAAAGAATTAGGGGAAAATGTTTAAAGCAAAATAGGAAAAACAGCTCTCATGATATAAAGAGTTTATAATAAAACACGAAGAGTTCAAAACAGACACATTCTAAGAAAATGTTTAAAAAACAACCTAAATTGTGCCTCACTTATAATGAAAATATAACTTAAACCAAAATGTTCTGTTTATTCTTAATGAATTTTTAAAAAGCCTTTTACAGAAAATAGCTAAAAGTAGTGAAATTCAACTTCTCATCCACTGTTGGGGGCAATGAAAATTACAAGGTAGTGCAGTCTTTCTAGAAAGCATTAAGAGTGCTCTAATTCTACTTCTGTAACCTAAATAAATAATTCCAGATATGGAAAAAGCTCTGTGTACAATGATACTCATTACATCCCATTTATGAACATAAAAAACTGAAAAGATCTGAATTTCCAATAATATCTAAATGGCAAAAATAAATTATGACACATATACTCAATGGAATATTATGTAATCATTAAAACAGCACTTGAAAAAATCTCCAACAGTATACAAAAATGGTTATATATGTTATCAGGTGAAAAATATACAATCCCAAATTTAATGTATACTGTGGTTATAGTTATACTGGACATATTTTTTTGGGTATGAGTATCCTCTAGCTTTGCTAGGAACTGTACCCTCATCCACATGGTTTCCCCAGGAGCAGCCATGTGTACATATGTGTGCGTGCACGCATGTGCACAGTGCCCACATGTGCAGGTGATAGCTGCTAAGGTTTCCTAGGACAATTCCCTTTTGTGGTACATTCAGCAATGCCACCTTGTAATGAAATTTTCTCTTCTTTTCTCACTATACTGTCCCACAGATGTGCTGGTTCCAGTGGGTCTTGAATTGAAAACAGGCCAATACTATATACTGTGGCAGTTTGAATGTTGACACAAATGCTATTTTTAAAATACAGGAGTATGGCTGGCTTTTGGCACTAAATGTAAAAGATTAGGAGTTTACTTGTGCATGGGAGCCTGACCCCAAAATATCTGGTCATTCTTGGTAAAAGCCAGGATGATGTTAATCCCTTAAAAGGGAAAGCCCACTGGCTCTCTCCAGGGCAGCCTGAGGTGGCAGAAAATAGCTGCATTCCCTTTCCCTGGTGGAAATCCACTGGCAGCGGGGGCGAGGCAAATGCCAGAACCTCGCTCATCTCCCCCCTTGCCTGGGTCTGGCCTAGACTGGGAGAGTCTGGCCCTTTACTTTGCCCAGAGCCAGGGCCCACTCACCTGGAATGGGTGAAACATCAGCAAACTGTATTGCAGTCTGCTGAGTCCAGCCTCTGTGCAAAGCCTTAAATGCAGGAAAAAGTCTGCTTTTAATTCTGCCTTTGGAACTAGGAAATTAGTCTCAGTACAACCTGGCTAGGAAAACAGATGCCTCAAGGGTGGTGCCTGACCTAGCTGGGAATCCAAAAGTCTTGTATACCAACTGTTTGGGGGGTAAAATTATTTTAGCCCACAGGATGCAAATGTTGATAATCCTCATCTGGATCTGTGCATGCATGAACCAGAGCAACACAGTGCACTGGACCTGGAGAACAGCGGCTCCATGACAGGACCCCTGAGAGTTGCAGCTAAACAGGACTTGGGGCTATCTTCCACTGAGAAGGAGGTGGGGGAAGGTGTGGTTTGCAGCCTGCCTAGCAGCAGAGTGACTGTTATAGGTGGGGGTAGTTTGGAGACCAAATAAATGAAAAGGGCAAATATATGCATACCTGGATGCCAAGAGGTGGAGATCCCTGCTGAACCCCTTCCACCTGTCAATCAGGTACCCCAGAAACAACCACTATGTACAACAAGTATGTTGGGATCACACAAGAATTAAGCTGAACCCTGAGCGGCTCAAGTGGTAAGAACTTAAACTGGGGAGATTTCTTTGAATATGTTTCTTCCATGTGGAAAAAGCTGGATTAAAGAGAAAGACAGATAGAAACAGAGAAAGAAGCCTGAGAAGAAACATGACTGAAAGATTGGGAGAGAGCACCCTGGCTTCTACTGTCCTTAGGTGCACAGACACCCAGTCTTTACAACAAATTCCCCTCTGCCTAAGCGTGTTAGAGCCAGATTTCTGTCACTTGCAACCAAAACAATCCTAACACTCTCACTCACACACAGGCATTTAAAAAAAAAAAAAAAAAAATATATATATATATATATAAAAGCTGAAGTGATGTTTTTTCTCCTCTACTTTCTAAATATTCTTTAATATGACCATGTAATCTGCAATGAATTTTTCATTAAATAGAAAGAAGATGGACAAGTTAGCGGGTACGACAGAAGCTAGAATTTAAAGGCACTTTGGCAAAACTCCTAAGTTTCAGGTGAAGTGCTTTACATCTCAGGACATTAGGCAACTCAACCAACTTGGATCATTAATATCCACAAAACAAGGGACATACATTTACAAACACAGAGGTCTCTTGGTAAGACAGTGTGCATCCAAGAGTAGATGGGTTTTGTTGTCATTCTGAAATAGTACATTACAATTATAGTGAACCAAATGCCCCCAAATATACATTTCACATTATTAATATTAAAAAGGGCCAATATTTACTAAGACATATCAGTGCTGCTTCACTACTAGTGTGGAAACAAAACCCACCTGCCCTGTCTGAGCATCTTGGAAACCACAGGAAGAGCAATTATCGACGGTTGGTTGGTGAATCGAAATAAAACCCTAATCACCTAACACAGTCTTCTAAAAATCTCAAAAATACCAGGTTTGTCTAGAAGTTGAATTTAGCAACTGAGAACACTGACAGTTAATCACAATGTTCAAAGCAATGTCACAATGGACAGATTTTTTCCCTTCTTTGAAGGCCCTTGAGAAGCCACTCTGTACGGTGTTATTCTCTCATAAGGCAAATTAATATTATAAAACATCTGGCTTTTTCTCCCAGCATGTTTTAAAGATGAAAATGCCTGCCTTCAAATACGGTTGCTGTTAACTATTGTGAATTAAATAAGCTTCTAGATGGCCTTGTGTGATACTGAGCACAGCTGAGAACTATTTGTACCTGAACACCTAAAAACACTGCTTCACAATAATGAACTTGCACATCACCTTCGCCCAGCCATTTTAGTCGTCAGCGCCCTCTTTTCTCCCTGATGGATGGAATGGCAATGGGCCCTCCTCACTAGTTTTACTCACTAGTGTTCAGAGAGCCTGAAGATGGAAAGAAAATGGTTGGTTCTGCAGATCTGCTTCAAGTGACTACCTGGAATCTGACTCAATTTTTCAAACTGGTGGGATATCTTCCTGGCTGCCAGGGTGACTTCTTAGAAATAATCTCAGTAACACTGTAGCGGGTGAGAATGGCAGTGGTGGGTGATCTAGTCTAGCCTAAAACTAGACATCCATTAGCTAACTGGTCTTTGTGGAAATCTGACCATATGCGCCCTCTCACAGGAGATAGCAATTCTGGGAACACCCAGCCTGAGGATTCTGAAGCCGGGCAATTCAGGGCAGATGGTGCTGGGGAAGCGGCTGCCAGTAAAACCAGCTTATTTCACTTAGGTTGATTCAGCAGTAAAATGGTCCTCACTGCAGGCCTGCTCAGCCAGGACTCCAGAAGAGTCTCCCTCCCATGAAAATAAATGCATTCCAGGGCTGGATCCTCAAGTTTAATGTTCTGACTATGAAATAAGGTTTCACAAAGTCAAGCATCCATACCATTTCATAAAATGCACCATTCAGCCTGTGTTTGCCACAAAGACGTAGAAGCAACTACCATCTGCTTATACAGAGATGACTTAAAGGTAAATAGCTCACAATTTCATTCTCTAATATTCTAAACTCAGCTAATGGTTAGTTGCACTTGTGTTAATTCAACTCCTTATATTTCAGGGAAGAAAAAAAATCTTTTCTCGATCTGAAATAACCCTGTTTAGAAAAGGTGTACAGCAAAGGAATTAGGAACACAAGAGACATGTATGTGTTTAAGCAGCACAAAAACAAATGGAACAGCCCCCACCAATTTCTGAGCTAGTACTTGGACTGGTCAGACAAAGAGAACTACGAGCAAAGCCCCGCGGACTTGGTTTCAGCCGCCAGGTATCACTGAAGCAGCTGCTCACTTCGCGCATCCTCCGCCCCACAAGGACAGCAGGGAAGCACACCTGAGAGCTCCTAGGAGACCCGGGACACAGGAAAGCCCAGTGCTCTTCAACAGGGTTTTCAGAAATGCTACATTTTCCCAAAGAAATACAATTCTTAAATTTCAGACACACATTTCAAAAAAGAGTCCACAGGTTAACCGACTACCTAATAGCAAGGACCAGAAATAAAGTTAATAAAAATAGCACAGACTTTTCCTCTTGAAGTCAGTGGAAATAAGTGGTGCCATGCACACACGTGTCTCGTACCCAGCTCTCCAAAGTGATCCATACTCGATGAGTGTTGTAGTGTCAGCTCTATTCACAAATCGGGTGCATCCATCCCCACAAAGGTGTACACACACATACAGAAGACCCACCACTGTGAACAAGCGAGCCATATACTTCCCAAGTGTGCAAATTGCTCAAGGCAAACCCAACTGTACATCTCCAAAAGTTATATGTCAACACTGTAGTAGTGCTAGTTTAGTAGGATGAGTAAAAACAGTAAAAATAGTTAAAATAAAAACCTTTTCTATGACTTCTCCGCTTCCTACTTCCACTCCAACAGACCACAATATTTATAATAATATTAGAATACAATAATCCAGCTAATCACAAAGTGATGTTTTCTTCCTTTAGGAGTACCACACCGATTTCCAGGATTTGTTCAGAAGCTGTTGACTTTGTTTTGCTTTTTTACTAATTTTTCCTCTATGGTCATTGGGTTACTGTTACATTGCATAATTCTAACTTCAGTTTTATTTATTTAAGGTTAAGAAAACCATTCCTCCAAACTAAAAATACAATACTTGTATAATTTGAGCAAGGATACTGGCATGTTTCCAACAGACTATCATTACACAATATAGTGTGTACCTAAATTCCTGGAACCTAAATCTGCCATCAACAACCAGTTTGCCTTTTGCACGCTGGGGCTCCTTGCCAGGGCTCAAATCCACTAGGTGGCTGGCCACAGAAGTAAAGGAAAGGTAAAGTCACTTAGGAGCTAATTTGGCTGGTTAGTGAATACACACTATGGTATTATAAACAGGCATGCAAGTGAGGGAAGGATTACTTAAGAAAGTTTTCCAAGGTATTTGGTTTTACCACTTGGACACATGAAGTCTTGAGAACAATTTAAACTGTATGTCACCAAATGCAGAATAATATATTTCAAATGGATTAGAGTATGCTAAGGAATCAGAGCTCATAATTATTACTCTAAACAATAATGCTCAGGAATGAGGATGGCATTCTCTCTGGGGGTTGTACCAATGCCAAAGGACCTAAAAGAGGAGGCAGGACAAGACTGTGTGTATAGCTGGGGCTTTGGTGAGGGAGATGTTGTCTGATGGATTTGAAAGCAGAAGTGAGGGGGAATGGCAAATAGACTGGATTATTCTGCTGGCTACAAATAGCTGAAAGCCACAGGGTGGATGAGCTGACTTTGAGCTATCAGTAGGACACTTTCTGGTGTGCCATAATCGATACCAATTCTATAGGGATTTTCTCATACACACACAGAATCCAGTCAACCTATGCAGTAATATATCAATTCTGCAGCAAGTACCTCCAAATAGTATTCTGTAACATAGTCCCTTCCCTAGGCAGGCACTAAACAATATTCAAAATAGGACATCTGTGTCTATAATTCTACCTGCAGCAATATTACCTGCTTCAGACTATAAACTCCTGCAAAGCCTGGATATTTGTAATTCTGGTTGCTTTACAAAAGAACCCAGCAGAGTATTGTCGTTCTAATGCCATCTGATCACATGGTAGAAGACTGTGCCCAAAGATGGCCCAAAAACCATCAAGAATTCACCAAAGCAGAATGAGACTGAAATCTGCACCCAGTAAATGCTAGAACATAGCCAATACAGAAAGAACTCTTGTGGAAAACTAAAGCCCACGTCAGTATGACCCTCATACTGATCAGGAAAGTGGGCTGAACTAGCAGCTCGCAAAGGCCTACCTTTGAAAGCATCTCATGCCAAGGCCTTGATTAGACGGATACAGTGAAGATTTTCATTCTCAATGAACCCTGCTCACCAACCCCCATATCACACATCTGATTCAACAGTAAGATACTCATCTCCAAATATGGAGACTTCCGTATAGCCACCTGTACACACTGACACAGAAAACTCATTGTGCTTAGCCTCCTGGCTACGGAATTGGGAGAAAAATTGAGAACAGAATTAAAACACTGGTGATATTGAGACTTTTCTTGTTTAACTGTGCCTGTGTTTTAACGATTTCAGTCTACTACAAAATCATTCCAAATTCAGTTGTACTTCGTTTACCTGCGTGAAGATCAGCAATAATTCATCAACCATATACTAGTTCCTTCTAACCAGCCTATCAGCCATTATGTTTCCTGATATGAGATCCATAAAGGTAACCATGACATTTGCTTTGGATGGGAGTCAAGTGTCTGGTTGGGGATGCAGGTAAGGGCAAGGCCTAACTAACTGCACAGTGCTGTGCGATTTCCAAACAAAGCAATGGAGAGAGTTAAACTAGTGTTTGCTGCGATTCTTGTGTGTGGTGCAATTCACCACCACCTGAGACAGTTACAATTCTTTGGTTTAGGCTATCCCTTCAATGGATCTAATAAAAGGCTCCTCCTAAATCCATTGTTTTCCTGAGTGCAAAGGTACGCTAATTTCACAACAGGTGAATATATTTCCCCCAGACTGGTTTCAGGGCCCCAGGCTAAGCGTCTAAGTCCAAGAAGCTGGCAGTTGCATTTGTCTTCATGGTCCCGCTGCCATCAACTTATATTGTCACCACGGGAGGAGGAAACACATTCGGGGGAGGAGGAAACACCTTCGGGCATGACAGGTGCTACGTGAAACCCTTTACCACACTAAGGTCAAGGGAACAAGCCCCGTTCTTAGGTTGATATCAAATCCCTAAGTCCCTAAGCATTTTATAGATATGAAAGTTAAAACTCCAGGTTTCACAATGATTTAGTGACTGAGATTTAGAATGTAGGTATTGCCACTATTATTCTGTTGTCTTTGCTAAAGGACACAGCAGCGATTTAGATCTTGTAAAAATTGAGAAACCTATTAGGCTCACTTATCTTAATGGAGCAACACCATGAACAAACTCAACTACAAAGGTCTGACCTAGACCATAATTTCCTAAGGGGACTACCAGCCCTACAAAAAGCCATATTGATCCATTTGAGTATGTATATTCATCTGCAGTTAAACCTACTATTAGGAAGGCCTCATATGTAAACCCCAAGGGAAAAAAAAGACTTAATCAGATACCAAATTTTTCAGACCTTGATAACAGCAACTCATCTGAAACTGTCTGTTTTGCCCTTTACATGTGGTTAGAGATTTCTCTGGGGGGCGGGGGGGGAAGAAAGCATCATATAGAAAGTGGATAAATGCTCTAGTTAAATAAAAAATATCCGCAAACAACTGTATTTGACATAATTGCCACCTACACTTGCCAGATGTTGCCAAGATTTATAATCGAAGTCAAACACTGTGAAATATGCCTCCAGTTGAGATATCTGGCCAGACTGACTTCCCCTAGCCAGCATCCCAAATGTTTGACGTACATTTGAGGATTGTCCACTTCCCTACTGGCCCAGGCCATCCACCACCTTCCCCTTTCCAATTAGCTGGACGGTCACTGAAGTCCCTAAGGCTGCTGCAACACAGAGCACACAGCAGGGGCTGCTTACAGCCTCTGGGATATGTCCTTTGAGAGAGGAAAAGGGCTGAAGATCACCTTACCCAGCCCTCTGGTTTCACAGGAGAGGAAGGGAAGGCCCCGAGAGGGGAAGTGCCGTGCCCAAGGCACCACAGACAACCAATCTCAGACACAGGCCTGGAGCCAAGGCCTCCACCTCCCAGCCTGGTCCTTTGCCCACTACACTGCACTGTAATTCCACCACTTTAAATCATGGTTCTCCAGAACCACAGGCTTAAATTACTTTAGGTTGCGGAGCTCCCCTTTGAATCCTTTAGGGGCAGGTGAAGATCAGCACTCCGCTCTGATAGGGAGGTAGGATCTTTTGAATGAGACCAAAATGTAATTTGCAGATTACACAGACACCCAATATACCCAAAAGGCACTGGAAATTATACAGGGTGGGGTCTTTAAAAGATGTCTGGGTAAAAATTCCTGAGATCCCACTGTAGGTCTAAGTGGTAGGAAGGATGCCACAAAAAGTCAAAGCTCACAGCCTTAGCCACCATAAAAACATCCCCACAATCCACGTTTATCCAGCCCAGTTCTAATGGTTTGAAAAAATGCTCTTTGATGATGATGACAAAGTAGAAGCCACTCCAATTCCTTTGAGGAAGCCAGTCATTCTTTTACATCAGGGCCAAGGAAATGCACGTTACCGATGAGCACAGGACAACTACTCCTTTGAACAGCAAAGATCATTTTAACAACCAAACATACACTGAGGAGCCTCACAGTCACTTAGCAGGAATAAGGTGCTCACAAAAAAGGAAGAAAAGGCAGGTCTGAATATTGACTTTTTCAGGTAAAAAAAATCTTATGCCACCAAATTTTCGTAAGTTCAGCATAGGTTTCTATTTTCTAGGCTCCTCTGAGAGGCAAATTAAACATCTCTATGCAATTCTCATGCACTTGGATAGAGATGGAAAGCCCTAGAAACTACTGGGAAGACACTGTTGGCACTTGTTTTGTGGTCTTAAAACAGAGGCCTGAGAAACAAGACAAGCCAGAGGACTTGCCAAGATGGAACACTGCCGCGTCCTCCGGCTCATCAAGGGGTAGATGGGAACAGAATAAGGGAAGAATTACCAAGGAGATACCGCGAATCCCTTGGGTTCAAGGAAGAAGTCCTTCCAGACACTAAGGAGAACAGACCTCCCTCCTGAGCAAGGAAAAATGGCTGCCCAGGGCAGGGGCAGGAGAGGGCACGTGCCTCTACAGGACTCACTCTGCTGCCAGCAGGTTCCATTTTCCCAGGGATCTCTCTTCCTCAAGTCACCATCTTGGTCAGGCTTCTGCCTCGCCTTTAGGCCGTCCAGTTTCTCCTTACTGCCAATTTCTCTAGGTCAGAAAGTGGCTTACAGGAGTATCTAAATTGTGGGGCAAGGTAGCTAAGTTTCCAAATCTGTTTTTTTCTTTTGAAAGCTGAGGAACAGCAACATCTCTTTAAATGCTAAGAAAGCAAAATGAGTGTTTAGAATTTCAAAGACAAGAGTTATGTAAATATTAGGGAAGATTCTTTTATTAAAGAAATTGGTGCTAGCCAAAGATATCACTGGAAAATAGACAACCTCAAAAACCTGGTTATCCACTCTGTCTCAAACCTCAACTTCTCCCCATCTCTTAGATCCACAGACAGACAACAGTAATATAATAGCTGGTGCTGACAATCTGGAGTAATTAAGATGTGTTTGGTTTGTGGTATTTAAGAAGGAAGAAGAGTATAACTGCTGAAAAGATTTTTGCCAAACTACTATATTTTAAGTTCTGGGATTGTATTTGAATTATCTGGAAACTCACTTATCTAGCACCCATCTTCTGATGCCTCTGAACAATTCAACACATATTTGTTAAGCTTCGGTGTAGTGTCTGGGCAGTATAATGTGGCTGTCAGAAGGGCAGACTCTGGAGCCAGACCACCCTGGGCAGTCACTTGCCTCTCTGTGCCTTGGTTTCCTCACCTATAAAATGGGGATAATAATATATCTAATAATACCTACTTCAAAGGGTTGTTGGGAGATGCAAATGAGCGAATATGTGTGAAGCCCTTAGGACAGTGAGCACCATTTAAGTGTCAGATGTTATTATGATTAATTAAGAATTGTGTAAGGCACTGGGCTTTAACCACAACAGAGATCTGATTCCTGCCCTTGCAGGGCTTAGAGTCTAATAAGGGGCCATGGTAGTCAAATGATCACGTAAACAGAATGACAAATCAGTCTATGATCTGCTATGAAAACGACATACAGGAACCATGAGAGCATAACAGGAGAAGGCGAGCTGGTCTCATGACGGGGTGTACATGGGATCACAGTGTCAAAGAAGGTTTTCCTGCCGGAGGCTATAGGAAGAAGGGAGGGGAGGGAAGGGAAGAATTTCATGGGCAGAAGGAACAGCCTGTAGAAAGGTCCTGGGACTAAAGCTCACTTACTGGGTGTGAGGAGCTAGTGGGCCAGAGCTGCTGGAGAGAAAGCAGAGGGCGGACAAGACGAGATGGAGCAGGAGCAGGCAGAAGACCAAGTATGCCCTCCCACAGAGCGGGCCACAAAAACTAGGAGCTTCTTTAGATCTTTTATTTGTTATCTATGCAGCTTATAGCAGGAGTAGGATGGTGTGCTGTTCATAGTGGTATAAAGCAAGTCTGGAGGGAAAAAATGCTCCCCTAAGGGGAAGTGTTTGATAACAAACAATCTGTGTTCACACCCTGGGTGAGTCTTCCCTGGTATTTTAATTTATACTGTTAGACTCATGGTTTACAACTGAGTGTGAGCATTACACACCAAAACGTCATGGGAGAGTTAATAAACGACATGACTATTGGGATGACATGGGGCCTCCCAATACGAGGTCTCCTGCTCTCTGAGACCACTCGTCTGAGGGGCTTCTCTGGCCGGCTGGCCACCACACACAGGATCAGAAAGCTCCTGCAGAAGGCCCAAGGAGTGAAATGCCCTCTCCTCTCTTTTTAATCTCCTGGGTTATTCCACCACCACACACCCCACTCCCCTGCCCCCAGTTACCTACAGTCAGTTCCAGAGCTATTTTTGCTACAGTAGGCAGAAATCTTGGAGGTCCTGGCCCTACCAGAGGAGGTAAGTGGCGGGATCAGTCTCACATTACTCCAGTGGGTTGGCCCGGGTGTCAAGTATTTATCATTCTCTCCCAGCCGCTCCCGATTTCACACTTCTTCCTGTTGACTGACTGTTCTATGTCCAACTTACTTGCTAGTTCACTTATTTCAACCCCACCCCCAGGCTGGACTCTCTCTTTCATCCTACAGATAAACAGCAAGAAGAGTCTGGCCATATATAGCTGCCTTAGCACGCCAAGGCCTATAAAGCTCCTGCCTTCAAGGATTTGAGAAACAGTACAAGGGAAAAAGATAGCAGGTTCCATGGCGACACCTCCTGAAAGGTGACCTGGCAGCACGCCCAGGCCCTGCCCAGAGCAATTCCCTAAGATTTTGAGCCCACACTTCCTGCTCGTCAGGCCTGCACTCCTAGGCCTGCCCTGTGTTCACGTAACTCCAAAGCCCATTATTCATCCTCTCAAAACTCTACATTAAAAAAAACCCAAAGTTCCTCAGGTATCCTCACAAGGCTGGCACATGCTAAACAGATGTTTTTTGGGTAAATGAAGCTAGAAGAAGATGAGACAGGATGCAAGAGATACGTGTTCTTGTTCAGGCTCTGGGCAAGTCATTAAATTTCTCTGGGCATCAGTTTCTGATTCAGTGAAGTTAGAAGACTGGGTTGCATATGCCTTTTAGCTCAGGAGTATGACGATCCATGATTTACCAGGCCCTCAACTCTCCTCAGGCTTTACTGATGATTCTCCTAGCCCCAACCAATCAAAACATGCCCAAAACCCACACAGGAGTTTGAGAGAGTTTAACATTCTTAATGCCTTTGAACATAGTCATTCCCAATCCTAGTCTTCCACATGCCAGTGTCTCCACTTATCTTGAAATATTGCAACATTGGAAACTGTAATAATCTGATTCACTTTAAGGTTCAGGGTGGGGAAAAGAAATATAGAAATCGATTAAGGTTATGTGGGAGGAGACAGGTGACTCCTAAGTACACATACTTGCTATAGACTCTAAAACCAACCATCTCCTAAACTGCAAGGGAGATCTCTATTCTTCTCCAAACCACAAATCAGGTAAGTAATTGAATTCTACCCATGCACTGAAAGCCCCAGAGGTTTCCAAGTACTGCACCATCAGATCAAGATGACTTAGTGTTGGTTTTAAAAGCAACTGTGGTTTGGTTCCCAGTCAGCTGAGTACCAAAACTACAGATAAAGTTGTTCTTAACCTCTATGTATAAAGGAAACCGTTTTCTTCTTTGCAAAATTAGACCACAGCAAGTGGAAAATGAACCCTAGCAGAACTACTGGATAAGGTCACTGGATTTTTCAGAGTGAGGTGACTTTGAGGTTAGAAACTCCCCATACCTGGTTTCACATCTTTCTTGCAGTATTTGAATTTATCTGGAGATCTTATAAATACCTCTATAATGGGGGGAAAAAACTATAATTTGTTTGTAAAATATATATATACACCACCTGTGTTATATTGGGTTGCAGACCCATCACAAAAAAAAAATCAAAAAAATGCTGGCTTTGTCCTCTGAGTCATGGGGATTTCTGAGGCTTCTTTGACAGAATTTTAAATTTTCTCTTATCATTAAAAATTGACAAGAGACATTCAATACCTATTTGCTCAGCATTTCAAATGTACAAGAGCCATCAATACCAGTCCTCCAGAAGACTAGATGAGAAGCAAATTGGAGCACAAACCTATATACTAACCCCAATACCAAGTGACGTGGTGCCAAAGTGGGCAGGGCTCTCGTCCAGGAAAGTGGCAGGCTGGGGAAGGGCCATGATTTGGCTGGGCCCTGTGGGACAGGTGAGTGACACCTAATGAAACCACAGCCCATTGTGGTGGCAACTTCCACGCCCCTCTCCTTTGCTCTGTTCTATGTTGTCTATGTCTTTCCACAGAATTTTATCACCTTCTCACACCCTATATTTTCATGTGTTTACCAGGCTGTTGTTTCTGGTCTGTCTCAACCAAGCAGATGTGTTTCATGATGGCCGGAGTCTTTGTTTTGTTCATTCACGTGTCCCAAGAACCTGAAACAGTGCTTGGCATATAATATGTACTCAATAAAACCGGTGGATGAATGGGCGAACAGATGGAATCTACTATGTCAGGAGCAAGGAAGCTAGCAGGCTCAGAGCAAAGCAGCCCTCTCATCTTTGACCACCCAGGTAGGAGTGGTGTGAAGCTGTACAGCTGGGGGACTAGTTACTTTATCATAAATGGTGTTCCTTTTTTGGGAAGACAGTTAGAAATAGGTCCACCTAAGAGATCTTCTAGTTCCGTGGCCTTGTTTTATGGATGAGGAAACAGGAAAATAACTCATTTGTCCAAAGTCTCCCAGCTTGCTAGTACCAAAGCCCTCATCTCCCAACTCCCACTCACAAAAAGAATATTTTTAGCACACCATTTTATCAAAACTGTATGAAAACAAAAAGCAGTGCCTATAAACTACATGCAGAGGCTGATTAACACCCAGATAGCCGGCTGTCACAGGAAACAGGGAAGGAGACGATCACAAACCGTACCCTCTTACCAACTGCTTCCAACATGTATATTCTCACCCTGATAAGAAAAGTTCCTTTTTTTGCATATGTGCTTCATTCTCATATTTTATCAAACTTACTCCTTGCACAAATGCATTCCGTACCCACCGCCCTTAGCTACTTCACTCTGGCTACAGAAGGCTCTTTTAAAACTTGGAGGATGATTCTACCCACCAGGGTACTTTGAAGGAGCCTAGAAACAGTATTGTTTTGATTCCATAGGCCTCTTAACACGTGGAGAAGGCAGAAATAATAAGCAAACATAAGCATAACTTTAAGTAATTCTAAACATCTAATTCAATAACTAAGTGTATCCGAATATAAGGCCAGTTATATTCATATATTATATATATAACCCCATCTGTCTGGAATTACTTGCCCTTTAAAACTTGGGTAACAGAGTAAAATTAGACAAAAACATAATATTAGGTTCTCTATTTCTAGTTCTGCCACTAGCTAGCAGAATATATCAATCTCAACTTACTTATAAAATGAGGCAAAAGCTGTCTCCAGTCTGGTCCGTGGTATCACAGCGCCCAGCAAGACACATTTGCTTTGTCCAGGGCTGAAGTTCAGGTATCACCTCATGGCCTCCACTTGGCTGCCCATTAGAGTCACCTGAGGCTTAATTTTTTTTTAAGAAAGGATGCCAGTCTCCACTACTAGAAATTCTGATTTCATTCATCTGGGGTGGGGCCTCAGCCTCGGGCTTTTAAAAAGCACCCCCCTCCCCCCTGACTCCAGGTGACTAATTCAGCCAGGGTGAGAAGTACTGCCTTGAGGAACACATTTCTAGCTGCAGCTGTGGCCCTCCAGGCAGGTGTTTCTCTCACTCCCAAGGGCCCCTCAGCAGTCATGGGCCATTTGCTGTAAAAGAAGAGATCTGATTTCGTTTGGTCACATACTCCTCTGACCAATTCTCAACTGGAGACCAATGACAATGTCACCTTCTAGGGATATGACAGCGCAGTCTGTTCAGAAAATGCATGAAAAAAATTGGTTTCCATAAGAAACACTCCTGCAGCCTAGACACAATTATTTCCTCATCTGAATTAGAGAGGGGGGGAATAACCTGCTAGAGAAAGGGGTGGTTTTGTATTATAAATTAGTCTTCTAATTAAGTAAATCATGTTTAATACATAAGAGGACAACCCTGGATCAAGGTTCATTTTTAATAGTGAAACATCATGCTGGGTGAAAAATGAAACTGACTTGGAATAATCACAAACCATTTATCTCACAGAGGTTGGCAATGGAAAAATTAATCTCATTACTGATATGAGGAGCCCAGAGCCCATCAAGAGGGTACTACGCAGTATAGGTCACGCCCACCCAAGTAAATGTCCTGGAAACACTCTCATTCTACAAACACTACTGATGCAGTCCCACTAAAGGACATTGATTATAGCTAAAGCAACATCTTCCTGCCACCTCCCCAACCCCTGGCAACGAAACCCACAACCTGCCTGCCTAATAACAGAACAACTCCTTGTTTATTGGTCTTTGAGCCTCAACGAGGAATTTTTTTTTTGAAAGCAGTGTGTATATGCATTTATTTTAGAAGGAATTACAATTACATGTGCAATATTATGGTGATTAAACTACCCCCTTCATCAGGTCCCCCTCACCAACCCTATTACAGTCACTGTCCATCAGCGTAGTGAGATGAGAATCACTACTTGTCTTCTCTGCGTTGTACAGCCCTCCCCGTGCCCCCCCTACCTTACGTCTGCTAATCGTAATGCCCCTTTTACCCTCTTATCCCTCTTCCCACCCATCTTCCCCAGTCCCTTTCCCTTTGGTAACTATTAGTCAAAGAGGAATTTAATCAATATTTGCTGAATGCCTAACTCACCATGTTAAATGCCACAGAGGATGCAGATAAGCAAGACAGGATCCCTGCACTCTAGGACAGACCAGCAAGTTAACTGCAGCCTCCTCCTCACCTTCCTGTCCCCCTCCTTCCTCTCCTGAGACCCACCTAAGCTAACTGCATCCCTCCACCGTGGTCCAAGGGCAGAGGCCACTCTCTCTTGTCACCACAGACCCACTTCCCAGGGCCAGAACTGCCTGGGAGGTGGGGACCTCTGCAAGGGCAAATGTCCCAGGCCCAGCCTGATCCTTAGAGAGTTCTATCCATCCTTTCAGGATCCCTTGCCTAAGGCTGTGACTGCACTATGGAAGAGCAACTTTGGTTCAAGGCTTCTGACATGAACTTTCAGTTTAGCTATTTCAGAAACATTTCTGGGCGAGATCTTACTGAAAAGCATGCACCTGCTTGGATATTATTAGACCTAAAGAAAAGAAACAAGCTTAAACTGTGAATCAAGTTTAAGGACCTCTTGGTCTCCACTCTCTTCATGATCGCTGGATTTGGCTCCAGAGTTGAAAATGGCCAGTCTTGCTGGTGGAGAGTCTCAGGTGAGGGCAGTGTTTCCACCTCAAATTGCATCTTTCTACACGGAAACCAAGGGTGAGAGGCTGTGACACTCATGGGAGGTACACAGCATATTCTGAGCATTTTCCCAAAGCTTAAAAGGAAGTCTGCTCTTCTCTTCCTGGGCTTCCTCCAGATCCAATCTGTCATTGCAACATGGCTTGGTCACCTCCTCGGGGTTATGACTGGGATAGCTGAACTGACTGATTCTCACAAACACACCAGAACATAAACAGCTCTTTAAAGGGAAGCAAGATTAGACTCAAGGTTTAGTTATTTAACAAATCAGAATAAAACATTTTCACCATAGCTTTTTAGGTATTTAAGATGCCATCAAGAGACTACCTGGTTATTTACAGCTTCAAATAGAAACAAAACAAAACCTCAACATTCCATTTTCGCTTGCCTTAAAACCCACACTGCTAAAACAGTTTACTTTAAAGTGGTTATCATAAGTCCAACTTAAGGTCACTTTGTGCTTTTTTAAATTCCAAAATTGCTTGGAGGCTGGAGGAAAGGGGCTGTAAAAGAGTACATACAATTAGCAAATTCCAGTTCTAGGAATTTATCCCAAAGAAATAATTCAGCAGTTAAGATACAGTCAAGACTTTAGCAACAAGAAGGTTTATTATATTGTTTAGAGTGACCAAAATTAAAAAGTTTCAATATCTAAATGGTTGAATGGTCAAATTACGGTATATTTATTCAGAGAAGTATTATGCAGCCAATGAGAATAATGCTGCAGTAGACATTTACTGACACAGAAAGATCTAGATATGTTCCAGTCTGGGGAAAAAAAATACTATTTATGCAAATATGTACACAGAAAAAAAAACATCTGGAAGGATCTATATTAAGATATTAGATTAGCCATCAGGGAAATGCAAATCAAAGCCGTAATGAGTTACTACTTCACACCTAATAGGATGACTATAACCAAAATGACAGACAATACCAAGTGTTGGTGAGGATGTAGAAAAATTGGAACTCTCCTACACTGCAGGTAGGAATGTAAAACAGTGCATTTTCTTTGGAAAACTCATTGGCAGTTCCTCAAAATGTTAAACATAGAGTAACCACATGACCCAGAAATCTCACTACTAAGTATATACCCAATAAAAATGAAAATATATAGCCATTCAAAAATTTGTACACAGACACTCATAGCAGCATTATGTATAACAGCCAAAAAGGGAAACCCAAATGTTCATTAACTGAAGAATGGATAAACTGTGGTATATCCATATAATGGATTATTATTCAGCAATAAAAAAAGAACAAAGCAAGCACTGATTTTTTCTACAACACAGATGAACCTTGAAAACATGTTAAGTGAAAGAAGCCAATTACAAAAGACTACATGTAGTATGATTCCATTTACATGAAATGGCCAGAAAAGGCAAATCTATAGAGACAGAAAGTAGATGAGTGGTTGCCAAGGACTGGGAGATTTGTGGGAAATGGGAGTGACAACTACTGGGTATGGAGTTTCTTTTGGGCATAATAAAAATAGTACAAAATTAACTGTGGTGATGGTTGCACAATTCTGTGAATATATTAAAAGCCCACTGAACTGTACATTCTAAATGGATGCCTTATATGATGGGTGAATTATATCTCAATAAACCTGTTAAAAATGTTAATAGAGGTAATGTTTGTATAGTAGGATTACAGAAGGTTTTTTTTTAATTTAGACGTACTTATACATTCTAGTTTTTCTACAATGAATATGATTATAGGGAGTTAAAAAAAAATCTTCCCATGTGATCAAACTGAAAGCACCAAACACAAAAAAAATTTGAAGAAAAGGAAATACACCTTTCCTTCTTTCCTTATGATAGTGGAAACCCATATGACCCCAGCAGGGTGATCTCTAGGCAAAGCATGGCTGATTACCATAATTGATCCTGGTCAGTTAGGACTCTAGACCCCAACCCAGGACTGGGTACAAAAGGCTCAAATGCTTTTGGCATGGATGACAGCTTGCTAAGGTGCTACTCAAAGTGACAAATGCAGTGATGTATTTAGGACATTTATTTCCTAACAGGTTATAGGAAACATTCTGCAAAAAAACTGACAATACAGAACATGAATTTTCACACTGTTGTATTTGCTGTTTGTACATGAACAAAGAACATGAGATAACCAGAAGTGACAGAAAGACTGTCTAAAACTAACTTACACTTTAAAAAAGGAATGCAAACAAGGAGCTTATGATTACTTTTAAAGTTCTACTTTTCCCAGACCATATCTAGTCTGTGCACTTATTAAAATATCTCTGAGAATGTGTTTCTCTGAGGCAGGGAAGTCTGGAACCAAACATGGGACACAGGGAAAGATAACGAAAAAAAAAAAAAAAAACCCCAGCCCCTGGGAAATATAGCCAACCAGCACACTATTATTCACAGACTATGATTCACTGTCCCTATTTTTTAAGCCAGCATCACACTCTAATCATATTGCTAGGTTACAGGCCCAGAGTTATTTGTGCATAATGAAAACTGAATCCATTAAAATGATACATTAGGCTTTTCTCCTCTATATCATCTCTTTAGGGAGAACGTTTGCTCATTATAAAACATACATAACATTGAACCTAAAGATTACTTTGGATCCCCAAACCAAAGAGGTTTCTAATGAAAATGAAATAGTTACTCAATAATTCTTCAACCTGAAAAATGGAGTCACAATCTGAGGCAGGAAAATAACTATATCCCCCAGGCTGATCTGTCCAGACATGAAGAAACCTTTACACAGCTCAGTGGTTTTATATTCAGGAATATGGTCTACCACTGAATTCTCTGAAGAGTAAGTTTTGCACACATTTTCTCTTATGCTCTGAGAAGCCACACTACTGTGGAGAGCTGACTTGCCAGGCAAGTTAATGAAACAGTACACATACATATGGACACAACTAGTTTAATTTCATGATCAGCAGCCCTAATAATATGAGCTTAATGAACCAGTCTCCTATGGCCTCAGTATAAATACTTGATATCTCCTAGTAGGATACTTCGTGCAGGTGATAACTCTTAGCATAAATGGTAAGCAAGGACATTTCTAGTTAAGACTTATGTCTCAGATGATATTCAGTATGTTTCTGTAGACACACAGTCCTCAGTTCTCAGGGACGGTCATAATTCCCTTCTAAAACCAAAACACTGGCTGAATAAAATAAATTGTGTATATTATAGCTGAAGAAAGTACTTTGGTTCATATGCTACCGATCTCTTTGGCACTTTAGAGAAGTGATACCTGAACACCATAAAATAAGGATTACCTGGCAGCAATGATGTGACAGTAATGATGTAATGCAAACCAACATTAGGTTCAAGATAGGGTCTAGGAGGGAGGGAAAAACTCACTGACTAAAAAAGCATATTCTGGATTAACAAAAGACAGGCTGAAGTGCTTAATAACACTGATGATGTTGCATTTTGGATATGGTAGCCTAGAGCCTCAGCCCCATGAGTCAATGTCTGGCTCAATCAGACACACATTGAAAGAAAATCACTGTATTGTCAATTAAAAGGAAATGGCGGAACCCTCCTACACTGATGGTGGGGATGCAAATTAGTTCAACCATTGTGGAAAGCAGTATGGAGGTTCCTTAAAAAACTAAAAATAGAAATACCATTTGACCCAGGAATCCCACTCCTAGGAATTTACTCTAAGAATGCAGCAGCCCAATTTGAAAAAGACAGATGCACCCCTATGTTTATTGCAGCACTATTTACAATAGCCAAGAAATGGAAGCAACCTAAGTGTCCATCAGTAGATGAATAGATAAAGAAGATGTGGTACATATACACAATGGAATATTATTCAGCCATAAGAAGAAAACAAATCCTACCATTTGCAACAACATGGATGGAGCTAGAAGGTATTACACTCAGTGAAATAAGCCAAGCCGAAAAAGACAAGTATCAAATGATTTCATTCATTTGTGGAGTATAAGAACAAAGCAAAAAACTGAAGGAACAAAACAGCAGCAGACTCACAGAACCCAAGAACGGACTAATAGTTACCAAAGGAAAAGGGACTGGGGAGTATGGGTGGGAAGGGAGAGACAAGGGGGAAAAAGGAGCATTATGATTAGCAGATGTAATGTTGGGGGGGCACGGGGAGGGCTGTACAACTCAGAGAAGACAAGTAGTGATTTTATAGCATCTCACTACGCTGATGGACAGTGACTGAATGGGGTTGGTGGGGGGACCTGATGAAGGGGGTAGTTTAATAACCATAATATTGCACATGTAATTGCAGATTAATGATACCAAAATAAATTATAAAAAAAAAAAGGAAATGGCATAAAAAAATATTCCTTGCAGAGGCATAACATTTAAAAAAACGATGTCTTAGCATAAAAAGCATCTTTGGGAGTGGTTATAGTGTTAAGGGAGTTTTACAATATCTATAATGTATAAGGTGCCTTCACATGTGTTTGTGCGTTAGCTGTCCCCATTTCACATATCAGGAAACAGAATCTCTGAGGGCACAGCTAGCAAGTAACCCGTTAGAACTCAGGTTTGTCTGATTTTACAGCCAGTATATTGTGCAAGACATCACCAATGCCCAGTTTAACTGCAAACTCTGCAATGGGTTTCATTTCAAATTTTGAAATAATAATTCTATGTTTGGGATCAAAATTTTTACTGGTAGAGAATTCTGGGAGTGAAATTCTGATCTTTTACCTACGAAGCAGTTACACTAAAACATAACCTTTGCATAAGGTTCTGGAATATTTTGCCGTGAACCCTGAGAAGTTTGGATTTCTAAGTACAATTTGGAAATATTTACATGAACTGAAACTATAGTCCCAGCTGAAGCTAAATAGTTATTTTTGGCTCTTTAGCCTAAGTTATTCAATAACTAAAACATTAGAATCCAGTGAAAGAAAAACAAATGGAAAGATCTGCCAAAGAAAACCATATATACCTGGCCTTGACAATATGAAATGATTTATTTCCATGTCACACGTTTGATCTTTCCGTTTATACTCTTATTCGTGAACAGATGCCAAGCAGCAGTTAACCAATCCAAGATGAAGTGTTCAAGTTCAAAACCTGACCCGAGTTGTGACAATGGATCTTTTTTTAATTACAAGAAAAACTTAACTTACACGAGTTCTATGGTGAAGTGTGTACAAATTTTCCTTTAAAAAAACCCCCAAATTTGAAAAAGGTGGTCTTCTATTATACATCATCTATTTCCCAATTCTTGTTACTCCAAGAGCACACACTGTTATTTAACTAAAATGCATAACCTCTCAAGAGTTCAGGCTGCGGCTCCCAGGTACACATGTCAGTTCTCCTGGTCCATGGCATACCATGTTAGAGTGCACGGTGGAGGTCATTAAACAGAACCTGCACCAATGGACCATACCCACATCCTGAACAATAGTTTTTTCTTTTTTCTTTTAAACCACTCACTAATTTAGGCTCTTACAACCAGAAGAAAAAAAAGTCAAGTCTGTCCACAAATGTCCTCCCCAGCCACGATGCCTAAATCCACAGCCTGAGTGAAACCTTAACTAGTTAAATAAATGTAAGGGCGCCTCACTCCAGAAAAAGATGAGAAGACGCTTCGGACAACCCCACAGTGCTCTCAGGGGAGGAGACAGTCTCTCAGCTAAAGTTTGAAGTGGCTTCACCACTGTCCCATATGGGGTCTTAAAAAAGAGTCCCAATCCCTCACCTTTAACTTGCTTAATCAAGTCCTGGGGCACAAAAGGAAGACCCCTGCCTCCGAAGAAAAAAACCGAGAAACCTGCAAAGCAGGTAAGCAGAATCAAGCTCTTCGATAAAAACGCTTACCCGTTCCCAGCTGCATTCGCTTCCCAAAGTTCTCGCATTTTAAAAAGTTCAAACTAGGTTTATACACGCAAGACATTCCCTCCCCCTCGATTACAGAGCCCTTTCCGTCCTTCCTTCGAGGCTACCGCCAGGCAGAGCCGGTGTCCACCTGTGGGAAAAAGGCTCGGGCAGGTGAGGCGGCCTCGAGGGGCGCAGGGCCTCTGGAGGCCCCGAGGTGCCGCCGGGGCAGCACGAAATTGCGCCGGGACGCACGGGGCCCCGGAGGCACTGCCCGCGACAGCGCGCTGGCCGGTGAGGCCCCTCGCGTGGCCGCCGCGGCCGCCACTCTGGCTGGCCAGGAGGCACTCGCTCCCCGCCCGGCCGGAGCCTGCGCCGGGGCGCACGGGGCCTCCGGCCGCCGCCGCCGTGCTCCCGGCTTGGACCCCGGCCCGCCCCGCGCTGTCGCCCACCCCACGCTTCCCGGTCACTCACCCCGGGGCCGCCCAGCAGCAGCGCCAGCAGCAGCCGGGCCGGCATGGCGAGGACTTGGCCCTGGCTCCCGGCCGGCCAGCTCCGAGCTAGAATCGGGCGGGGGCGCCGCGACAGCAGCGCAGCGGAGCCGGGATTCAGCGGACGCAGAACTGACTAAGCGGTGGTGGAACCCCCATTCCCAACCCTATAGGCGCCGGGTGCCGGCCTTCTTCCGGTCGGGGCGGGGCCGGGGCCGCAGGTGGGCGGGGCCTGACCCGAGGACGAAGCTGGCTGGGCGTGGGTGGGCGGGGCCGTACCCGAGGACGAAGCTGGGTGGGCGGGGCCGTACCCGAGGACGAAGCTGGGTGGGCCCGGGCGGGGGCGGGGGCAGGGGTGGGGCCGGGCCCGGGGACGGAGGTAGGAGGGCCCGGGCGGGACCGGGGCGGTGCTGGCGCCTCGCTGGCCTCGGGTCCCGTGGCCGCGATTGCGAGAGGTCACCAGGCCTCTGTCCTGGCGTCCGGCGCCTAGGGGCGCTGAGCGACCGAGGCAAGGAGCTTGTCCGAGGGCCGGGGGAGGCCGGCATCCCCGCCACATGGGCACACCCCATCCCCCGGAGGCCCCACTAACCCCGCCGAGGGACTCGCTGCGTCAGACTCGGTCTCGCGAAAGGCCAAGTGTCGGGCGGAGCCAGACGTCCAGAGCCCCAGCTTCGTCTTCGCACCGTGACGGAATCATCGGCGACAGCCGGTGCGAGGTCGGCAGTGGCAGGGATTCCAGCAAACACGACGCTTCTGCTGTGAGCGCCGCGGTCGCCGAGTTCACAGTCCTGGGGTCCGCCAGCTGCTCCTCTGCTAGTTCGAAGGCCCCTTTCTTGGCCCTCAGGAATTCTGCTCAAATCATATCTAACAGCCATCTGTTCCCTTTGGAATAAACCGCGGCCATGTCATTCGCTAAAAATTATAAGCAAAAAAGAAAACCGTTTCGGCTGCTTGTTTTCGGCTGCTTCGTGTGTTTATGTGGCGCACGATGTGACCTCGTAAAGCTTGAGATGACATATGTCACAACTCATTGGAGGGAGTGGGTGTGTTGAGGCCTCATACATGGTCTATTCCAGGGTTATGGGCTATTAACCTGAATGAAAGAGGCTGGCAGCTGTTTGGTCATTGGGTCCCACGCTGCCGTCCACTTAAACGCAAGGGAGGAGAGAGGACATACTGTTTGTAACGATATAAACTAAGATTGGCTGCCTAACACTTACGTATACTAGGAGAAAAAGAAAAAGGGATAGCAATTTCTATAGTTTTTCCTGATTAGCTCACATAACAGCCTAAAATTTTTCAGGGTTTGGGGGAAGGAGTAAGCAATGCTAGAGAAAACAGCAAAGAAATAGTGGGGGACTGAGCAAATATCTGTGCACTATGGATCAATACTATCCAACTATACCAGACAGAAATGCCCATAGTAAGCCAAAATCCCATAAACAGAGTTCTTCATTCCGAGCCCCCAATGCCTGGATCGCAGTCAAGGGACTAATTCCTCCCAATGCTGGAGAATCCACCTGTACCTGTTTAAGAGTGGGACGAATCTTGTCAAGTGTGGAAGCGGTAGGTATTTTGAAAAGTGTTATCTGCATGTCTAAATGCAAACACAGAGGTTTGGAATTGGTGGCAAGATGTGTGGAAACAGGCTCCATCAGTCTTGTGCACCGTGGCTAGGTGTCCAGGGAGGAGCCTATAGCCCAGAAACTAGGAGGAGCTGTTTAATGATTACCTGTCCAGCTTGTAAGCTGACAACAGCATCTATAAGACCACTTGTTGGAGTTAAAAGAGAAGATTGACTGGAAAACACTCCTTTCACATCCTTCTCTGGTGCTTTTTCTCAAATACAATTAAGTATAGGAGGGGAACTTTCTGTGCTGGAACTCTGGCAGCCCTTTGACAATTCAAAATGTCCCTGTGACCCCATAAGCATACCAGAAACAGAGGGGAACATGGCTCATCTGACTCACAAGTCAGTTTTAAAGATTGAATAAAGAAAAAAAAAAAGTCCATTCCAAGGGGCCTAGGCCAGGTAGGTATATTTATCTTGTACTCAATTGTACCAAATCCCCAGGCCTTAACTGCACTCTTCTATGTTCTCAGAATTTCTTATATACCATTTGGGTTGTTCCTAAGTGTAATCAGATCACTATTTTATGCACTTCTCCACTTGATTGGCAACTCATATGATAAGCTCTCGTTTTATTTATGCAGCATTGCCCATAATCTGCCTCCACAGTCAAGTATTGTTTTCACAGCTTTTTACTTATGATAAAGCAAAAGCTGACATCACCGATAAATACGAGCAGAAATGGAAATATTTTGTAGGGTTCCTTTGAAGTGCCCTGCCATAAAAAAGGCCTGAAAATGGGAAGTAAATGACCTCTCTGGAGGTTGCATTCAACAGCATCCACGAAACCAGGCAAAGGTCGCAGTCTTTAGGTAAAGATAAGCTCTCTCTTTCCACCAAGATAAAAAGTATGTATCTCAGATTCAACAAAGACTGAAGCAGGACCCAAATATGTTGGATAGAGGGCAGTAGAGGGAGGAGAAAGTGAGTTAACAAAATCTTATTTTTACTTCTCTCTAAACCAGTGGTTCCCAAACTTGGAGAGCTTTCAAAAGACAGATCTCCAACACCTTTTCATGTTCTCTGCCCCTACGGATTCAGAATCTCCAGGGGTGGAGCCCAGAGAATGTCTGTTTTCATTTCCACAGGTGACTAAGGGCAGCCAAGACCCTGTGTTCCTGCTCACTCCCAATGTTCCGTGTTAATCCTTGCAGCCATTCATCGCTTTTATTTATTTTAGCAAACGTCGCCCTCTTGTGGAAGAAATTATGACCCAGGCTTTAAAAGGGTTTGCCTGTTTCATTTTAGTTTAAAACCCTTCTAAATATCATTAAAAAATGATTATAAGGTTGGCTTGCAGACAGCTGTTTAGTAAGAGGTTCTTTGAAGGAGACTTGAAAGGAAAATCTGGTAAAACGAGAAAAGGAGGGTATGGTTGAAATCTCCAGGAACGTCTCAAAGGGACAGTGTATCAGAATAAATCAACTCTTTCTCTGTGTGTGATCTTGGTGCTGCTATGAAACAGATTTGAATTTAGAGCACATGTGGGGTAGTTTGGGGATAAATAAAACAATGAAACAAGAGTCTATGGTAGCAAGCTAAAAATTTTTAAATTAAGGTATTGATATACACTCTTATAAAGGTTTTACATGAGCAACATTGTGGTTACTACATTCACCCATATTATCAAGTCCCCCCCACACCCCATTGCAGTCACTGTCCATCAGCGTAGTAAGATGCCATAGTGTCACTACTTGTCTTCTCTGTGCTATACTGCCTTCCCTGTGACACACACACACACCACGTGTGCCAATCATAATGCCCCTCAATCCCTTTCTCCTTCCCTCCCCACCAGCCCTCCCCTACCCCTCCCCTTTGGTAACTGTTAGTCCCTTCTTGGAGTCTGTAAGTCTGCTGCTGTTTAGTTCCTTCAGTTTTGGCAAGCTAAATTTTTATCTGCTCTGTGTCCTAATGTTTCAGAACACATGTGTCTTAATGATTAAGGGAAATTTAAGAAAAGCCACTGTCTGGTAGGAATGTAATTTAGTTCAACCATTGTGGAAAGCAGTATGGAGGTTCCTCAAAAAACTCAAAATAGAAATAGCATTTGACCCAGGAATCCCACTCCTAGGAATTTACTCTAAGAATGCAGCAGCCCAATTTGAAAAAGACAGATGCACCCCTATGTTTATTGCAGCACTATTTACAATAGCCAAGAAATGGAAGCAACCTAAGTGTCCATCAGTAGATGAATGGATAAAGAAGATGTGGTACATATACACAATGGAATATTATTCAGCCATAAGAAGAAAACAAATCCTACCATTTGCGACAACATGGATGGAGCTAGAGGGTATTATGCTCAGTGAAATAAGCCAGGTGGAGAAAGACGAGAATCAAATGATTTCACTCATTTGTGGAGCATAAGAACAAAGCAAAAACTGAAGGAACAAAACAGCAGCAGACTCAGACTCCAAGGGACTAGCGGTTACCAAAGGGAAGGGGTTGGGGACAGTAGGTGGGGAGGGAGGGAAAAAGGGATTAAGAGGCATTATGACTAGCATACATAAAGTAGGGGGGTTACGGGGAAGGCAGTATAGCATGAAGAAGACAAGTAGTGACTCTATAGCATCTTCCTATGCTGATGCACAGTGACTGCAATGGGGTGTATGTGGGGGACTCAATAATATGGGTGAATGTTGTAACCGCAATGTTGCTCATGTTATCCTTCATCAGATTGTATATCAATGATACCTTATTAAAAAAAGAAAAAGAAAAGCCAGTATCACTTTGAACAGTTTGGTTCTTAGGTACATAGAACTTTGACTCTTCCTGTTCTAGGATGACTAGATTTGAAAAGACTGTGACTCTTATTCCGAAGGACTTCCCTTTACCACAGAATCCAGCCTACCACACACTTGCTGTATCACAGAAATGTTTGTTATTACTGCGGTTAATGTTTTTGGCTGTTTGTTATCATTTGGAAATGTGCAAGTACATACTTTATGGGGTCATCTCATGTTATCTGTTTGGCAGTTCTAGGAAGTAGGTATTATTAGCCCCATTTTACAGATAACATACTGAATTTTTTTTGTTTGTTTGATAGCCTTTATTTTTGTCAACTTAAGAGTCTTTTTGCTTACTTCCTAGTATTCAACTTTAATTGCTACTTTCCAGATGGGTAGGGTATTTCTGGAACATACTGAATTTTTAAAAGATTAATAGCCCATTGGCTAACACACAGCTAGTAAGAAACACAGCCTGCATTAGAACCCAGCTATCTATATAACGTCAGTTTGCCTAGTCAACCCCAGACGCTACAACGTGTTCCACCATTAGCTCATTGTCATTCTTGCTGCTCCCACAGCATTATGACAAGGTACGATCTTGTGACCTGTAAATGTAGCCAGTAGTCCAGATAACAACCAGAAGTTAAAACAAATATATGGTGATATGGGGCATTGCTTCAAACAACAGGCGAGCCTTCTGTTCTGAGGATTGTTTAATGAGGATGTAAGGAATAGAGCAGCCATGTGGGAGAGAACTGTGAGCTTTCTTCTGCCCTGTGAGGTAGTCCACTCTCATCCTATTTGCTCAGGTGCTGTTTTATTTCACATCCATTTGTGCCATGTCTATATGCCACCACGGTGAAGTGTCCACAGTGTCACCATTTATCAAATATTAGTATTCTCACAAACTGACATAGTACCAATGTAGAAATGGCTGTCCTCCTGATGTCTCCACTTCCTCACTGGCCAGTCCCTCCGTATCCCCTGGGGTCTGGCTTATTTCCACTGAACTCTCTGGAAACTTCTCTCAAGCAGCTCATAAAATTCTTCCTCTTGCAAAATCCCAGTGGCCACAATTCATCTTGTATTTCCTGGGCCTCTCTCAGTTCCAGGTAGTCAATAGTTCTTTTTTTCTTGAGGTTTTCCCCCTTGGATATTACCATTTTCTGGCTCTTTTCCTCCTTCGAAACTGTGTTTCTCAAGGCTTAATATGTACATCTTACCTACTCTCTCTCCTCTCCTTAGGAGAGTTCATTCACACAGATGTAACCAGATTTCAGAGCAGACAGTAACTTTAGTTACAATTTACCAGCTTCATTTTAAAGACTTCATCTTTGACCTCTACATGGATGATTACCATTCATTCATTCATTTAACAAATATCATCAAGGGCTTCTGGGTACAAAGGATTGATACCATGAGGTAGTATCAGTTTTCAAGTTGGTAGAGGTGACAGAACATGCACAGAAATAACCTAAGTGCAAGGCTAGAGAGTATGAAAAGTGCTTGAAAACGGGAATAAACTCAGAAGCAGAACTATGGTGTTCGAGAGAGAGATGAGCATGGTGGAAGGAGGGGATGGGATGGATACAGCAGGAGGGGCTTCATGGAAGAAGTGGTGTCCACACTGGGCCTTTTGTCAGATCTGTCGGGGGAAAGGATACCCTGGCGGAAGAGGAGGACCTGAACTGAACGAAGGCCTGGGGAAAGGAAGGTGCCATGTGACTTCCTGGAAGCCCAGCCGACTCACGGATGAGCACAGAGAAGCAGTTGGAGAGAACGCTGGAAAGGCAGGCAGGACGGTAGGCTGGGGGACGCTAAAGTCAGGCTGGGCATTCCCTAGCAGGCTGCAGAGTGAGACACGGCTTCGGCGGGAGAGTTAGGGGAAAAGACAGGTATTTGAGAGACCATTAGGAGAGTGTTAACCAGGGTTATTTTGGTCTTACTCTAGAGCAAGTAAGGAAGGAGGGAACAGGATCTATACCAGAGACCTTGCCTAAGGCCGAACTGAAAGCACTTGGCTGGTGCAGTTACACAGACAAGATTAGGAAGAAGGAATTCAACAACAGCGCATCAAATGTTTACCACGTTCAAGGGGCTGTTCTCACTGCTGGGACCACACAGGGAGCAAGTGGACAGGAGTTGGGGCCAGCCTTGCCAGAGGGGCAGATATGCTAGGTGTGAACTGTCCCTTTGTGGGCACCTTTTTGAGCTGGTCCAATCTTACTACTCTACTGTGGTAGCTAGTTCCCAAAGATGGCCCCAAACGATACTTACCCTCCCTACATATACATGTTGCTCTTCACATGAAAAGGTAGAGCTATTGTTCCTCCCTTTGAATCTGAACGGGCCCTATGACTGGTTTTGACCAGAAGTGACATTCAGGGGCTCCCCAACCCAGGTTTCACGAGGCCTGGCCGCTCTCATTTCCTTCCTCTTGGAATACTCACTCTTGGGATGCTTCCTCTCGGAGCTGAGCTGCCACGTTGGGAGAAGCCCAAGTCGCACACAGGCCAATGGAGGAGGAGAGCGCTGCTCTAATTAACAGCTCCAGCTGAGCACCCGGCTGCCCACCTTCTGGGGGAAGCGGCCTGGATGTTCCGCCCCAGTCAAGCCCTAGGTGATCCCAGCTGACACTACAGGAACAGAAGAACCTCTCAGCTGAGCCTAATGAACTCACAGAATTGAGAGAATAAAATGACTATTGTTTTTAACCACTGTGATTTGTTATGCAGTAACTGATAACCAAGACAGCTACCCATCTGGCCACCTTTGGTTGACCCTAGGTAGGCTAGTATTCAGCATGCCTCAATGCCATCAGGGAGCCCTGGGCAAGTGTGAGATCCGCCTGCCCAGCTCTCCTTCCGACTGCACCACATGGTTCCCTATTTATCCTACTAGACTGAATTGGGTTTCCATCACTTACTACCAATAAATCCTGAGTAAAATGTTAGCTTGGCATTTCTAAGAGAACTAAATGGACAATAAATATGACCACACCTGGCCCAGGGCCAACAATAAAGGATAGTTTTCATACCTGTGCTCTGAAGGAGGCTCTATGGTTGAAGGGGGATACAGAGTACATAAAATGTAGGGATTTTTTTTTTTGCCCTCAGCTACACTGAGTTAGGTGAGGATAGGGTCTATTTTATTCTCATTCTTATCCCAGCGCCCAGAACAGGATCAGGCACAGAAGGACTTTTAAAATGTTTGTTGAAAGAACAAGACAATGAGATACCACCTTCTGAATTAGCTCTCCCCGCTGCCCCTCATGCTCCTGGGCCCTTGGTTTACTGGGTGGGTCATGGGGTTGGGGGCTAGTTAACGTCCCTCAAGAGTGAAGGGTGTAGCTGTAAATGTTGGATGAACTCAGCCTTCTCAGATAACAAGGAATAGTTTTGACTAAAATAAAGGGTGGCCTTTAAGGAGTCTGCATGGTATAGCGATCCAGAACATAAACTTTGAACTCAAACTGTAAGGAGTTCAGATCCCCTCTCTGCTTTGCCGTTTATTGTGTAAATGCCCAGTTCTATGGTTGTTCTGAGAATTAAAGCTCAAATATGTGAAGTGCCCTGGCCTGTGGTACATACTCTATTACTGATAGCTGATGTTATTCTCAGTGAGGAGATAATCTGGACCATGGAATGTCACAAGGAACTTGAACTTCACCGAACTGTCACTTGCCTGTGTAAAACTGTCAATGACTTCCTTTGCTCTTGAAAATCCGAGACTTTTATCATGACCCACAAGGCCCTGCGTGCTCAGCCCCTACCTGCTCACAGCCTCATTCATCCCTCCGGTCCTTTGTTCTCCAGTCTTTCTCCAGACTCGCCTCTAAATTACTATTCTCTGGGAATGTGTGTGTAGGGATAGGGATGGAGCACTGTCTAGGGTGGGGAGGAGAAATAAAAGAACGGTAAGTACCTTATTGCTACAGTGTCACTGACAGTTGGCTTTTTCTTGACTTGGAAAATTAGGAAGATGTACCTTTAAAAATAATGTGGGGTATACAGGTGCTTCCTTTCTTAGCATCCATTTCTCTTCTTTTCTAGAAATAACCTTAGAGAAGTTTAAAAGGTTCCTGACTGCAAATCACTAGGGAAGATGAAATACAATTAAATATAAAAGTCTAAATAGTAAGTTTTGAAAACCAAGGGAAACTTCCCAACTAAAAAGCAAATGACCAGAAGACAGGAAAATCTACAGACCTGGGTGGTATCTTGATTGTAACCTCACGAAGAGCCTGAGCCAGCATTATCGAGCTAAGCCACTCCTTAATTTCTGACTCACAGGATGTGTAAGATAATAAATAGTTTTAAACCACTAGGCTTCAGGGTAATTTATTATGCAGCAATAAATAATACACAAAATAAATTTTAAAGGGATTGAAATCATGCAGAGTATATTCTCTGACCACAACAGAATTAAACTAGGTATTCATAACAAAATGAGAATTGGAAAATTGTTAATTATTTGGAAATTAAATATTATCCTCCTAAATAGCTAATGGATACAAGAGAAGAAATCACAAGGTAAATAAGAAAATATTTTGAACTGAACATTATTTAAAACATGACATAATCTGTGCTATGTTATAATGCAGTCTTTAGAGAGAAAATCAGTTTTAAATGGCTTATTTTAGAAAAGAAAGGTCTCAGGTGAACAATCTAAACATCCACGTTAAGAAACTAGAAGAGCTAGTTAAGCTCCAAATAAGTAGAAGGAAAGCAATAATAAAGATAAGGGTGGAAATCAATTAAAAAAGCAGATTATCAATAAAGCTAAAATAGATAAATCTCTAGCTAGACTGATGAAGGGAAAGAAAATCAAAATTGCTTCTGTTCAATATTATGCTGGAGGGCAATATGGCAAGAAAAAGAAATAAAGGGCATACAAGTTTGAAATAAAAATATGTACATAGAGAAATCCAAAGGAATCTACCAAAAAGCTACTAGAATAAGTGAATTTAGCAAGTTCGTAGGATACAAAGTCAACTTACAAAAATCAATTGCATTTCCATATATTATCAATAAACACTTGGAAACTGAAATATAAAAACAGTATTATTAATTGAAATTATAGTACTGAAAATGAAATAAAGATGAGTTTCACAAAAATAGATTGTACAGTGAAAATTAAATGAATGAAATCTACCAAGTTCATAGGATGGAAGACTCAGTATTGTTAAGATGTCAGTTCTTCCCAAATTCATCTATGAATTCAATACAACATCAGACAAAATTCCAGCAGACTTTTTTGTAGAAATTGATAAGCTAATGTATTTAGAAGTACAAAAGACCTAGAATAGTCAAAAGAATTTTGAGAAAAACAAAGTTTAAAGGCCACTATGGTACTGGCATAAAACTAGAAAATATCAATGCAGAAGAACAGAGTTAAGAAATAAACTTACACATATACGGTCAAGTGACTTTTTGACAAAGATGACAAGGTAATCCAAAGAGGAAAGGATATTCTTTTCAACAAATGGTGTTGTGACCATTGGATTTCCACATGCAAACAAATGAACCTAATTCTCATCTCTTACTGTACACAAAAACTAACTCACACTAAAAAATCATAGACCCAAATGAAAGAACAAACACTACAAAACTTCTACAAGGGGGGGAAAAATTGTGACCTGTGTTAGGCAAAGATTTTTTAGAGAATGACAGCAAAAGAACTATTCATAAAAAAAGAAAGATAAATTTGATTTCACCAAAATTGAAAATGTCTTCTCCTTGAAAGGCATTAAGAAAATACAAAGGCAAATGACAGACTGGGAGAAAATATTTACAATACTTATGTGTGAAATAGGATCTAGATATAAAGAAACCATATGACTCATTAGTAAGAAAATTTTTTTAAGTGGGCAAAAAACCAGCACTTCACAGAAAGATATAATGCTCATATGAAAAGATGGTCAAAATCTTTAGTCAACAGAAAAATGTAAATATTATCACAGTATCACTACATACCTACTAAACAGGCTAAAATTAGAAAAAGTGACAATACCAAGTGGTGACTAGGATTTAAAGTCAATGAAACTCTCATACATTGCTGGTGGGAATGTAAAATGGTACAACCACTCTGGAAACTTAGTTTGGTAGTTTCTTCTAAAGATACACACTTTCCACATGATCCAGTAATTCTACTCCTGAAAGAAATGTGAACAAAAATACATGAGAACACTTCTACACAAACGTTTATAATAGCTTTACTCATAATAGCCCCAAACTAGAAATGCCCCAAATTCTGTAAACATGTGACTGGAAAAACAATACTACACAGCAACAAAAAGGAATGAATTACTGGTACAGTAACATGGGTGAATCTCAAAAACATTAGGTTAAGTGACAGAAGGCAGGCACAAAAGACTACAAACATGATTCCACTTAACAAGAATATCAAAAACAGGCAAAATCACTGTTACAACAGAAATCTGGCCCATGGCTGCCTGAGGTGGATGGTTGATAGGATGGGCATTGGCTGCAAAGAGACACCAGAGAATTATTTTGGAGTGATGACAATTTTCTGTCGTGATTCGGGGAAGTTGCACAAGTGTATATATCTGTATAAAAAAAAAAAAACCAAACCCAGGTTAATGGACACTTAAGGAGTACCTTTTATTTGTGGATGTATATAAAAACGATTTTTAAAAGAGCAACTATAGAGAACATGACTGATCAGTTGCAAATATATTAAACTGTTAAAATGTAACTACAATGAGATGCCATTTTATGCTCATGTATTAAAAAGTCTGACAATATCAATAATTGGTGAGGGCATAGGTCAATGAGAATGTAAATTAGAGCATCTATCTTGGAAAATTGTTATTACCTAAAAAGTTGGATATGTGCCTATTCTACCACCCAGCAACTGCTTCTAAATATAGCCCAAAGGGACTTCTGCACACACACAATATTCAGAGCAGCTTTGTTTTGTAACAGTAAAAACTGGAAGCTATTTTAAACATCCAACCTAAGGAGAACAGAGGTGTAAACTGTGGTATAACTGTGCACCAGAGTGTTACACAGCAGTGAGCCTGGTTGCATTACTACAATTACTGGTTGCATTACATATAACATTAATGTCACCAATATTAAGCAATAAAAACAGCAAGTTACAGAAGAATATATACAGTATGTTCTTTCTATAAACTTCAAAATCAAGCAAAACTAAATAATAAATATATGAGGTCAAGCTAAAAAAAAAACAAGACAAACTCAAAAGTAAGGACAGTTTTCTCCGAGAGGGAGGGAACTAGAATGAAAAGGAGCAAGAAGTGAGTTTCAAAGTTATGTCATTTTTCTTAAATTAAGTGGTGAATATATGAATGTTCAATTTATTAATAATCTCCAAACTACACATATACTTTATAAGTGCCCTTCTGTATGCAGATGTATTTCATAATGACTTTTAAAAGGAAAATATTTTCACATTGGGCTAAACACTGTATTCCAATTACATGTCTCATACAAAGGACACATTAATACAGAAAGGTTAAAAATAAAGGGATGGGCGAAGTTCTATCAGACAGGCAAACAAAAAAAGACACAAACAGCAATGCTACTGTAAGATAAATTTGAATGCAAGGCAAAAAACATAAATAGCTTAGAGCATTATTTTATACATAGATATTTATGTAATACATGATGAAAATATGTCACAAACCAAAATGAGATAAAGAGCATAGCCTCAAAATATACAAATAGAAATAATCAAGGAAAATGATTGAAGCATAATTTTTTATTTACATTTTTTAATTTCATACAGTTAAAATTAAATCTTTTGGGGTTACCTAAAGATTTAATTTTTATAACTTTTGACAATACCTAAGTTGTGTAACCACCACAACCAAGATACAGAACCCTATCACCCTCCAAATACACTCATGCTGCCCCTTTGAGTCCTCACACCCCAGTCACTGGAAACTTGGATCTGTTCTCAATCCCTATAGTTTTCTCTTTACTAAAATGTCATATAAATGGAATCATACTGTCTCTGAGTTTGGCTCCTTTCACTCAGCATAATGCATCTGAGCTTCTTCAAAGTGTTGCATATATCAATTCTATTTGATTGCTGAGTAGCATTCTGTTTTATGAATGCACAACAATTAATTACTATTTGCCTATTGAAGGGCTTTTGGGTGGTTCCAGTTTGGGGGAATTATGAACAATGTTATAATAAACATTTGTGTGCAGAATTTTGTGTAAACATAAAATTTTATTTCTCTTGGATAAATACCCAGAGACATCTAGGTCGTATGCTTTTACCTTTATAAGAAATTGTCCAACTTCTTCTCCAGAATGGTTGTACTATTTTGCATTTCCTAATAGTAATGGAGCAAACAAAGGTCTTGTTGCTTTGCATCCTTGCCAGCATTTGGTATTTGAAGCATAATCTTAACATAGCACTATCAATCTGTGACAATTCAGACACTCCCAATCAAGTATAAAAATACAGAGACAGAGATTTGGACAACAGAATTAGAAAAAACTAAGGTTGAATTAACAAATACTTCATGTCAGTGTTTGTACATGATAGTGAAAACACTTTCAAGGATCTGTGGAAGTTATAAAAATAGATCATATTCTCAGCCACAAAGAAAAATTTAATTCGCTTCCCAATGCAGAAACTGTACGACAATGTAATGCTGAAATAACAAAAGCTTAAAAATAATCATACAGAGGTTACAAAACACTTGACAAAATAATTATTGTTTTGGACCAAAGAGGAATTTTTAAAGACTGCAGAAAATGATGAACATAAGATCCCTATTCTGCTACAAACTCAGACTGAAATGCTTTCGTTATTACAAAAAACGAATTTTCCTTATTCAGTTAGGAAGAAAAAAGGGAAATAATTCCCAAGGTAAACAGTAGTAAAAGATAACCAGGTATCTTGACTGTTTACTGCTCCCTCTCCCGGTAAGCAAGCTCTTAGAGGGCAGAGCCACATTCCTGTTACCCAGTAGTGAAGAGTGTACCTGGCTCACTGTAAGAGCTCAATAGTTAGAAGCACGATCATTTTTCCCAACTTAGGCTTCTTTTCCTTTGGGCTTCCAGGACAGGCTGTTCGTAGCTCTGTTTTAGCATTTATTAAGGCACTACAATTACATGAGTTTTGCAATAACACCTGTCTCTTAAAAACATGCATCTTGTTTGCCAATCTGAATGCGCCGGGCGATTGACCTTAATTCATTTAATCATTACAACTTTTTTTGATATTCCTATTTTCCTGTTCTCCTGTGGTCTCCGAAAGGTTACGTGATCAAGGTCAAAGAGCGAATTCATCACAAGGCCAGGATTTGGCTGCACCGGTGCACTTTCCAACACAAGTTCTTCCTACGGTAACATGTTACTTTGAATTCAGAAGCAAGATTAGTTTGTCGTCTTTATATCCTCATCTCCAAATCTAGCTCCCGGCATGGAATACCTCAAGCAAGATAGGTATTACTTCCGTTCTGTTGTTTGCAAAGTTTTCTTTTGACCGCTGTAGAAAGTGGAACTAATTACAAGCGGAGATTGAGACGCACAAAGAAACGCAGACGATCTTAAGGCACGGCGTAACTCTCTCCTTGAGTCTCATCTCTGTGGTTGGCATGGGACCACTCTATACTCTGGAGGACTCAGCGAGCGTGACCAATCATTAGGCCACTTTGCGGGCACGTGGATTGAAACCTGACTTACTATTGGTTAGTCGCGGTGAAGCCCGCCCAACCACCCTGTCTGCTCCTTTAAGTAGAAGCCGTGAAGGCCCTTCGGTCTTTCCGCGGCTGAGAAGTCTGACTGGTGAGGTGGTGTTTTGTGTTGGTGGCTGGTCTGGCCAGGGTTCCAGGGTGGGCTGTGGGGCGGGCAGCCAGCGGTGATGACATTCCAATCAAAGCACGTGTTAGACTGCTGACGCGGGTGATGCGAACTGGAGTCTGAGCAGGGCCGCCGCGCCGGCGAGGAGGGGACAGGCCTGCGGGCGCACATTCGCTCATTCTCCGTTCTTGTCATTGCAGCTGCCGGCCGGGCCGAGAACGTCGGATCTCATCTTCATCCCAGCCCTCCGGTCGACCCTCTCCTGAGCCCCTTAATAAAGTGGTTTGATTCTAACGCTGGCTTGGGTGTTTCCTTGTCGCAGCGCGCTGCCTTTGAGCCCCCGCCGCGCCTGCGCGTGGTGCCGGGGGTCAGGCTGCAGCGCCAGAGCACGTGCTTGCGCATAACTGGGGCCGCCTGCCTGCCGCGAGCCGCCCTTTTAACCGTGAGCTACACGCAGCACCGGGCCGCCAAGCCCCGGAAGTTACGCTGGGGGTTGCGGCGACTCACCCCCACCTCTTATAGCCAAGGCTGAGGTAGCCTAGGGAGACACCGAGGATCCTGTAAGTCCCGACTATCCCGGTGAACAGTGAGACATGCAGGTTAAGCTAACCGCGTGCTGGGTGGGCAGAGAATCATGCTATGGCCTTGGATAGTTAAGGACAGGAAAGGGCTTTGGTCTTCGGCTTCGTGGATTTAGTCCGGCTAAGGAGTAGCTGCAATCTTATTTACAAATACCCTTTAGAGCCAACAGTATTTGGATCCTATGCTAAGTGGGACTAAAGGCTTTGGGCAAATGTTTCAGCCTAAACAGCTCACAATAACGGGGTAGTTGGGAAGATTAGATTTTAATGCATTTCAGGGCACAACGTAAAATAATCTGAACGAATAATCCTAATCTAGGTTCTAGGTGAACAATCTCACTGGGGCTTTAGTGAAATGTGCATCAGTTCTTGAGTACAAAGGTGCACGTGTTGAGGGCAAGGATGCCCAAGTGTGTCAGACTGCTTTGGTGCTTAATAACGGGAGGAGACCCCCAGTTAACAGGATTACTAGGCAATTGCAGGTGTAAACAGCTCAGCAGGCCTGTCCCCCTCAGGTTTTTAAATTTGGGTTGAGGCAAATAGCACCTACTAGGGTGTTGTGAGGACTACCTTGCAACCTTACAAGAGGCCTGATGTGTAATCTGATCACCGAGGAAACACTGCGGTTGGCAGTTTAGGGCCCATGGACCCTGTACCCACTGTTCATTCTGTTACCTAAACAGGATTCAGTAGGAATAACTTAAATGCTTATCTAGTATTTGACATTTATTTTGTAAAACCATTGTAGATGCCCACGTTACTATTTTAGTGCACTAGGGTAGGGTCGTGTAATCTCTACACGGTAGTGTTCTAGTCCTTTGCCTTTAGTTATTGCACAAAAATAGACAAGTGAACAAGACATGCAGACTGACCGACAAATCTGTACATGATGAAAAATCAACAGTGCACTGACTGGAATGATCAAATTAAGTCAAATGTTTTAATGGTGCAATTAAAGGGTTCAAATACATTTTTTCAATATATTAATTTCTTTAAAGTTATGTTCAGGCAAGGTGCTGTTTAAAAAACCACTATTAGCTTTGTCCACATGTAAGTTATCAAAGTTACCCAAGGTAATTTTGATGCTGAATTCAGCTTTAAAGTTTGTATTTTAAGTGTACTCAAAGCAAATGATACACGTAGAGCCCCCAAACTTGTAAACTAAACATTCTGACACAAATGCACAAAGTAAAGTTGGCAACATTAAAGGAAGGTCACATTAGTTTCAAGATACAGTGTTTGAGGTTGAGCAAACTCGGTCTTCACTCTAACAATGGTAGAGGGTAGTTCTCCATTTTGGCCATCAGAAAATGAAATGGCCACAAATTGCAAACAAAGCATTTAGATGCCTATGTAAAGCTTCCAGAAACAGGGCGTGCCAGATGGAAAGATGGTGGCTCTGGCTTTCTGGCCCCACCCCAGTGCAGTCATGTGCAGTGTTTGACATTCTCATGTATGCTCATGTTTCAGGAAAACATTTGGAATTAGAAACCAGGTGACTGTACCTCACTGGTAAAAGGCTTGGGATGGTTTGATCTCATGGCTTTGCCTAATGTTCACATTAATCCCACTATCCCCACCCCAGCTGATAGTGTGTTAGTGTGTGAGTGTTCTATGGCTACTTGCTTCCAAAAGCACAATTTAATATGAAAAAAAAGTAAGTTGCTATGCGTATCTCTGTCACCAATGAAATGGTTCCACAATTCCACTACCCACCCTCTAAGCATGTTACTGAACTGACATTCTCTGGGAGTGGAGGGCTGCATCACACACAAACTAGAAGTGAGAGAATGTTCCATTGTGCACTGGCTGGCTGAGGAAAAGCTTTGGAGGAGTTATGGAGGCAAAGGGAAGCCTTCCAGTTGTGCAGCCACGTTCTTGTGCTCTTTTGCCACAGAAACTGGTGGACGCCAAAAAGCCAGGGTGTGAGTCACTTGTAACCCCTGAATCTGTGATGATTCTC
>JAQQAC010006923.1:29342964-29399816 GCA_029783875.1 Phataginus tricuspis
TGCTCAGGTTGTTGCACTATTCTGGTGATAATTTTAGGCTTTATACAATTTTTAAAGTATGTACGAAACTTTTCTATATGTTCCACACTGATTCCTTTGCCATATTTAGAAGGAGTTGGGGAATCATACCACTGCATTAACACAAGAACCCAATAAGTCAGTTCAAAGGCAGAAACAGACTGATTTCCTATACATAAAATTACTCATGAATTGATAAATGACATTTTAAGAGAACTGACTTAAAGCTGCTTATAGTATTTACGAATTACTATGCACAGAACACATATTCCAAGTGAATTTATCCTTTTAAATCCTAGCAACAAAACGTAAGCTAATTTTTTTTCAAACCAGACAAAGCTATATACAAAAGAAATCCTACTAGAGTGAACACCTGAAGGATAATCAGTGACTGATAGCAATAGCGCTTTGCCTATCCTGTTTATAAACTCAGTTATATTAAGTGAATTTTGGCAAAGCAGGTCTATAGGGGTGCAGCAATTACCCTTCAATTTCCAACTTGTCTCAAAAATACCAGGAACCAGTCTCTGCCCCTCATCCCTTCTTTTGCTCATTGGACCCTAACACCCCTCAAAGAGATGACCCACTTAAATTCCTAATGTAGGATCTAGGGAAAAGGAAAAAGAAAAAACTGATGGTATGAGGTTGTCTTTCTCCTCTACGTTCAAAGAACTCCATGTAGTAATATTAAGCTTCTCAGAAATTGGTTTACAGTTATAGGTAATCTATAGCTTTTAAATAATAATACAATTGTTTAAAAGTAATAACTGAAAATAAACTACTGCAAAAATAAGATGGGTCGTCTTCAGAAGATGAAATTAATTACCAAGTAAATAAACTGTTTGCTAATCCATAAAACCTTGAAAGACAACAGTGCCTCAAACACTGATAAGAATGTGACAGAAATGGCTCCTCCCAGGGCTCCACTGCTGTTACCTTTGGTGGCAACATGCAGAACAAAGGCTTGCAGAATGAGCTCTGGCTTAGCAAACCCATCTTTTTAGGGTCCTCTGAACTACTTAATAGGATTCTGTGGATAAGTTTCAGAGTTTTTGAAACAATACCTAAAATTTAACCTGTCTGATCACATGTGTACTTCCCTGGGATGAGAGCCTATAGTTTCATCAGAGTCTCAAAATAGGATCCTGACCCAGCTGAAGCCCAGAAGCTATGTCCCACCCAGAGCTTTTAGACATGGGGCGAAACACCAGGGGACACTGCAGGTTTACCTGAAACTCTTGCTCCAGTTTCTTCTCTATCCAGTCTGTCACATGAACTAAAGTCACCTCTCTCTCTCCAAGTTTTGGCCGTGCTTTCAGCTCTACATATGGCGGCTTCCGGAAACCATACCTTTTTGAAGAAGACAAGTAATAAACCACCACATTTAGAAACAAAGAAAGGAAGTGGACAGGTACCAACAGCAAACGTTCCTCATTTACACAGAGCTTATCACTACTTAAATGTTGTCTTAGTCAGAAAATCCCCTCAAAATATTTCAACCCTGCAAGTATGCGCCGTGAGCTCCCAGTGTCCCTGGCCCGTGTGGAGGGGTGCGATGACCTGAGGACAGTTCTGACAAACTGGGAAAGCCAGGAAGCACCGCTGGAAAAGTCTGTGACCCGGGCATTGTTTTCTGGTTCTTGTTTTTCCTAAAATGGCAAGGACCCTTTTTGTTTCCATTTTAATAAAAGTAGTGTACATGCCTTACAAACCCCAAGTATACAAGTGTACAGAGCAGAAACGGAAAGACACTGCCTCTCCCTGAATCTCAGCCCCAAAACAGGACCTGAGACAAACGGAGTCAATTCTCCCCAGACTCCTGACATGCGTACGTGTAAATACAAAACGTTCTATAACTCGCGTTTTCATTCCACACTCCATACCAGGCTTGTTATGGCTTCCCAGTGGAGCAGACTGCCACTCAGAACTGCTGGTAAAGTAGCCAGACAAGAGACTGCACTATCAAGCTACATAAAAACTTTATCTGCATGAACCGATAAAAAATAAAAATGTCAAGTTGCTATAAATGTTTTTAAACACTCTCAATATCTATCCTTATATCTTTATGGATCAATAGGAAATAGTTCAGCATTTGAGCATGCACTGGGTAGCACTATCCTAGAGGCCTTTAATTTTATCTTCCACTGAGCAGTGGCACTCATAGCTGATAAACCTTAAGGCTTGGAAGTAAAAAAGAAATGTTGTCATCAACTCTTACTACTAAAAAAATTTTTTTTGTTAGGATTTCAAGACTATAAAGTATTAGCAATAGTTATTTCTGGATGCTTTTTTTTTGTTTTCCCCCAATCTCATTTTTTTTACCATGAAAATGTTACTTTAAAAATGAAATCTAAAAGATATTTTTAAGTTTTCACTGGGAAACACCACTATCATCATAAAATCATTTGTTAATCCAAAACTTGTTTTCTGATCTTTCCCACAAACCCTCCTAAACACCAAAGATGTGTATTAGCATGTTGGTTTCACTCTAGGACAGACAGAACAGAACTATGTTTTTCATATGAGTGTGGTTTACAGTACAATGAGGTCTCTTACACAACCACTGTATATGCTTATGTACATTTCATAAGACCTGGAATGCCAATCTGAAGTGATTTTCCTCTGCTGGTCTCATGAACAATTTACTTCAATGATTTTCCATCCTGGCTCAGTCTCCCAAGCCCTGAATCCTGGGGGCCAGGCTGGGCATATCTTTATTTTTATCAAGTCCCCAGGTGACTGGGATGTGCAGGGGGGCTTGAGACCCACTGGCCATTGAATGAGAACGCCTTGGCTAGACTTCCTACCACAGTTAGCAACACCCAAGCTCCTGCCTCCAGAACATCCAACAGGAGGTCTCCCCTCAGCATGTGGGCCTCTGCCCAGTGCATGACACGCAGCTGGAAGGTGGGGGTAGAGTGGCGCCTATCTCCACAGGCCATGGTGGGGACCTTCCAGGTGAAGCAGTTATGCCCCAGGCTGGGCGGAGAAGAGCTCTACAAATGGCAGCTTTCTTACTGGTGGACAGAGTGGGCTTTGGAGAGGAGGTAGACCAAGAATACAAAGAGCTCATCCTCTACACTTCACCTCTGTGGGGAACTGCCTTTGCATCTCAGCCTCGCCACGAGGGTGGCCGCTGAGAACTGCCTTTGAATCTCAGCCATGCCACTGAGAACTCAGCCGCGCTGCAGGGGTGGCCGCCGAAAGCCCCCTGAGGTTTAGCTGCGCCCTCTCCGGTCAGAGACAGCTGCGCATGCGCGCAGCTCTGTGCCTGATTCAGAAAAGTAAAGTCACCTTATTAGCATAGGTGACCGATGGGGAGAGACTTCACCCTATATATCCCATGCCCTGAGCCCCAATAAACGAGTTCTCCCTTCGAGTGAACTTCCTGTCGCGTCTGATTGTCTCCGGGGAAAGGGGCGGCCAGCGGCGAGCGGCCAGCGGCGGCGGCGGCAGCAGAGGCTGGAGCGGCTGCAAGCGGTGGCGCCGCCGAGCTCCGGAGGCTGCGGGAACGGGCGGACAGCCGGCGCTTACCTCCCTTGCTCTGCCTATCGGGGCGAGCCCCTCTCCCTCCCTTCCTCAGAGGGTTACGGAAAGAGCTTGCAACAGAAAGAGCTTGTAACACAAAGAGCTGTAGTCCTGACCCAGAGCGGGACCGGTGGGAGGGAGAGAGGTGGAAAAACTCCGATACACCTCATGACCTTAACTCTTCCTAATGCATGTGAATTAACCTTCAAATGTGAATTAATCATTCACAGAAGAAAGCAGAATTGGATTTACAACTAACATTAAGGATCCATGAAGAACGAAGAAAGTGCTTATGCCCAGGAGAAGGTATTTTCCATAATGAGAAGGCTGAGCAGACTGGGATTTTTATGGGGACCCACTTGCCATTGCTGAGAGGCCCTGTACGCACCATATTCGGTCAGTCGGGGGTGGTGGGATGTTGACCGCCAAGGTTCCTCTACATTCTTGTACTTCTACAGTTAGCAGCAGAGGTGTATTGGAGACTTCTTCAATCTTCTTTTTAATGAACTCTGTCTCCGTTGCTTTCTGGAAATATTTTGACTTGGTAATTTTATCAACAAACCTCATAATCTTACTTGTTCGGTGACCTCCAACATACCTATAAATGAGGGACACAAACAGGTGTTCATATAAACTTGGCTCCTTCATAAACAAAAACTTTGTAGCTCTTCGTTCACCTTACTTTAGACCCGAGGTCCTCAACCACAGCACTGCTGACCTTCTGGACTGGGTGACTCTTGTCCTGTGTGTCGCACAAATGTTTGGCAGCACTCCTGGCCTCGACCTACTGTATAGCCACAGCACACTGCCCTGTCATGGCAATGGAAAATGTCTCCAGACATTGCTAATGTCCCTTGGGAGGCTAGTGAGAACAACTACTTTAGAGGAGGGATAGACACCAGACAGAACCCAAGTCTTGGCAATGAAGAGTTAGACAAACTTCTCACAGTGCAGAGAAGGCATCTCATTGTCCTCCTTAACACCTCTCAAAAACTGAAGATAAATTTACTGTCTTCTTAGCACCATCTCTTTACAGCAAATAAATCATGCTGCATCGACAGGGACACAAAACGGTAATTAACGGACTGCCTTTTAGGTGATAGCATACTAACTCTAAGTGACAACTACTTTTCACAGGTCTTAGGAAGCTCTAAAGAAAAATGCTACACTGAGTGGGCATGCTAAGAAAGCAAGCTTTTTTATCAGGTCATACCTCCCATAAGACAGCCATAAGAAGAGAGGACATTTGCCTTTTACAATCCTGCATAGCTCCACAGCGTCAGGAGCAGTAAGTGTATGTGTGTAGGGAAAACTAACCATTCTTAAGGTCAAGACAGTAGATTTTAAATAATGCACACAAACTTTAATATGAACTCCTCAGACATCTAGGTTCTCTCTTTATCTTCCATAGTAGTTCAAAAGTGAATAGGCTTATATTTTCTTACAAATGTTTCAGAATCACCGGCTTCCTTCATAATCTTAGTTTCTTCAACTCAGTTTAAATAATTAAAAGATCCTTACCGAGAGGCTGATTAAATACCATAATCTTAGTTTCTTCAACTCAGTTTAAATAATTAAAAGATCCTTACCGAGAGGCTGATTAAATACTCTGGTTATTCCACAGTCTAAGTAACAGGCAAAGGGAGTCCAGAAAAATGAACTTCATGATCCAAAAGATCAGTTAAGCGACCCACATTTTCAAAATTCACCGAAGAAATCACCTGAATGTTCAGCTTTACAGGAACTAGTGGGGCAACAGAAGCAAATTAAGGGGAGTAGTGCCTCCACTGAGCACCAGGGGGCGGTGGTGTGCAATCTGTGCTCCTTCGGATTAGCAGGCCCTTCAACGCTCTAAAGGCCCTAGAAAGCCACTGTGGTCAGAACCCTCTAATTAAGGACAGCTACACGGGTCTTTTTATTTTGGGACCTAGAATTTTCACTGACTTTGGGTTCTTAATGCAAAAACCATTTACTTGACCTGAAGGAGGAAGAAAGATCATGGGGGGAGAGGGGACAAAAGCTCACTTCCAACTTGCCCTGACCTGCACCTGAGACCCCAGGTGGATCCACGCACCCTTCAGCCCCTGGGAGAAGTGGTTTGTCTCCTGTGCTGGGTTCTGGCGCATCATCTTCGTCGGAGGAGCCAGCGCTGGAGGATTCTTCATCGCTGTCAGCCAGGCAGTACGCCCTGGGTCTGCAACTGAACAGGGCAGAGTCAGCACCGCAGCCTGCCCATCAGGCTCTACCCAGAGAGAAAATACATGCTCCACCACCACGGCTACACACGCCATCATTCTCCCCAACCCACCCAGCCAAGAAGAGGCCCAACCCAGGAGTCCCGAGATCGCCTGGTTACCCAGGAGACCCTTCAGTGCCAAGTCCCTGGCATGAGAAGGGCACAGAGGACTTGGGACAGGGAAGTTCGATTTTGCGCATGCATAAGGACAGGTGGTGAGATTGTGCTGTGATTCACACAAAATGCAGTGATTCCACCAACAGGGCAGCAGTAGCCAAGGCGGAGGGTGAATGGCGAGAATGATGGTTGCAAGGGTGAGGTGACAGCTTATGCTGGTGACATGACCACCTCTTATCGATGATGGGGATGTTTAGGCAAGTCCTTGATTTGTGGAGTTCAACAACTATGATGCTTTCGGGCCTTGTTACCTCTAAATTAGTTTTGACCTGTGACTCCTTCCCAGTGAGACTGTGTATCTTACCCCACACCTGCCCCAGCCTCCGAAGGTCAGAAAAAGCCAACAATCACAAGGTACAAATCTCAAGGGACTCTAGGAAGCACCTGACCTGAGACCCCAGGACCTTCCCTGGAAAAGTACACATTTAAAAACCACTACTAAAATCAAGTAATAAAAAGCCTCATCAGAAAGCAGTGTCCCTCATTAATCTTTCCAAGTCAGAAACTCAGTTTCCAGAGGCACAAAGGTTGCTGATCACCAGCAGTGGTGAATGATCAAGGTCCCCTCTGAGGGCACTGGGGGCGTCCAGGCTGAGTTTCAGCCCCACAAAGAACAGCAACCTCCCAGATGGTGGCTTTTCTTCAGGAAGGCAGATGCGCAGGGCCCATCTCCAAGACTCAAAGACTTGATTGGGACGAAATGAACAGGGATAGAATGGTCTCTGAACACTATTAAGAAACCAAATGGTTACTAAGCAGAGGCTAGGTCTTGCCTTTTTGACAAGGACAAAATGACTGGGATCGGGGAGGGCAGTGGAGCTGAGGCCCTAGCTCCCTTGCAGGTGCAATCCCCTGGCGTTTCCTCTGATGCCGTCCTTGGGCCAGCAGAAGCCCAAAGTGGTAGGCATATCCTGGCTGAGGAGGGCCAAAGGCACCCGCGACAGAGCTCACACACCAGTCAGCATTCAGAAGGGGAGACTGAGGTCTCCGCCCCTGAAACAGGAGCTTGGCTGGAAGAGGACCTCGAGAGTGTCCTCCCTGGCAGGACACCCAGATCCTCCTCAACCTGGGTGCTGAAGCATTACAGCCAGCCGCTTCAGGAAACAGGCTTGAGTAGCGTTAAAGGGAAACTCCCTCGGCAGACACAAAAGCCTCTTGTCCCTGGCCATGGTGACAGTATCCAATTGACTGTTTCTTCCTCCATTGGAGGCCCGGCTAGTCCAGGAAATGCTTATGTGTCTTCTTTGGCCATGAAGCCACTTCAGAGCTTTCCAGTTTGGCAGGCTTCATAGAGATCTTTTACATAAAATGCACATAGCAAAATATGATTCCCAAAAAGCCTAAATTGGGTCTTGGGATGAGTAAAGTCAGGGAGACAAATCCCCACAGATGACACAACCATCTCAGAAACCTATCTTACCTCTTATCAGTATAACAACTTTGCTCCCTGACTCTTACACCTAGTGCTGCCAGGTCAGGAACCTGTGTCCTTACAGCACAGGTTTCCTGCCCTCCATCCCCACAGCACAAAAAGCTGCCTTATGATCTGCGACCACAGTGAAACCTGCTGAGCCACCATCCCCTCCTGTTCCCACCAGTACCTGTCATCTGGCAGCCTCCAGACCTGAGGCAGAATATGCCATAGGCTGAGCACTGCAGTGAGCTCTCAGGTTCCCAAAGTAATTCCTCAGGACAGAGAAGGGGACAAATTTTGTGGGTTGAAGTTAATAATTTACACAATGCTGTATCAGTTAAAGCAGATCAAATAACATGAAATTCTGAGTTTTGACCAAATGGTACCTCTACCTCTGCATGGGGAGCTATATTATGTGGCACACAATACTTAATAATTAAAGGGGCAACTAAATGTTTGACTGATACTCAGTTTTATAACTGAACATGCATTTTATGTTCTCACGATGTCAGCAGGAACTTAGGAGAAAGACACAGTGCACATTCTTATATATGTGCTAGAACATAACAAGTCTAATTTTTTAAAACACACCTTAGAATTCCAGATGAGTATGACATCCTTTCAAAGAGCCACCTTAAAAGGCTTATTCCAATTTTGCTGTCTCTGCTGAAAATCTTTTTGGAAATGTGCTTCGAGTCAGACATATAAGAAAAAGTGAATGATTTTATTCCTGATATTCTGTCTCAGACCAAATATTTTATTTCTTGATCTCATAATCACCATTGCCTCTGAATGACATGTAGCAATTTCTCAAAAATCCAATCCATTTACAAAGCAGGATAATGTGCTGTCACTCGGGATAGTTAAAAGAATGTCAAACTCCAGAGGCAATTCTAAAAACCAGCTCCAAAAGCTGCTCTAAGGAGGCACAATCAGATTAAACAGCCCAGTGAGGGCACTGCCTTGAGGGGGTTCATGCTCATGAGAATGTATTCATTTTTTCACTTGAGAGAAATCAGTTCCAGACATCTGCCACAGACACGTATGTGCATACGCCCACAGAGCCAGATGGTCAGTGTGGGCTGCAAGCTCTCAGCTCCCAGAACATCAGGGGCTTTAGGGTGGGGTGTTAGGGCTGGTATGGGGTACACTGTGGCCTAGGGACCCAGTATGGAGGTCAGAGGGGCCTCCACATGGGACTCGGACACTGGGCCCAGGCTGCAGGGGCAGAGCATTAAGAGGCCAAGTGCCTTACAGGAAAGGACCCACTCCAGTGCCACTGTCCACTGAAAGAGCAGCCCATATGCAGAACATTTCCCTTATTGACTTACTTTGGTCCTTTTGAGGTAAATTCCTGAACTTGGGACTGTTCAGCTCACTACCCGAATTCCATTTTGAGGACCTTACTGACCCAGTTATGTTAACTATAATATGTAGTAAGAAGACTATTCAGGAAATAAAAAGATTAAAGGAAAATGTCTGCCAACAGAAAGTGTACACGAAAGGAAAGGACTACACTGGAACAGAGCAACATAGACTTCACTTTCTCACTGTCACCCTCAGCGTAATAACGTGAGGCTGGAATAAACTTTCTATCACTAAGGACACCTTCCCACGGTTAAGCAGTCTCTTCTCAGAGACTCCCTAAGGGCACAATCACTTACATACTTGAAGGGGGACTGAAAAAGCAGTGAGACAAAGCAGAGGCCCTGCCAGAGCAGGAGAACAGGGGAACAAGCCCTTGTGTGGAAGTGGGGCCCTGGACAGGCAGCTACTGCCTCAAGGGAGGGCCTAGGTAGGGGGCAGGGATGCTGCTGGCCAACCTCAGACATTCTGCTCTTTGGAGAGGTTTACTATTAAGGAAAACATCACTTCTGAAGGCCACACGCTCAGTAAGAGATACCATGGATACTGACATCTGTCTCTCTGGTATTTAGCCTCACAGTGATTCCATATCTTCATGACTGAGGAAGTGAAGAGTGGATTCTACAGTCAGTCCTGGGATTGGTTCTTAGCTGTGGATGGGCTTTTAGAGGCTCTCGATGCTCTCAGACATTGTGAGCCAAAGGGTGTATGTGTAGACAATCTGAAAGTACTTCATTTAGGAGGAAAAGGCCTAGAAAAATGGACCCATAACCTTTTTTTTTTTGCACAAAGTATTCCCTTGGGAATCCGAGAGCTCTGGATCCTTCTCCCAGAAAATGCCTACACATACACCACTTGGCTCACAATGTCTGAGAGCACCGAGAGCCTCTAAAAGCCCATCCACAGGCAAGAACCAATCCCAGGACTGACTGTAGAATCCACTCTTCACTTCTTCCTAAGTGAAGTACTTTTGAATTGCACTTTTCTTTGCTTTTAAAATGAAACGACAGCTAATCACATATCAACATACAATTTACCACCCTCATAGGAAGAAGCAAAATATCAGATTTACTAGGGAAAATATGGAACTTCAGAGGCATATGACAAATTAAATATAATGCCATCCTTTTTCTAAAGCAGAACATTTTTTCAGTCTAGAGAAGCACTGTTTGCTCAGAAACCTGTGTATCCTCTGGTCAGTCAGAATGTATGAACTTGAAATTGTGCCAAGAGAGCCACGTGAGTAACAGTGAATGTGGAATGCCCAAGTGGCAAGGATCTCAGAGACCTGGCCGTCTGGGACCCGACCTGCTGCCCAGAACCCTCTTTCCCATGAAGTCCCAGCAGCTCTGTGCTGTTTCCGGAAAGGGCTCCTTGCACAAAGGCTTCTGACTGACGTTTGCTCTGTCATGGCCCCCATTTAGTTAGATCTCATTTTCAAGACCGCTTCTGCCTCAGGCTCGGGTTCAGAGGCTGGGCTGATGATGCTCAGCTGGCGGGCGCCTCCGGCGGTAAGAAGCTGAATCTGACTAGACGGCCAGACCAGGACCCCGGCAGTTCCAATCAGGGAAGCTGGTAAGACTTTCACGGCCAGGAAAGCCTCTTAAATACCCCTGGGTCTACAAACTGAGCCTTTCTGTCTAGGAACATGATGAAAGAACAAGCTTCCGAGTGGCATCACATGGGACCAGACAAGGTATGAAATGTTAGCTACATGGAGAGTTGATAAATACCACTCACCAGAAAATACAATCCACAGATTGTTGAATCCCAACACATTTTAACAAATAGCAGAAAAATGAAAGGAAAATAGCACAGATACAGGTTAGATTGCATACAGCAGGCAAAATTCTCCAATTATTAAAATAGGAACATTTCATTAAGTAACCTGGATAAATCAGAATAATCTAAGTAAAAGAACATTCTTAAATGTATAACCCTACTCCCCCCATCTGCTATCACAAGCTTTAGATCATAACTAAGCAAAAATCTAAGAGTCTGTGTTTTATATTTAGGTCCTGAGAAGGTGTTCCTCGTGGAGTTTTCCTGTTATCATATTGTTAACTCCATGCAAAGGGGCTAAGATGTGAAAAGCAGACTCCAATCAGCATTTTTAGTTTAGTAAAAACAATAATATAACTTAAAGCTGTAGTCATGAACTGTCATTTTTTAAGGTGTGTGGGAATGTGAAAGTTCCAGCTTATCCATTCTAGGCATCTAAGGAAAAAAAATTCAAGCTTCATTAACTACCTCACAAATCTGGAATATTTACTAAATCAGACAAACTTCAGACAGTAGATGCAGTATCTTCTACAAAGAGAGGATTTACTAAGCAAATCAATATTGTATGGTTTAGGGAAAATGTATCTCAAGACACTTTGGGAGCACTTTCTTGACTGTAATATCCATCATCTAATTATAAATAATTCTGACTTTGTGATTAAAGCAGCCAGACCCCCTAGGGACCTTAGCCTTGCCCATACATTGCTGTTTGTGGCTGCAAGCTGGAGGAGGACCTTTCTGAATGACGGTTCTCTTCACAGAGCATTTTATTGCACATAGGAGACTGCCCAGGTCTGTCAGTGATGCTTTCTGGGTAACTGATATGGTGGCCGTGCTGGCAGCACTGAGGCCCAAAGGCGCTGAGCAGAGGTGGGGACCCATGGTCTGTGGGGTGAAAGGAGGGAACCATTCCCTGAAATCCTGTGCTCCAGAAGCCCTTACATGGAAGCTCACTCAACATCCGGGGCTACTATACATCAAACCTGCTTCTCACAGGCTGGAGGGAGAGGCTGGTTCCCCAGGGTTGGATTAGTAAAGTCATATAGCCCCTTACCCTTCTTTGCCAATTTCTCCAACCTTCAGGGCTTCAACAAGAGGCTCTTTACCTAGTTTGGTCAAATTCATTTTGGTCTCGAGAGTCATCAGAAAGGACCCATTGTAGGACATTTCCAAATTGATCCAGAGTCCTAGAGAAATGGTGAAAAAACAGAAGGTTTTTCCCCCCAGAAAACGTGACTATAAATGACAGTATAAAGTTTTCTATTTTAAAGCATTTACGTAGGTATCACATTAAAAGTCTGTAGTTATGTATCACCTATACTGCCAATGCATGCAAGAGGAGATTGTAGGGGGGAAAAAAAGCTTCTGGAAATTGTTCAAGCATTTGGCAAATTGTCAGCATTTCAACAGGATTAAAAAAGGTCATAGGGAGCTCAGTGCACTTGTTAGCACTGGAAGGGTCCCATCCTCTGGGTTCTTCTTGCATTTAGAAAGAAAACACACTCCCAGCCAGAGGATGGCTTGTCCCCTGGGCAAAGCCAGGATGAGGTGTGTGGATTCTGAGGCAGAAGAGAGATGCAGAGACTTCATTGCAGGCTGAGCTCTTCTCTAAAGACAAATGTGAAAACCACTGCTTTGCTTAAAATTATCTAATGTTGTTCGGGGATTGTGTGGGAAGGGGATAGGAAATGATTTGGATTTAGCTTGGTATGATAAGGATAATGACAAAAACCTTTAGAACTTTTTTCTTTCTGGTAATGGAAACAAAATTCGAGCCCCAGGATTACCCAGATAAAGTTGGGTAACCACTTTGTTCCTTAGTTTAAAAATCTATTCCTTAGAAAACAAACTAATGTCAATGAGATCATGTCTAAGAGGCTCTTAGCCTTGTGGAATTTCACTGGTATGGCCCACCAGCAGCAGTGGCCACTGACCAGATGTCTAATATGCAAACAGGGCCTGTCTCATGACCTTCTACCCCTGAATTCTATGACAAGGCAGGCTAGGACAGGCTTTGCTGTGATTTTTCAGATTCGGAGGTCCTAAATACCTTGTGGACCTTCATTCAAAACGTGGTCCTTCAAGTGGGTGTTTATATGGTAATAAACTTTTATAGATCCTCATAAGACAAATGACAAATGTAAAAGTCACAGGAAATTAAAACCACTGTTCAAACACAGCAGCATTTTTAAACAGTTTCAGTAAATAATCTATCTCCTATTTGGTCACCATCTCAGATAAAAGCTTTGCTTAACCTCAAGAAACACTAATAGTGTAATTCCTAATGGCAGAATAATTTCCATTTTGTTTACAACCAATTCTTTTTATCATAATTGAAGGTAATATTTTCCATGAATGACCTGGCTTAATTAAGTGATATGCAGATCAGTTGTGATTGTCTTCTTTGCAGCAACTCACAAAATTGCTTTATTTCTTCCTTATATCAAGCAGTTAAAAATCACTAATTAGCTTGCTATTCAAAGGTACTGTTATTGGAAATAAAGGGCATATCGGCTTTAATAAAGACATTTAGTCATTAATCACTTCCAGTGAAAAAGGAATTAGGGCAAAAGGCTAGATATTAATAGGTTTTATATTCAAATAGAACATCAGTAAGAAAAGTATCTATTGTTGTATAATATCTCCAGCTTTTCTTAACTTGAGAATTGATAGATTCAAACTCCTGGTTGCTGTATGAATTCAGAAATAATCATTTCATTTGAAAATCATACTCAGGTTTCCAATAAATAATAGTATACAGTGCCTTTGAAGGCTGTCATATTAAAGACATCAGGATTTTACTTCTTATAAAATGGAAGGTTTTGTTTGTTTTTTTAAATCAGGGGATGTGGATATACCTTAATAAACTGCTGGCTCACCCCCCATCACTAGGACATTCTACCCAATGATGTGTGGTCGAGGCCCCCGGCCAGGAGCTGAGGCACGGAGGGCAAAGGGCAGAGCACGTGGAGCCCAGTCACATGGGCCAGGGATTGAGTTTCACTGGAAGTTTCTTGACCTCTGTGTGTCGGCCTCCTCATATGCAGGAGGGAGACCACACTGCCTCTTCAGGGTGCAGCTGTGTACAGCCCAGGGCCAGGCACCTCCCAGCCAAGCACCTCCTTAGTTCCACAACTCCTTGTTCCAGCCTAGCTTGCTGCTATTGCCGTGGTAGATGGGGACCAAACCAGAGGAGGCCTCAGGGCCAAGGGAGCATTGAGTAACCAGAGGGCCCTGTCCAGGCTGGGGAGGAGACATCTGACATGGGGCACAGGGTCTGTGTTTTATATCACTGTATATGCCCCAACAGGCCCACCCACAGAGTGTTGCTCAGCCCTGGTTTTCAGTGAAAATATGAAGGAATCAAGAAGGGTTTGAACTCTTAACAGATTTAACTTTTAACTTGTTGCAGATACAAACTGCCAACATTCCAACAAATTACTTTAATATGATGTGCCTGCATTCACATGAGAGTAAAGAAGACTATTTTAACATCAGGTGTGAAGAAAAACTTGCTTCGGTGATGATGATTCAGCAGGCAAAGTGCAGCCTGAAAACCTGAGAGTGCACACAGCATGGAGCCGAGACCCACTGGTTATATAATGGGTGAGTCAGGAGGCTGCCGTCTTGCATGACTGAAAGATGAAATTAACAGTTACTAGAAAGACTGTTTTCTCACTGGGGATAAAGGCAGCAACAACGTAAGGATGGGGACATGCACTGTTCACGGGTCTCAGCTCTTCACTCTGCGCTGAACACTGCTGACGCAGATGAATAGAGTGGCAGAGCTTTCCCTTTTGTGTTCTTGACAAATGTTAGGGCTGTATCATGAGGCATTTCAGTTGAAATGCTGCTTTTCTATAACCATCTGCTCTTGGTGGTGCTCAAGGACAAAACCCAGAAGTGGAGCAGGACAGTTCTTTAAGCCTTTAAGTAGGAGGAAGGCCCTCCTATTTAAAGTCCAGTGCTGTGAGGTTCTCGAAAAAGGCCATGAACACAAAGGGTCTTGGTCTTAATCTTCCCAGGCTGCTACAACAAAATGCCATAAACTGGATGGCTGAAACAAAAGACATTTATTTCTCACAGTTCTGGAAGCTGGAAGTCCGAGATCAAGATGCCGGCCAATTCAGTTCCTGGTAGCATCCTCTTCCTGGCTTGCAGCCAGCTGCCCCTCTTCTTCTGCGTTCTCCATGGCAGCAAGACAGCGTGGCAGCTCTCTGGTTTCTTCTTATAAGGGCACTAATCCCATTGTGGGCATACCTCCCTCATGACCTCATCTAAAATTAATCACCTCCAAAAGCCCCACCTCCAAACACCAACCCATTGCAGGTTAGGGCCTCGACATATGGATGGGGGTAGGCACAAACATTCTGTCCACAGCAATCTCCCCCACACAAGGGTCCTCATGTTGAGAGAACTCCAGGGGTGAAGAGTGGCACCTGATGACCGACAAGTCCCTGTAAAACTGGCACTTCATTTGGCAACATGGGCAACACACCTGACAATGACAAGCTTCAGGCAGTTTTCATGCAAGGACCCATGAGGAGCTCAGACGGCAGCTTCTCAGCTGTTTGTTGTCATGAGAGAAGGATCAGGTGCCACCACCTTTACCCAGAAGGAGATTGCAGCAAAACATACAGGTCACTCCACCCAAAAATGCTTATTGAGTGCTTAAGGCAAGATATCAGTGATAAAGACACCTCGATGAACCCATGCCCTCAGGCAATTTATACTTGAGGAAGAACAGAGATGCCTGGGCCACCTGGGGCAGATCAGACCATGGCACCACCAGAGATAATAAACCCGTGTGCCACCAGGACAACTGACAGAGGTTCTTCTGCTTGGTCCCTGGAATTCTATTCAACAGACCCCTCGGCCTCAGGAACGGTCTACTGTGGCCATATAAATCTAGTAATTTCACTTGGCAGTTCACTGTTCTGTTACAATTAAAATAACTAAGAGGCATCAGTCTCATTGCAGTAGGTTAAGTTTAACAGGCACCCGCTGCTTAGAAGGAGTTAAGAGACCCTAAATCCTTGCTCACCTGAGACTGGCCCCAGTGTATATCTGCTCCTCCATTTCCTTCTACTTCTATTAGTGGCTGATTTTCACTTTGAAAGTTAACATTTGGCATATTAAAAAAACAAAATTTCTTAAAATGGAACATTTAATAATATATTATCAAGAACAGATGTTTGAGCTACTCGGCTCTCCGAAGGGCACACCAGGGACTGTTTTGTTCCTGGCGAACAGACTGCCTCACATGGCTCACTTGGACACCATGAGAAGACCAGCATGCCTAGTGTCTGCATGTGTCTTCCAGGACAGACATCATTTTTAGCTTTGTCTACCTGTAACCGTGCTTGGAAACAGCTCTTCCTTTCAAGGTGGACGTGGTCACATCAGAGTCTTCTCTTTCCCACCCAAACAAGTTCCTCAAAAGGGCATTTTTTTTTCCCTTTCCACAAAAAGTGTTTTTCTTTCCACAACATGATCTGGTCAGAGACTGTGCATGCCACTCCTGCAGTACTGGGCCCCATGGTCCAGCCCCGTCACTGTGCTCAACCCCAGGCAGCTGCTCTCCTAACGTCTGCTCTTGACAAGGGCACAGCGGGAGGAACGGGCAGGCCACAAACTGCCTCTGGTTCCGGTTTTCTGCAATTCTCAGTTGGCCAACTGATCCCAGTCCCAGCCCCAGATAAAGGTACCAGGCACTGGAGGGTAGGGTCCACAGGACGAGCTGTAGATGGTGGACACTGCCAGTCATAAGTAAGGGCCTTGCTGAAGACAAGGTTCCTATTCCTATGACATGTGGTAATCCTTCCATAGAATCCAACACCTTCAGTGGAAATGTAGGTAGGTATTTGGCTGTCTTCAAACTGGGAGAAACTAGTATAGCACTTTGTCCACGGAGGACACTCAACGACTACCTGCAGACTTAAATACGTGCAGCACATGTTCTGAAGACAAAATGAATTAATCTGAACCTGAAAGGGTGACAGTCCACATCCATGGTTCATGCTGACACTCCTGCAGGCACTGGTCTGACACCGCTGGTCCCAGGCACAGATGACAGGGAGGATGCCCCCAAGCCCCTCAGGAAGCTTTTAGTAATGACAAAGTTGCCACAGCAACAGCAAGCCCTGATGGCTCACTGTGTGCTCTCTGAGCCTTTATCTGTGACATTTAATCACCATAACCAACTGCAGGGCATGAAAAAGAACTATGCATTCTAAAGTAATTTTTATCTATCAGAGAAAAAATATTAGGAATGAATATGCTAAAAATGTAAAATATGTACCAAAAAGGTAACCCAGGCTGTCTGTGAATCATGGGATAAGGGTAATATTTCAGTTTTCCCCAAAATGAGTATTTGTTGAACAAATGAAGGGGCAAATACTACCTTAATGGAATTAATAAAACAACTGGAAAGAGCTTAGCTGAGAGGCATGGCTTGGTGGGCCCCAGAGGACAAGCCCTAGAGACAGAAGTCCAGGGTGTGGATGAGGGCTGGGAGGGGAAGCCAGTCCAAGGAGGGAGGGAGGGTAACAGAGACAGGCTTCTGGGCCCCACCGTGTGGTTGAAGGAAGGAGACCCACGGTTAGACATGTGTGTGATGTGGACAGGGGTCAGGAATAAGGCAGGAGGTGCAGCCAGCTCCCAAGGGACAGATCTTCTCCGTCTTCCACAACTTGCCTTTGGTGTGACAGGCCAACACCCTGGGAAAGGCATTCCCTTAGCCTTATTCATGACCCTGGAAACTGACTGTGTCCTGGGACCCTGACAGGCCGACGGGGGCCAATGTGTGACTTTATTCAGAGGAATTACAGACTTTGCTTCTTCTAGTGGCAAGGCCACCACAGCTGAGAAGGGCCTTTTCTTCCCATTCATCCTGGTAGGATCTGCCAGCTTCGAGCTGCAGGGTGGGTCATCCGGACACCATGGCCAACACATTCTAAACTCACCAAGGGCCACAGCAGCCGCACAGAGGGCGGCACTAACCACGGTAAAAATAACAATAGTTTCACCGAGCGCTCGCCTCTCGCTGGATGCTCTCCAAGGCCTTTCCTGTATTAACTCCCTTAATCCTCGCGACAGGCCTACCACGCAGACGCCATCAGTCTCCCCACTTGAGAGAGGAGTTCACCAGGAGGCTTAAGGAACTTGCCTAAGGCCCAAAGCTGTGAGCTGGCCGGCCAGCCCCAGAGCTAGCGCTCAGAACCACCGCTCTATGCTGCCTCAAGAAGGGCATCCTGAGGACAGAGTGATCCAACCGGCTCCGGCCAGAACATCCCTCCTGAACCATGTGCCTCCAACAAACAAGCACAAGTGAGGAAACGTTAAAAAAAATTTTTTTTAAGGGCGTTGGCTGGGATCCCATGGGAGGCACTTCTCTTTCGCGCTACTAAAGTCTTCTTCACCCAGGGCTGCATTTCCCTGGAAGGGGAGCTCTCTGCTTTCCACATCAGTTTCAGCCAGTCACCCCTGATTTTTATTTCCTTAAAAGGGAAGTTTCCCTTAGAGCAATGGAAACCAAAACGCGTGTTTCCTTTGTGTTCATTTCTGTTTTACCATCACATGCATGCTTTGAAGATGTGGAAAAACCTTACTTGATCAAAGTTTAAAACCCACAGGCTCTATCTCTTTCTCATTTTACTTAGTAACATTTCCTCCCTTGTTACATAAGCAGCAGATCTCTAAAACTTGCCCTGAAAGGAGTTAAATAAGCCTTGAATAGATTAAAACCCCGCAAAGCTTTGATCTATATAGTGGAAGGTCTTGCTCCAAGGAACAGGAAAGAAACTAGAGACCTAGGCATTTGGTGAATTTCACTCAAAGCTTCACAAGTTGCCAGGGAGGCGGCAGAGTTCAAAGCCACTGGGACACTTCTTAGATGTGGCAAAACCCAGCTGTGGCCCTGCTTCTCTTCCCTTGGAAATTTCTACTAATACAACAAGGGACAGTCCTCAGATAGGAGACTGCTAACACATTAGAAAGTAGAACGTGTACACCTATTATTTGCTTTCTCTAAGCCTGACTCTCAGGAGTTTGACATTAGCTGATCATTCACCAGCTCATTACAAGCCAGTTCCAAGAGGCAAAGAGCAAAGGGCAACCCAGAACCGACAGAGTCAGAGGAAGGCAGGCAACTCTCGTATGCCAATGGGGTGATGATCCTAGCTACACGCTTAACACACTGATAATGCATCTTTTAAAATTTCACACATGGTTGAAAGAACTCTACCTAACCCATTTGCAAATGACCTTTTCTAGTTTTACTATTAGTGAAACAGAAATTAACCAAACCCAGGAGCACACAGATTTATCAAAGCGCAGACATATTAAGTGGTTACAGGTGATCTCAACACGCAAGTATTAGGTGGACTTCTGGATGTGCAAATACTCTGGTCTGTCTGTCTCTGAAATCCACAAGATGCCAACAACTTGGAATTAAGGGCTCATTGTCAACTGAAATATCGCTAGAGAGATAGTTAGAGCTGCCAATTGTAGTGCTAGAAAACAACCTTTGTATTTACATCACATATACACAACACAGAAAATGATTTCACTAAATATGATTCAAGAGCCAATGTGATATAGCCATATAAAGACAAAAGTAGATGCTCTAAATTTTATAAAACATTTACTTCAAAACAAATATCACTTTTTTGATAAGTTGTCATTTTTTTCTCCTCTACCTTGCTCCTATTCCTTTGAAGAATAATGTAAACCCAGGTTAGGTGGAGACAGACTCATTTGGAAAGGGTGCCAAAGAAAAGAAGTCAGATGCTTCCACAACAGCAAATTTCTTCCTACCTGCTCATGCCCTACTCCTGCCTACCTGGCTCACTCTTCACCAAACTCCTATGTACTCAATTTTCCATGAAGGTCCTTATAAAACCACATGCCTCAAAATATACATGTATCTTTACATCATAATTTTATTTAAACTCTCTCTACATTCTAATCAACTCTTTCTCCCCCAACCCATAAGATGGGCTGTAAGTAACATGTCCATAGTAGTGTGTCTTAAAAGTAAAATCTGAGAACTTTCCTCCCTCAGATAGCCTTACTCTCAAAATATTGCCTGATGATGTATGTCTTCCTTTTTCAAACATTTACTGAGTGTCTACTAGGAGTGGTAAGGAACATAAAGATGTACAACATGACAGCGAAAGAATCTGCAACCTAGAAGTAAGTATGTGAATATATATGAGGAGAGGCAGCTCCAGGCAAGAGTTCAGGGCTGGGGCAGATACCTACAGTGAGGCATGGAGGGGTGAAGGGACTGAAATCCAGCCCACGGCCTCGCACCCTGGCAAGGGCTGTGTGGCCATCCAGGGCAAGGTCTGTTTTTTAAATCACACAAAAGCTCAGGTCCCACCAACTGGCACATACATCTTTGGGCTGGAGGAGGACCCGTAGGATCCAAGACACTAAAATGATTAGGATGGGGATCTATTCCCTATCAGTTTAAAACTGTGACTGTTGAGAACAAGACAATCAATATGAAATAGATGGTTAAAAAGTCCCCAACTCACTCCAAAACACAAACCTTGGCATTTGATCTGCAGCACAGGAGACATTTTAACACTCACTCATTTAAATGGTCAATTCCTCTCTAGAGTCAATTAAGAATTACCTTGGTGATCAACATAAGGCTTGAAGGCCTGAAGGATTTTTGGCACAGCTACCCCCACGTCAAGTTCTGTCAGAGTTAGCTCATTCATGAAGTAGGGGAGCTAGAAAAAAGAAGTAAACAATGAACGAGAAGTTAGTAACCTGGCAAATTTTAGAATTCAACATACTCTCAGAAGGGATGATGGTCAAGGTTCTGGGGACACATTTAACCAAAATTTATTGAGCACATAACACATACTAGGCATCATACTACAGACAGAGCCTGGATGAGTGAGGCAAGGTCCTTGCTCTTGTGGGGTATATATCAGAGAGACAGAAACAGAAAAATAAGTAGACAACTTCTGAGAGTGATTAGTGCTACACAGAAAATAAGGCAGGTAATGGGACAGAGGGAGCCTAGGGCAGGGGTCAGGGTGACAATTTTGGCTGAGGAGGTCAATGACGGCTTCTCTGAGGAGCAGCATTTGGCCAGAGACCTGACTGTGGAGAAGGAGCCAGCCATGCTGGTCAGGTTAACAATCCCCAGGGTTGGCTGAAGTGTGGGAAAATGGACCTCTTTTAGACTACTAGTGGGGAGTTAAGAAATTGCTACAACATTTTGGATGGGCAAACTAACATTTATTAAAGTCCTTGACAAAAAATCACATCCCTTGACCCCGTGCTGGACAATTTCTGCTTGACCCCTGGTTTAGAGCCCCTCACTCTAGCCCAGAGGCTAGTGTCTGTGGACCTCAGCCACAGCTCTCCTGCCCTTGGGCTTCCGGTTGGGCGTGACCAGTGGGAGGGGCGGCGGGGAGGTACAGGGAGAGTAGTGCACTGGGCCTTGCCCCTCCCTCTAGCGAGGGACCCTGTCAGACCGGCAGTCCTCCTCTCCCCAGTCACACTGCCAGAGTTCAGGTGACCGCTCCCTGCTCTTGCCTGATCAGGGAGTGGTAACAGCTCGCCATTGCCGCCAGCCCTGGGCAGCCACACTGTCCCTTTTGGTTTCTCTACATCAACCCACACCTTTATAAATCCTTCTTTTATTAAACTCTGCCTCTGCTCGGGCTACTCCATTCATCTGCTTCCTGCTGGGACCTGACTAATACAACTATCGTGGGCATTTACCCTAAAGGAAATAACAGAAAAGTGGTAGCATGCTTAGAAATTCCTACTTTGCCTCAGGACTACAGAATTAATTCATCTATGTTTCCTGCACCTGAACTTACATATGTGTGTGTATTTTTAAAAAAATTTTTAGTTCATTTCTAATTTTAGTATAAGATGTAAATTAGGGATCTATCTTTATTTTTTTCCAATGGCTAGTCAGGTATCTTAACCTATTTATTAAACAACCAATTCTTTCCCTAACAATTTGTAATGCTACCTATAAATATGTGATTCCTCCTACACTGGAGTCTGTATTGAGCACTCTGTTTTCTACCAGTATCAAACTGCTTTTATTAATGTAGCTCTAAAATACATTGTGAAATCTGGCAAGTCCTTCTCCTTTCTTTTCCCCCAGAATTTTCTTAACCTCATGAATATTTCTCTATTTGAACACTGAGAAATATTGTAAAGTTTAAAACTAAGAGGTTTTTTAAATTAAATATATGCTGAACATTTCCCATAAAACACTAGCATCTAGCCAGGTATGGATTTAATGCCTATTTTGGCTAGACCTCTTCAGCCATCAAACTCACACACTTTTAGGACTCACCATTCAGAGAACTTCATCTCTGATTTTTCAGGGGTGGACAGGTTAATGTAAAGGGGTTATGGTGTCTGTGAGGGACAAAAATGTGACTACAGACAGCATTCAAACATGCATTTCTGACCTGGTGGCTGCTGTATTTGGAAACCTTTTTCCAAAGCATCAGCATTGTGTGGTGGCTGACCTCCCAATCAGGCTACAGAATGCTACTTGGCCAAGAATGTAGCCAAAATTTCACCCCCTTGCCCCAGTCCTTTTCGTCTATTATTGTCATTCTAATGCCCAGTGTGTCAGGAGCAGGCCGGGTTTCTATGGGAACAGAAGTCCGACACTGAGCCAGGGGAGCAAGTACAGAGAGAGCAGGAACACGATGTCCTTCCTTGTACCCGGTCCACCCACCTACCCCATCCCTTCCTGCATCCTGTGGTCCCTGCAAGGGCAGGGGAAGGACCCGACGCAGGACCAGAGCTGAAGGAGACTGAGAAGGACTGGTCAGAAGTGGGTGGGCTCAAATTAGCTATAAGCAGAATGGGGAGGAGGATCAGCAGGGCCTGGTTTCCTACTTACTCACTGAGTACCAAACTCCAAGAACACCTCTAACTTCCCTTCCCACTCCATTCTAGTTCAGATCTCTGATCTGAATCAAAACTCTCAGCATCAGGCCCTACAGCAGCCTCCTTCCTACTCTGCAGGCAAGGCAAGGTCCTCTTCCTCCTCCTCCTCCTCTCTTTTCAAACAGAAACTATCTTCCTCCTACCCAAAGGCACCACAGTGCCAAAGGAAGCCACTGCATGTTCTTTACCCTCCTGCAAAACCCAACTGGGGCCTGGGCGTTCAGATGTAGGGACATTGTCACATTGGCAGGTGTTGTGTGTGCTAACAGCCGCATTTGCTGACACAAGAGGCCCGTAACTGAGGGCCCCACACAGTGGTGGAGCAGCCAGCTGCGGCCAAGAGAGTACCTGCTGTTGGGGCCGAAACTCAGCTTGTTTTAAACCCATCACTGGGCACCAGATCCACAGGGATCCACAGGGCTGCTCTTTCACAACATGATCCCTTGTGAGGATGACAACCTGAGACTGAAGAGCAAGGCCAGCAGAGTTCTGCGTATGTTGGCCTTCCAGGGAAACCAGGAGATGAGGAGACCTTTGTCAGCAGGGACTGCTCAGGCTCCTCCACTTATTTCGCTCCTGACTGGCTGTTAACCAATACTCACTACCAAGTTTAAGGAATATCTGTTCCCAGGAAAATGCGGGTATTGATGAGTTACCATAAGAGATCTTTTGGCAGGGGTGGTGGTACGTCCAGAATTTGGCTGATATCCTGCTGCTTTCCTGTTTACTCCACTGCCCGGGTCAGGGTGGAGGTGGTGAGGCTGGCAGTGGAGGGGGCACAGTGCCCACCTCTGACCTGCTGGTGCTGCTGGATCTAGGCCACTTTTCTCTGTCCTAACCTTCTAGCACTTCCGACCTCAAAAACCAAAAGGGAGTTTAAGTTTGTGGACTGCAAAAGTCCACGTGACTAGCAAAAGGGGAAGATAATGAATAAAAGACTCTCCTCAGCTTCCGCTGGGATGAGAGAACCGAGCATTCTCCACCAGGGGCAGAGGCTCCATGGACTTCCCGCCCAGAGAGACATGTGGGTCACTGCCCCCTCGGAGTCTGTTGTGTTCTGGGCTGTGCGTAACAGGGAGAACAGTGCCCTGTCTGGAGTTCAGGCATGCCCTGCTTTCTGTCACACACACTGCCAGGGCCTGCAGTGCACCTGCTCAGGGAAGGGCCCATGACAGCCTTGGGGAAAAGAGGACAGCCAGTCCTGCCTCAGTGCCTTGACCTAGGAACTCAAGCCCTCAATATTTTCCAAAAAGTGGAAGAGGTTGAGCAGCTCCAGGTTAGCCACTGACCATTAATCCCAACACAGGAGGGTCAGTGCTGCCTCCTGCTCCCCCCATGGACCTGGTGAGCAGGGAGGGGTCAACTCTCAGCCCACCTGAAGAACACCAACAGGCTGACCCTTGTCAACAGAGCCCTCCCAAACCCCCAAACCCCTGCCCTGAATGCTGCCTCAAAATCTACCCTTCCAGCTCTGGAAGTAGCCTCTCCTCTTCATCGTGGGCTAGGGAAGGAATGGCACAGCCTTCAGGCAGCAGACAGAACTTGCCAGAGCTTCACTGAGTCAGAAAAGGACTGGTCTGTTACCCAAAGGAATGACAGAATCAAACCGAAGCTCTGCTTTGCCCTCATTTCCCTTCCACTGTGATTTTACCTTGGCTCCCAGTTTCCTAACTTTGAGTCCTTGAATCCTGAAGTTAGGAGCAAGATTCTGTGTCACAGTATTTTTCTAGAGAAAGGATTCATGTTTCTGCTTCTCAAAGGTATCTATGACCTAAAAGATCCACTGACTTAAGCTGCTGACTGCGACCTCTCAGTGAAAATTTGGGGATCAAAGTGACCCTTCCTCGGCTGGGTCTTCACTGGGTCTTGCTTCTTAGTAAGTAAAACTTAGTTATGAGTAACTTAAATAATGTCTCTTGGTTGGCAAAGGTGGTATAAATGAGTCATTTGGTGGCAATCGTGAGGAATACTTATGCAGTTTAAATTCATTTCCAAGTGGGCCTAGATCAGCATCAGGACTGTCTCTTCAGCAGAGTGAGCCCAAAATAAAATACCATCTGGCCAGAAGTAAAGGTCAAACACAGACACACTTAGAGTACAATGCTAACTTTCCCAGCTTTGCGAGGGAACAAGACTTGGGAAGGAGGTTTTCGTATCGGGCATTTTCCTCAGCGTTTACTGCGTGACCTCGATAGGAGGCTTGGTCGGTGCCATGGGAGGGAGGCTCTGGAAATACAATTCAACTTCCTTACCAATTTAAAGACAACACAAGTCTACACAACATACCAGTTACAAAAGTTCACATTTCCCCAAGCCAAATTCTGGATTATCACTGGAGTGGATAACAATGAGGGCAACAAAAGGGAAAAGGAAAGAGGAACTAAGGCCCCAGATGCTGTTAGTCTCTGGTCGAGGTCACAGCCCAGATACGCTGTGATAAGGACGTATGACTCTTACATGTCACATACTTTGAACCAAGTTATTATTCACTTAGGATATAATGGTACAAAACTTTCAGAAATTAAGTGAAGAATTTGGGAAGTCTCTTGTGTGGTAAACAATACCTTTATTTTGCTGAGTTTCATTTGGATTTTCTTAGATACCAGATCAGACCAGTATTTCTCTCCTAAGAAGTCCCAAAACATTCTTCCAAGCAAGGCATTCACCCAGGCTTCCTGTTCTTCCTCTTCAGGGGGTGGTGCCTCCGGCAACTGGCAAAAGAGAAGTGACCAAAATTAGCTAGAAAGCAACTGGAGACCAAGACAGGTGCTTATTTTTATGAAGTCACTGATGGTCCCCCCTGCAGAGATGGGTGACCATGTGAGCTGCATTCCTTCCCTATAAATTACAAGTCCCACATTATGTCAGTGAACAGAAAAGGAAGAAACGATGTCACCATCACAGGTAAGAACTCCCCTTTGTCTATTTTCTTTTTCAGCCCATCGTCCTGTGAACTAGCTATTTCATACAGTTAGCTCAGCCAAATTGCCCTGCCCCCAAATTAGCTTGATTCCAACATTCAGAATCAGTGGCACATCTCATCAAATGTCTGCCCGCCTTTCTTCCGGCTGAGGCTCCCTGGACGTGTAGTTGTCAGGCTGGTCCTCACCACGCAACCCCCCAGGTTCCCAATGCCCAGGACTCTGACATTCAGCCCAATTCTTGTGAGCTTATGATGCTCTTGGGCAAGAGGAAAAGTGAAATACTGAGGCCTCAGCTCCACTGGATAAAATCCATCTAAAACATCGGTCATGGCAACTGTGCAAGGCGGGAGAGAAAAGTTGGGTTGTTCTCTAATTCCCCAGGCTGATTACTGAGACCGCAGACTCTTGCCTGGAGAGGACATGGTAGAGGCAAAGAAGGGAGAAGCAGCGCGACATCCACTGAGGGTGGAGCGGGCCGGTCAGTGCAGGGAACGCTCAGTCACTGTTGCTGTCCCTGCTGCTGTCCATGGGCCCTTCGCTGGGCCCTAGGATAAGATCCTTACCAGGTTCCCTCATTTAAGGTTCACAACACCCCAGCTAAAGACTGAAATTTTACTTTTATATCTTAGAGATAAGGACACAAACTTGGAACCACTCAGTTTCCTGAGGCCCCTTGTTTATCAATACGACCTGACTCAGAGCCTCCTTCTCCCATCTCCCCCTGCTCTGTTCTGTGGGAGGGAGGACAGGGTGTGACTAGCCCTGGTGTGACAGACATTACCCTATGCTGAGGTCTCTAATTAGACTATAGCCTTACAGAAACAATTACCCTGGAAAGCAAAGACCAACAAAAGAACTAGGAATGAGTAATCTGTAAATCGTTCACCCTTTCTCTTCCCTTTATGGTTTAGATAAACTCATCTGTTTTGCCCTCACAACGCACACCAGCCACCCTCACTGCCTCCATGTTCTGTATGCATGCGTTCACGCCAGTGCCATCTGTGGTGAGCAGCGGTGTGCCTAGGCCAGGGACAAAGTGTACAGGTGGCTTGGTGCTATGGGTGATGACTTGTGAGTACTCCGAAGTCTATGGCATGGACCTATGTGTGATTTTTGTGAAGCCTGGAGTTCTGAGGGTCTGACCAGGGACCCAGTCACCAAGCTTGCACTGGGCCTAGTGGACTGCCCAGAACCCACCTGCCCACTTGTCTTGTCAGAGCATGAGCCATCTCTCTCTGTGGCGGCCCAGGGCTCACTGGCATTTTTCAATCTAATGTTATTGCGTAAGAAGATTTTATGTTCTAGAAGCTCCTCAAATTTAGGTGTTTTCTGAGGTCACCCTTGTAAATGTTGGTGAGTCTCATTTTAAAAAATCACTCTGGTTTAAAAATAAGACATGTTGCTTATTCCAGTTCAGAAGATATGGCTCGACCGCACTCATTTTAATTGCTGTAGAGTATTCTCTCTGTGCTTTTCTAGGGCTGTAATGTCTTTTGATATTAACGAAGACATTTCTAACACCAGGTCGTGGACGGAAGAGTGGAAGGCATGATCAGCAAGCTTTCTGTCATGCCACAAGTTACATGTTTTGTGGAATCACTTTTCTCTGCTTGAACATCTGCACCCCACCCCCAAGATCACCTGTCCAGCTTTTCTGAGGTTACTGTCTCTGAGTCACATCAGATTCTCCCTACAGACTTCTGAGTAAACACACATCCAAGGACAATGCCCTCCTCCCTGGGGTGCTCAGGCAGTGCCAAGGTGCTGCCCACACGGGGCACGGCAAGTCTTAGATCTGTAGGCTACATGAGAGAGTAAGCTACTCTTTCTCCTCTCAAATGGGAGAGTCTGCCCTTTATTAACCTTTCTTTACAACCCTAGTTATTCACAGGAAACAGGTTTAGCACAAAATAGCAAGAAACAAAGGCTATTTCACAATTAATGTTCAAGCCAAAGGTCTATGATGTGGAAACAAATTTCTGAAATAACTGACAAGCAGGTTATTTTTCTTTTCAACAGGTTCCTTCTGCAGGCTTCCCTCCACAGACTCATTGGGAACAAAGGAAAATCCAAGGGCAGCAGAACACTGACAATGCATCAAAGCAGCTTTATGAACTGAATCTGGATTCGCCAGACTCCTAGAAAGAACTCACTTCCAATGAATGTCATAAAGATTTAAGAGTTTAAAGAGTAAATGTGCATACATTTCCTAATATTGCCATTTGGCTGCAGAAAAGAATGTGAGAAGAATATTCATTTCACCATTTCAACTATATATGTATATTTAGAAAGGGTAACTCTCTAAAAATAGCTTCCAAAAAAAAAAAAACAAACAGTTTGGAGGGTTTAATAGTCCAGAGCTGAAGGCTATCATAACTGAGTAACTTTTGGGATATATTTTATTAAAAACTAACATCCAAAGTAAAGTAATACACATTTACGTAATTCTGTGGTACAACCTTTCCTATTACAAATGGCCAGAAGACCAGACCAGCTTTTTTGTTGCCCAAGAGCACTTAGTGCCCCTGCTCCTAAGGCTCGGTCACACACAGTCTGTGCAGGGAGTCTCACAAAGGGCTGCTCGGTCCAGGAGGAGGCACAACAGGAGACCCTTCCCCCAGGTCTGTTAGTCGCTTTCCTCATTACAGAAGCAATGCACATCCATTGTAGAAAACACCCTTAACCCCACTATCCAGATTAAATTATTTACAACATTTTTACTGCATTTCCTTCTAGTCTCTTTTCAATGTATGTATACTTTTAACATAGAATTTTTCAAAAAGAAAAACAAAATTGGATCTAACATGTTTTTTATCTTTTTTTCTGCTTTATTGAGAAATAAATACCATATAATTCACCCATTTAAAGAATACAATCAGTGGTTTTCAGTATCTTCACAGAGTTGTGAAGGTACTGCCACAATCAATTTTAGAGTGTTTTCATTACCCCCGAAAGAAACCCTGTGTCTATTAGCAGTCACTCCCCATTTTCCCCACCTGCAACCCCTGCCCTACCTACCCCTCTCCCCAGAACCAGCCTGAGGCAACCAACCACGTGTTTGTCTCAATGAATTTGCCTGTTCTGGACATTTCATATTTCATATAAATGGAATCATACAATACTTGTTCTTCTGTAACTGGCTTCTTTCACTAAGCATGTTTTCAATATTTATTCCTTTTTATTGCAGAATGATACACTATTCTATGTATATATCACACTTCATCCATTCATCAACTGATGGGCATTTCAGTTGTTTACCACTTTTGGCTAATGTGAATAATACTGCTATGAACATCTTTGTAAGTTTTTGTGTGGACACAGGCTTTCATTTATCTTGGGTACATACCTAAGAGAGAAACTGCTGGATCATATAACTCTGTTTACCATTTTGAGGAACTACCATGCTGTCTTCCACAGCAACTGCATCATATTACGTCCCCACCAGAATGTACAGACATTCCAGTTTTATTTGTTATTATCTATCTTTTTTATTCTAGCCATCCTAGTGGTTATGAAATGGTATCTCTATTTTGATTTGATTCTTATTTCCCTGATGGCTAACGACTGAGTATCTTTTCATATGCTTACTGGCCATTTGTGTATCTTCTTTGGAAAAATGTGTATTTGGGATCTTTGCCCATTTCTTAATTGGGTTATTTACCTTTTTGTTATGAGTTATGAGTTCTTTATATATTCTAGGTATTAGACTTTTATCAGAAATATGATTTGCAAGTATTTTCTCTTATTCTGTGAACTGTCTTTTCACTTCAATGGTACTGTTTACAAGTTTTTACTTTTGATAAAGTCTAATTTATCTATTTTTCCTTTGGTTGCATATACTCTTGGTGTCTTATCCATGAAGGCTCTACCTAACCCAAATTCAAAGATTTACTACTGTTTACTTCTAAGAATTTTATAGTTTAAGCTCTCATATTGAGGTCTATGATCCATTTTGAGTTAACTTTTGTATATGGTGTGAGGTAAGGGTCCAACTTCATTCTTCTACATGTGGATACTAGTTGTTTAAGCATCATTTATTGAAAAGACTGTTCTTTCCCCAATGAATTGTCTTGGCACTCTTGTCTGTATTCTGCCTAAAAGTTATTTTTAAATTGGATATATGGCTTCATTAAAAAAAATTTACTGTATAAGTACTTTCCAATTCTACTTTTAAAGACTTGAAAAGCTGTCTTTGAGAGGGGAAAAGGGGAAACCTTGGAAAACCTCTCTGCTTATTAAGATGTCCTGGTTTCTGCTTGATTCCTATTTGCTTTGTAGGGTTTTCACCTCCTGATAACACCAAACAGGGAGTAATATCTTGTTTGAACCAGTTTATAGGTAACAAGATAATTAGTGTGAAAACTGGTCATTATGAAGACAGAACTCTCCAACCTGGGGCAGCCTCCATTATCTTTAAACATTTCTTAAAGTCTTCCATTGAAAAGGAGCATGGAAGTACTTGACATAATTTGAACACTGGAGTCTTTTGCCTAAAGGACAGGCACACCACTGCTCCTCTGATAGTCCTCTCTTCCACAGAGGTCACTTCAAGGCACACAGAATTAGCAGCCTCCCCAGCCTCATACCCCTGAGAAAATCTGCCAGGCAGCCTGTGGGGTCTCCCTTCCTGAAGTACCCACACCAGGGGTGACACTATTCCACTTGCAGACGTTTTTAAAAAGAGAGCTTCCTTATTTTCTTGTTTTCTGAATTATTACTTAAATCTCCTCCTCAAGCCAAGCAGACTACCCTGACAAGAGAGTAAATCCCTGGGTCTCCTCGGCCAGCCTCATAGCCTCTCTCGCTATGCTACAGAGTAAGCTGCCTCAGAAGAGAGAAAACAGCACCAAGATCCCAGGGGCGTGGAGCCCACAGAGGCTTGCACAGACTGTCGTTGTGGAAAAAGCAGAGTCACGAGGGCAAGCCAAGGCTCAGTGACTGGCCATTAACCACAAAATATCTGGAGAACCAGGCCCTGCCTCCAAAAACAGTGATATTTCACAATTCAGATTTTGAGCTCCAAAGTAATTTCAATATGCAGAATCCCCTGAACATGTTTTTAATTATTATGGGTAAGAATAACCACCAAAAGTGTTTTAGCATTGTTTAATACAAATGTAATCTTTATTTGCTAATTCTATCACTGGGTGTTCTTAACATTGCTTTGGCTCCTGAGCACCAGTGGCCCCATTCACCTCCTGACCGAGCTGAGCGTTAGGCGACATGTGAAAGGGGAGGCCAAGTGTGTGGAAGTTGCCATTAGATCCAGAGTCCTCAAGACAAGAGATGTTTGATCACGGTCTGTATGAGGCAGTTGCAGGGTGGGGTGGGAGGGTACAGGCTGGGGCAAAAGCTGGTCTTTGTCCCAAGCTCCTTCTGTGAAACAGGAAGGAAGGGGTAGCATCTGGGTGGTGGCTAACACTGACGATGTGACAGTGTAATTTTAAGAGATGTCAAAGGTTCCTTAGTGTTTCTTGAGCCCTTGGAGTTCCTCTTGGATTCACAATTATCAGAGGCAATGGGGACTCTAAGAAATAACCTGGCCCAGTCTTTGGCAGGAGGGATGAGCATAATGACCACTGCAAAGGGTCCACATTTGGTGATACTGGAAGAACAGGCTGCTCTCTTATTACTGGTAGGAAGGAATATGGGCACAACACATATGAAGGGGAATTGGGCAATATCTAAAAAAATCACCTGTGCATTTACCTTCTGATTTAGCAATCCCACTTCTAAGATTTCATTTTGAAGATATACCCCCAACAACACAAAAATACACATACACAAAGTTATTCATGCAGCATTGTTTGTAACTGCAAAATACTGGAAACAACCTATATGCCCATATAAGAGAGAGACTGGATAAACTATAGAAGATTTGCATAGTGGAGTAAGTACTTTGCAGCTGTTTAAAAACAAGAAGAGGGGAGGTATCTATGAATGTGGAATGATTCCAGAAGGTACTGGAAAGTGAAAAAGCAACGTGCAAGAGTATTCATAGTATACTACCCTGTGAGCACAACAAAAGGGAATCTCAACCCAGAAAGGAGAAACCAGAGGCTAAAGAGATTGGTTCCCTACAGGGGGTGAATGGGAATGGCATGGAGGAATAGAAGGGATAGGGAATACAATATCCACCAGTTCTAGGAACGCACACCCTTGGAACTCAGTCACCTCGTAGAAGGAAACCCAGGCCACATGGAGAAGAGCTAAGGCTTTCAGCCCTCAGCTCTAGCTGAGCTCCCAGCTAACAACCAGCATCTACTCGCCAGCCATGCAAGTGAATCACCTTGGATGCAGACCCTCCAGCCCCTAGGCCAGCCTTCCCAGCTGACACTAGAACAGAGAGAGGCCTTCACTGCTAAGTCTGGTCAAATTACAAATTTGTGAGCAAAATAAATGTTATTAAGGCACCACTTTGGGGCTGTTTTTATGCCATAATAGATAACTAAAACACACACCTCTGCCTTATTCAAGACCACCTGAACTACTAGACCTCCAGGACATGGCCCACTCATGCTTCAGGCAGGCCAAGTGGATGTGGGAGCCCAGAACCAAAAGTCATGCACTTTCTTCAAAGGCCCCTTCAAAGAGAATTACTTCCATTCACACACTCCTGGCTCTCTGTTTCCTAGTCCATGCAGATTCAAATCATTAAATTAAGGTTGGGGGTAGGATAAGTGCTCAAGGAAAAGCAGCTAGAAGGACACATTCTAACACCAGCCAACTGCCAACCAAGAGAAAATGCTGCACAGTCTGCAGCCCGGGACAGCTCCAACCAGAGTGAAAGGCTTCTGACCTCAGCTGCCCTTCAGTGACGACGACAGGCCTGAATTTCCACTTGTACTGAGCCTCTAAATTGTCAAGAAAAGATTCAATCATTCCTGCCTGTTCTGCCTAAGGGAGCCAGGAAGTCAATGTGGTTTTAAAAGATTTTCATCAGACTTAGAAGAGGAAAAAAGGTTTTGGTGCTTAAGGAGGTAAGTGCCAAGTACCCAGAAAGAAGGTTTACACTAGAGAACTTCCCCACCTACCGTTAACACTGGCTGGAGGGGCTGGGCTGGGTGCCATCAGGGCCCTCCTGGGGCTTCCACAGACCCCGGTGAATACATGACACAAGCACATGTAACATGTACTGAGGAAGCAATGCTCTAAAACATTTTTTTGTTTTGTTTTTAAAATAAGGAACTATCTTAAAAAGCAAGCATTTTCTTAGATAATTTATTTACATTAGTATACAATTCTCTTTCTGATTTTCCTGATGCTGAGGACAGCCCAGGGAGAAAGGGAATTTGGGGTAGGAGAATTCACTGGTAGTGAAGAGGACATTTCTAGAAGACCATTATATTTCCCCATTGGCCTAAAGGGAGGTCTACCTCCCACTCCAGCTGGTAACACAGGCTGGAGGGTAGAGGCAGTGTGGATCAGGGGCCAGCACACAGTTTTTTTTACCTTGATAAAGTAGATTTGGTGAGGACCCAGGGGCCTCTTCCTCACTGAAGCTGGACAAAGACCAATGACTGGCTAAAGGCACAAGGAGGAAGGCATCAAATGCTTCCCATTAAGAACAGAAATACAGTCACTATAACAGGTCAAACACTTTAGTAACTGAACATGAAAAGCACAGGCTTCATGCTCACAGGCAGGAGACTGCCTTAGAACACTGGTGGGGTTAGTGGCAGGAGGCGTCAGGTCAAGCCCAGCTTAGGGTGACCCACTGAATGGCAGTCTTGGCAGCCAAGGGCTTCGCACCTCACATCAGGTTTTGTCCACTCCATCACTTAGTAACTGTGAAATTAAACTAACTTCTGTGAACCTCAGTTTCTCCATCTACAAAATGGAGAGAATACCATCTAGTTTGTAAAACTATTCAAGGGATGAGAGCAATTATACTATGGGTCTTAACAGAATCTGGCATATGGCAGCTTATATTAGTTATCTTGTTATAGATGATTATCTTGAGTCAATGTCCAGCTTGTTACACTTTGGGAATGATGCTCTTAACATCTGGACAGAGCTGAGGAGTTGAGGACTGGAGAATAAAATGGTTATTGAGGAACTAGACCTCTATTACTTACGACTCTGTCAGCTTCTCTAGTAATCACCCAGTTGCTCAGGTCAAAAGCTAGGGAGTAATCTTTGACTCTTCTGGTTCACTCAAGCCCCACATCTACCTTATCAGCAAATCCAGCCAGCTCCCCTCCAGCGCATTTCCCAAACACTGCCCCCCTCACCACCTGCGCTTATGACCTTGATCTCAGCTCCCACAGTCTTTTCCTCTTACCACCAATTCTTCATGGAGAGCTCTTTATCGTTTAAAGTTAAATCAGATCAACATTACTCCTTGCTCAAAACTCTTCCAGGGCTTTCCGTCCCCCTTGGAACCGATCCCATGAGGCTCTGCCTCTCTGTCCCTTGCTCACTGTCACCCATCCTGGCCTCTGATGTTCCTTGAATACACCAACCACATCCCTGCTTCAGGGCCTTTGCACTTGCTGGTCCCCCTAGAACACTCCTCTCACACATGTCCCATGGCTTACTGAGACATGACTCAGGTCTCTGACCAAATGTCACCTCCTCAAAGAGGTCCTCCTTGACCACCGATCTAAAATAGCAGTTCTGGCCACTTTCCCTTGTCCCTTATTTGGCTTTAATTCTTATCACCACCTGATGTTTTGTCTCCCTGATTAGAGTACAAGCTCCCTGAGGGTAAGGCCCTTATCTGTCCTGTGCATCACTGTGTCCCCAGTGCCCAGAACAGGGTCTGGGACACAGACACAAAGTACTTATATATGAAGAAATGAGTTGAAGTAGAAAAGAAAAGGCCCAGCCCAGGCAGCCAACTTCACCTTCTTCCCAGCCGTGGGGCTGCTCTCAGCGCTCTGCACAGGGCTTCTTTGGGGGCTTCGGTTTCCTTGGGGGATACACCTGCCCATGTACACGCTGTAGTCCAGAAGCATCTTCTGCCGCACGCCACCCACAAGCTCCTTTTGCTTTGGCTGGGACATCATCTCCTCCATGCTGCCTTTGCTGCTGCTGCGGCTGTGGGCCAGGTGCCCCGAGGGACTGTTGTGTCTGCTGTGTGAGGACAAAACCCCTGGAGCCAAGAGGTGATGACTGTTAATACGGACGGAGAAAATGACTGCCAAGTACATGGAACGCAGAACAGACTCCACTGGATTAAGATGAAAAGCAGCTAAAATGCTATCAAATGACTGTTTAAAAAATATTTATAAGGTTATTTCCCACCCTGAAAAATACCCTGCACTCTAATGATAGATAACTTTTTAGAGCAGTTTTTATCCCTTTCCAAGACAGTTCAGAGTAATGGGCGCCATGAAATATATCTCTGGCATGTACCTTTGTCTTTCTTTCTGATGTCTTAGGGTCCAATATACGATTAACACAAATGGAAAGTGGGCAGAAAGTTAATTGTTCATTCACAGCTCATTGCAATACCAAACATGCCATCTTCCACTCAACAAATTTGTTTACCAAGCACTTTCACTGGGCTAATTTCACATTAAAAAGAATAAGACATAATCCCTGCCCTTGAACTCAGGCACTTAGGCAATCACAAGTTTCTCTAATAAGTACTGTAACTGAAGCAGCACTCAAGAGCTTTCAGGGCAGAAAGAAGAGGGTGGCAGCCTCTGCCCACGAGATCTAAAAGGTGCTTTCCCCAGTACTGACTTTCACAGGTAGTAACCTCTGGGCTGCCTCTTGAAGAACTAGTTGGCATTTTCCTAGCCCAGGATGGGGAAGAGCATTCCAGGTAGAGGGAATAGCATATGCAAAAAGCAATGACAGGGCATAGTATGTTTGGAGAACAGTGAGAGATTCGGTGAATCGGAATACATGGGGCAAAGGGACAGGAAATGAGCAGTGGTGCATGGTTATCTGTGTAAATGCAGCAAGCGAGGAGGCCAGTGGATTTTGCATTTCTATGGCATCTCAGGCTTGGAGAATCTGTTGAGGGCCAGGAGCTTGAGAGCACTAGCCTGAACTATCTCCCTAACTTACCCACCTTCGTATTTTAACTAGGATTCTCCTGTTGCTTCTTAGAGGAGTCACAGTATGTAAATTATACATTAATACAATCCTAAGGTACCAGCAAAGGCAAAAAACATGCATCTGCAAGTGGTCCCATCACCGGTTAAATGATTCAGGAAAAAGGACTGCAGTGGTCAACCTAAGAGGTAAATGATTCATGAGAACACATCTTAGGTGGCAGAGAGTCATCAATTCAGCGTGGGCATCCTTCCTTCCTACCTGGGAGTCTTTCTTAATTCTTCTACAGGCCCTTTAAAAATACATGAGCATGTAGCACACATGTCATTACCTGGTTTACTTCCAGAGACACCAGGTGGCTTCTTGAATTCTGACTTTAGCTTAGATGCCAGGATAAATCTCCTAAACCACTCCTCCTTTTCTCTGCCAGTTCTTCCAAAGAGATACAGTATCTGATCTCGCTGGCCAGCTCTTGTTCCCTCAGGAGGATGGGGTGGCTTCTTAGGGTCCTCGCCTCCCAGCTCTCTCTCAGGTGGTGGCTTTTCTTCAGAGGTCTCTTTATCAGTCTGGGCCTTAGACATAAAGTCATCTTGTCGACCGAGCTCGATACAAATAGGGTACTTTTTATTCCAGATTCGCTTTCGAGCCAAACTTTTAGGTACAAGATAAATCTACAGAGACAGAGAAATGATGATTTACACACTAAATTAAGATTTGGCCACACTGCGCATTAATATTATGCAGAACACAAATGCAAACTTTATAATCTTTTTGACTAAGATGATGAAAGCAAACGGTTAAGAATTTTGCAAGAGTTAAAAATATGTATAATTTTCATGTAACAGTAGTACAGTAATTGTTTAGCAGATTATCATTGATTAAGTTTACTTATCAACAGAGTTTAGTAACCCTGGGTCAAACTGAAGCTGAGAAAAAAAAATTATCAAACTAGATCTAGATGGGAAGTTAATGTCTATCAATCTCAAGAATAAACTTATGTAAAAACTATTTTAAATACTTCTGTTCATTTGGGGGAACATAAAGATCACTCACATAAGTTATCAGAAATACAGAGAACCTATAGCATATTGGAATAACATATAATTTACATTTCTCAAAAACAGAAGCATATAATACTTTATCAAAATGTAGTTATTTTGTGTATCCATAATTTTCACATTTACAGAGACGTCATTAGTTATTACCCTAGCACCACCACAGATAGCTTTTCATTTGACTGAAAAAATTAATTCTCAAAAGCAGAAGAATGTGCTACACTCTTGCTCCTCCAAGTGTGGTCAACAGACCAGCTGTACTGGAATCGTCTGGGAACTCAAAACAACAGACTCTCAGCCCCCACTCATTTAAAAACATGCTGAGGTTGTTAGCGTACACATTAATGTTTGAAAGGTGCTCTAAATTATATACTAATACTTTAAAGACATGCACTTTTTTTTAGGACTTCCAACTAGCGTTATTATTTATTTATTTATTATTAAGGTATTATTGATATACACTCTTTTGAAGGTTTCACATGAAAAAACAATGTGGTTACTACATTTACCCATATTATCAAGTTTCCACCCATATCCCAATGCAGTCACTGTCCTTCAGTGTAGTAAGATGCCACAGATTCACTGTTTGCCTTCTTTGTGCTACACTGTTTTCCCTGTGACCCCCCACACCATGCGTATAAACATAATACCCCTCAATCCCCGTCTCCCTCCCCACCCACCCTCCCACACCCCTCCTCTTTGGTAACCACTAGTCCCTCTTGGTGTCTCTGAGTCTGCTGCTATTTTAAACACACACACTATTGAAGGGAAAAAAAATGCAGTAAAGCAACCAAGATTTCAAATGCTTTTCTTTTATGGAAGCTTCCAAAATAAGCTGGACTCACCTTACTGTCTGAGAGGTCATAGATTTTCTGGCTGATGTAGGTGACCTCTGGTTTTGTTTCATTATAGCTTGCTCTTCTGGATATATTTTTATTAGGCTTTGAAAGTCGTAAGGTCCCACCCTCAAGCCGAACAAAGACTGAATGTGTCAAAGTTGCATGGTAAGTTTCTGGATCATAGTTGTAAATCTCATTCATCCATCCCTGATGGAGAAAAACTTCCATTAGTAAAATTAGAATAAACACAAATCTCATTCAGTATAAAAATAAAGATCACTGTGGTAGTCCAGAGACTGAAACCAAACTTGATCATTACACAAGTATTGATTTATTGATGACTAGAGGCTGCTGAGAAAGTGCTCAGCTTGAAGCAGAATTGGTGTTGAGGAGGAATTTGGTATGTTTTTTAAAGATTCTTTCTTCCTGCCAAACAAATCAGGAAACTCAAAGTTTTGTTCATTTAAATTGAGCAAGTCTCTCTGCCTGCTCCTCTGGGGGTGAGTAATCCTGAACTGGGTCTGGCCTTCTTAAACTAGCCAAACACACCCTCTTCTCAGCCTACCTGCAAACAAACTGAATTTCACAGACTTTGTCAACTCAGGCTACCATTCCAGGACTCAGAGAACACTTACCACTCCATTTCTAGCTCACTGAAATCACATAGTAAAGCAAAAATTAACCATTAAATAAATCATAGATATGATCAACAATGTCAAAACTCAAAGAGAAATAGTAACTTGAGTTGAAACTGTGTTCCAGGTCTCTCCCCACCCATAAACACAAATGAACTTATATACTGATTTTTTTTAAAGAGCACACATATTAAACAGTATGGACAAGACACAAAAGCCTAATGCACCATAAAACTGTGAAGCTAATCTTGTAGCTATAATCAATACTCATCATTTAATATTCTACCCGCCCCACAGTACTTTTTCATATGGTGGCCCAGACCTCTTTAAAAGAAGTTCTTCAAGGAATTTTAATTGATATTTCCCACGTCCCTCATTTTATAAATGTCTTTTAACAAGCAGAGATACTAAAGATCACTATACTGGACTTGAGATTATCCATTCCAAGGAACAGCATTTCTGGGGTGAGTACTTGAATCTCACACTAAAGTTTTCAACTGACAGCTTCTGCAAGTGAGGAATCCTCAGAATTATCTTTTATTTATTTATCCATTCATCAAAACATGCACTGAGTCTCATTAACGTGCCAAGTAACATATCAGAGTTGATAAGAAGACTTAAAAAAGGACAGGATTCTTGACCCACGGCTGCTCCCAAACCAGCAAAGAATCAGATTTTCATTTTACCATTCTATGGCCCCACTAGAGTAACTATAAAAGAGAAAAGAGTATCCTGAATGTGTTATGGAAGTAAAAATAGACACTCATACTTCTTTGTCATGGTCTGTGTGTATGTGTGTGAGCGTGACGTTTATGAGCCAATTATACAGATTTATATACCTCAGTAGTTTTTTGTCTGAGTTTGTAGTATCACTCCCTTCTCCCAATGAGTCACTGCGCCTATTAAAAAATGTTGAATAAGCAAGCAGTGGCCACAGGAAAAGGGTGTAATCTAAATGTTTGTAAAGAAACAGCAATGACCACAGCAATGGAAGTGAAGAAGGGGACAGGCAGTACAGGGCACAGTGGGGCCTGAAGTGGACTGTATTTCAGAGCATTAGTTTGGGTGGGCCAAGTTTGTTAAATTTAGAACTAAGTATTTTGTTTTCCTTAGTCTGTTATTATGGTGAAGTACATTTATTGATTTTCAAATGCTGAACCAGTCTTGCACTCTTGGGAAAATTATGCATTGGTCATGATGGGCTGAAGCTGAATTATAATACCTCATGAAAGCTAATTCTACACATCTCTATCTAACTCCATCATCAGGGACCTATTTGGTAGCTTACAATTGGCCTCTGTGGGAGTTTTCACACTATGGAAATCAGTGAAGAGTACAAAGAGGGCTCCCCATCCTCAACCAAGAGAGCCAGTTTATAAGCACGTAACTATTATTATTCTTTTCATACACTGCAGAATTTGATTTGCTAATACTTTGTTCATCTGTCCAAGTTCATAAAGGAAATCAGTATATAATTTTCTTAATATGTCTTTCAATATTAAACTCATGAAAATGAGTTGGGAAGTATTTCTTGTCCTGTTTTCTGGAATTTTGTGTAGAATTGTTATTTCTTCCTTAAAGATTTGGTAAATTGCCAGTGAAGCCATCTGGGCCTGGAATTTTCTTTGTAGAAAGGTTTTAAATTATATATTCCAATTCTTTAATTGCTGTTGAACTATTCAGGTCATCTATTTCTTCTTGAGTGACCTTGGTAGTTTGTGTCTTACAAGAAATTTGTCCAATTTCTAGTCATCAAGTTGTTTGTAGTATTTCCCTATTATTCTTTTAATGTCTGTACAGTCTGTAGTGATGTCCTCTCAGTACTGATATCAGTAATTTGTGTTTCTTTCAAATCTTTCTTCTTTTCTAATTTAAGCATTTAGTTATTACTAATTTCCCTCTAAGCACTGTGTCAGCTAGAAAACCCAAGGGCTACTTAGAAGTGTGTTGTTTGATTTCCAAATATTTGGGCATTTTCCAGATGTCTTTGTTACTGATTTTTTTAGTTTAATTTCATTATGGTCAGAAAACATGCTTTCTATAATTAAGTTCTTTTAAATTTGTTACAGTTTGTTTTATGGCCCAGAATATGGTCTACCTGGTGAATATTCAAGTACACTATAAAAAAATATGCATTGTCTATTTTTGTTGGGTAGAGTTTTTTATAAATGTACTTATTTGTCTTTTTAAACAATGTTTGTCATATTAAAAAAGAAAAAAGCACTGCTTTAAACAAACATTTTCACTAAAGATCTCCTGGTATATAATCCACTTTCTTTTTATCCAATTTGGTTGCAGAACATACTTTCTTACATGTAACAGGTTTATTAGGCCTAAACTTCTAAAGGCAACTAGATTAAAACAGAACTTGAAGCAGATTTAATTTTTCTGGGCTGCTCTAGAGCCATGCTCAAAGCCAGATTGTATTTACTTGCAGAGCTACTAAAACCAAGAAGACTCCATGGAAGGAGGGATAGGGGGGCTGGTCTCTAAGAATTCCCTAGGGTCAGGGAATGACTATGAGATTAAAATTACAATTTGCTAATCAGTGTCATTTATGAGTCATCTGGCTGTATGGTCTCCAGCTGGGATTGCTCTTCTTGAGTCATTTCACTGAGTGTACATCTCCTGGCTAGAGTAGAGGTTACCTGAGGTACAGAGCATGTGTGATACCTCTGTGGGCCCATTATAACTTCTTAACTGAGATACTCAACCTTTATTGAATGACTACCTTGAATTATACTAATCATAATTTGATATAAGACAAACATTTCCATAACAATATCTTCATATAAAATTTTTCATTAGTTTCCAGCTATGTAAGATTACATAGTAGACGTGTAAAAAAGGCAACAGAATTAACATGGTACCGGAATTTCGGTCAAACATTCAGAGTTATAGTTATTATCCAGTCACAACCAGACTAGAGAGGCTGAAGGGGGGAAAAGACAGGCATTATATTATAAAGCTATTCTCAGATAATTAGACAATCTCTCAGAAACAGAGAAATGTGAGCTGCAGAGATTTTTTTTCCCTTTCAAAACTCCTGAGACTGGATGTGAATAAGAAATTTAGGAATAAAAAGGTTTTTTTCTAATTGCTTTCATTTTGTCTTTCCTAAGTCAGAAAATGCAGCATTATCCAGGGAAACACTATCCAATGGAAATATAATGTGGGCCATAAATGTACATCATGAAAATATGTAACTTTAAACTGTCTAGTAGCCATATTAAAAAAGAAAAAAGCAGGTGAAATTGATTTTAATAATGTATTTTATTAACTCAATATATCCAAAATAGTACCCTTTCTACATGTAATAAATATTAAAAATTATTAATGACATTTTACATGCTTTGTTTTGTACTAAGTCTGCAAAATTCTATGTGCATTGTAAAAAACTTAGATCACATCTTAGATGTGCTCTTGAACTAACTATAGTTCAAGCACTCAATGGCCCTATGTGGCCAGCAGCTACTGAATTAAAAGTGCATATCCAATTCTTTTCAGACCTAGACACCTGGCTCAACCAAAATAGTCTAAATCCTCTCCTACTGTTGACACTTTCAACACACAGTTTTGTGCTGTTTTACTAGGTGCTTTATATAATTAAATGAGAGAAGAGAATCTAAGTAATCTCCAGATGAAATAATCTACTTTAGAAATTCAAAAAGTCTTTAAAAGGCTAACATGCAGTATTAAAAACTCAGGAATAAGAATAAAAGTAATAGGAGATTCAAGATGGTGGCATGAGAGGTGACACAGAGAACTTCTCCCAAAACCATAAATAGTACAAAAATATAGTTACTTAATACAACTAACCCTAAAACAAGAAGAAGAAAAAAGGCTGAACCAGACTGCATACAGACCTCACGAACAGAGCAGACCTCACCAAACAGGGTAAGGTATGAAAGCCTTAATCTGGCAGGACTCAGGCCCTTCCCCCACCCCAGCTCAAAGGCGGGAGGAAGAGAAACGGAGTGGGGAGGGGGTGGAAGCCTGGGACGGCTGAACACCTAGCCCTGGAGATTTGCTTTGTGAGTGGAAGCCTATATTCTGTGGTGCTCTGGACACTGGGGAGCTCGGACAGGCAGAGTGCCTGGGGGACTGACATTCCGGCTGTTTGTGAAGGACAGGATCCATACCTGGCCACTCTGTATCAGAGGAAGGGCGGCTGGTCTAAGAGAGTTCCTAGCAGCGAGAGGGCTGCTGAAGGGGTGGGGTTTGCACGGAGCTTGCTGCACAGGAGAAGGGAGAGCTGGACAAGGTTGTCTGGGCGCGTTCTGCCCAGCTGGTTGGGAACTCTGAGGAGCATCAGGTGCTCCATCCCCCTGGCTCAGCTCTGAGGCCCCTAACTGTGACACACAGCCGGCTGATCCTTCCTCCTGGCCTGCCGGCACCTGCTTGCAAACCGGCAGTCACAGCGCTGGCGTCACGCCAGTCAGAGAGAGGCCCTGCCTACAACAGTTAGAGATGCAAAGCACAGAGGCTGACACCTGTGTGCTTGGCCCACTGGCTCTGACACTGCAGACAGGCACCACAGGCGGGAATCAGGAAACAGATATTTCCTCCCCCCAGGCACCAGCTCTGCTCCCCTACGACCCCCAACCTCACTCTAGGGGCTGAACAGCTCCAGAGACTGGAGTTTCTGCACACTAGTGGGCACCACACAGAAATATGAAACATCAAAAGAACATGGTTCAGACCAAAATCTCACAAACCCCAGAAAGAGGGCCAAATGAAACTGAACTCACCAATCTTCCTGAAAGAGAGTTCAAAGTAAAAATTATAATATGCCTCATGTAATTGTAGGTTAATGATACTAAAATAAAATAAATTGTAAAAAAAAAATTATAATATGCTATGGAGGGACAGAAAAATATTCAAGAACTCAGGAACAAATTTAAGTCAGAGATTCAATCATTAAAAAATTCCATATCTGAAATGCAACATTAAATGGAGGGATTTAAAAGCAGATTAGACGTAGTAGAAGAGACGGTACATGGAATAGAAATTAGAGAAGAGGAATACAAAGAAGTTGAGGCACAGAGAGAAAAAAGGATCTCTAAGAATGAAAGAATATTGAGAGAACTGTGTGACCAATCCAAATGGAACAATATTCACATTATAGGGGCACCAGATGAAGAGAGAGAAAAAGGGATAGAAGGTGTCATTGAGGAGGTAATTGCTGAAAACTACCCCAGGCTGGGGAAGGAGATAGTCTCTCAAGCCATGGAGGTGCACAGATCTCCCAATACAAGGGACCCAAGGAAGAAAACATCAAGACATATAATAATTAAAATGGCAAAGATCAAGGATAAACACAGACTTTTAAAAGCAGCTAGAAAGAGAAAAATGATCACGTACAAAGGAAAATACATCAGGCTATCATCAGATTTCTCAACAGAAACCTTACAGGCCAGAGCAGAATGACATGATATATTTAATGCAATGAAGCAGAAGGGCCTTGAACCAAGAATACTCTACCCGACAAGGTTATCATTTAAATTTGAAGGAGGGATTAAACGATTTTCAGATAAACAAAAGCTGAGAGAATTTACCTCCCACAAACCACCTCTACAGTGCATTTTAGAGGGACTCCTATAGATGGAAGTATTCCTAAGGCTAAACAGATGTCACCCAAGGGCTAGACAAAGAGTACAGAATATTATTAATAACATACAAAAAATGGAGGAGGAAGAAAAAGGAGGAAAAAAAAGAAACTTTAGGTTGTGTTTGTAATAGCATATGAAGTGAGTTAAATTAGACTGTTAGATAGTAAGGGAATTGCCCTTGAACCTTTGGTAACCACGAATCTAAAGCCTGCAATGGCAATAAGTACATACCTATCAATAATCACCCTAAATGTCAATGGTCTGAATGCACCAATCAATAGACATAGAGTTACTGAATGGATAAAAAACAAGACCCATCTATATGCTGTCTACAAGAGACTCACTTCAAACCCAAAGACACACACATACTGAAAGTAAAGGGATGGAAAAAGATATTTCATGCAACTAATAGTGAGAAAAAAAACAGGAGTTGCAGTACTTGTATCAGACAAAATAGACTTCAAAACAAAGTCACAAGAGACAAAGAAGGACATTACATAATGATAAAATGGTCAGCCCAACAAGAGAATATAACTATATATAAGTATCTATGCACCCCACACAGGATCACCTATATATGTTAAACAAATACTAACAGAATTAAAGGGGGAAATAGAATGCAATGCATTCATTTTAGGAGACTTCAGCACACCACTCACTCCAAAGGACAGATCAACCAGAGAGAAAATAAATAGACAGAGGCACTGAACAACATATTAGAACAGATGGACATAATGGACATCTACAGAACACTCCATTCAAAAGCAAGAGGATATATATTCTTCTCAAATGCACATAGAACATTTTCAAGAATAGATCATATACTAGGCCACAAAAAGAGCCTCAGTAAATTCAGAAAGACTGAAATTCTACCAACCAGCTTCTCAGATCACAAAGGTATGAACCTAGAAATAAATTACTCAAAGAAAATTAAAAAGCCCACAAACATATGGAGACTTAATAACATGCTCCTAAATAATCAATGGATCAAAGACCAAATAAAAACAGAGATCAAACAATATATGGAGACAAATGACAACAATAATTCAACACCACAAAATCTGTGGGATGTAGTGAAGGCTGTGCTAAGAGGGACATATACGGCAATACAGGCCTACCTCAGGAAAGAAGAACAATCCCAAATGAACAGTCTAAACTCACAATTAATGAAACTAGAAAAGGAAGAACAAATGAGGCCCAAAGTCAGTAGAAGGAGGGACATAATAAAGATTAAAGAAGAAATAAATAAAATTGAGAAGAATCAAACAACAGAGAGAATCCATGAAAGCAGGAGCTGGCTCTTTGAGAAAATTTACAAAATAGATAAACCCTTATCCAGACTTATCAAGAAAAAAAGAGAGTCTACACACACAAACAGAATCAGAAATGAGAAAGGAAAAATCACTATGGACACCACAGAAATACAAAGAATTACGAGAGAATACTATGAAAAATTATATGTTAACAAACTGGATAACTTAGAAGAAATGGACACCTTTCTAGAAAAATACAACCTTCCAAGGCTGACCCAGGAAGGAACAGAAAATCTGAATAGACCAATTACCAGCAAAGAAATTGAACTGGTAATCAAAAAACTACCTAAGAACAAAACCCCTGCAGCAGATGGTTTCACTGCTGAATTTTATCAAACATTTAGTGAAGACCTAATACTCATCCTCCTTAAAGTTTTCCAAAAAGTAGAAGGAGGGAATACTCCCAAACTCATTCTACGAGAACATCACTCTAATACCAAAACCAGGCAAAGACCCCACCAAAAAAGAAAATTACAGACCAATATCCCTGATGAACATAGATGCAAAAAATACTCAACAAAATATTAGCAAACCGAATTCAAAAATACATCAAAAAGATCATCCATCATGATCAAGTGGGATTCATCCTAGGGATGCAAGGATGGTACAACATTCGAAAATCCATCAACATCATCCACTACATCAACAAAAAGGACAAAAACCACATGATCATCTCCATAGATGCTGAGAAAGCATTCAACAAAATTCAACATCCATTCATGATAAAAACTCTCAACAAAATGGGTATAGAGGACAAGTACCTCAACATAATAAAGGCCATATATGACAAATTCACAGCCAACATTATACTTAACAGTGAGAAGCTGAAAGCTTTTCCTTTAAGATCGGGAACAAGACAAGGATGCCCACTCTCCTCACTTTTATTCAACATAGTTCTGGAGGTCCTAGTTACGGCAATCAGACAACACAAAGATATAAAAGGCATTCAGATTGGTAAGGAAGAAGTCAAACTGTCCCTGTTTGCAGATGACATGATTGTGTACATAAAAAACCCTAAAGAATCCACTCCAAAAGTACTAGATCTAATATCTGAATTCAGCAAAGTTGCAGGATACAAAATTAATACACAGAAATCCGTTGCATTCTTATACACTAACGGTGAACTAGCAGAAAGAGAAATGAGAAAACAATTCAATTCACAATCACATCAAAAAGAATAAAATACCTAGGAATAAACCTAACCAAGGAAGTGAAAGACCTATATCCCGAAAACTACAAGACACTCTTAAGAGATTAATTAAAGAGGACACTAATAAATGGAAATTCATCCCATGCTCTTGGCTAGGAAGAATTAATATTGTCAAAATAGCCATCCTGCCTAAATCAATCTACAGATTCAATGCAATCCCTATCAAAATACCTACAGCATTCTTCAAAGAACTAGAGCAAATAGTTCTAAAATTCATATGGAACGACAAAGACCCCGAATAGCCAAAGCTATTCTGAGAAGGAAGAATAAAGCAGGGGGAATTACGCTCCCTGACTTCAAGCTCTACTACAAAGTCACAGTAATCAAGACAATTTCGTACTGGCACAAGAACAGATCCATAGACCAGTGGAAGAGAATAGAGAGCCCAGATATAAACCCAAGCATATAAGGTCAATTAATATATGATAAAGGAGCCATGGATATACAATGGGGAAATGACAGCCTCTTCAACAGCTGGTGTTGGCAAAACTGGACAGCTACATGTAAGAGAATGAAACTGGATCATTGTCTAACCCCATACACAAAAGTAAACTCAAAATGGATCAAAGATCTGAATGTAAGTCATGAAATCATAAAACTCTTGGAAAAAAACATAGGGAAAAATCTCTTGGACATAAACATGAGCAACTTCTTCATGAACATATCACCCCGGGCAAGGGAAACAAAAGCAAAAATGAACAAGTGGGACTATATGAAACTAAAAAGCTTCTGTATAGCAAAGGACACCATCAGTAGAACAAAAAGACATCCTATAGTATGGGAGAATATATTCATAAGTGATATATCCAATAAGGGGTTGACATCCAAAATATATAAAGAACTCACGCACCTCAACAAACAAAAAGCAAATGAGCCAATTAAAAAATGGGCAGAGGAGCTGAACAGACACTTCTACAAAGAAGAAATTTAGATGCCAACAGGCACATGAAAAGATGTTCCACATTGCTAATCATCTGAGAAATGCAAATTAAAACCACAATGAGATATCACCTCACACCAGTAAAAATGGCCACCATCCAAAATACAAACAACAACAAATGTTGGTGAGGATGTGGAGAAAGGGGAACCCTCCTACACTACTGGTGGGAATGTAAACTAGTTCAACCACTGTGGAAAGCAATATGGAGGTTCCTCAAAAAACTCAAAATAGAAATACCATTTGACCCAGGAATTCCACTCCTAGGAATTTACCCTAAGAATGCAGCAGCCCAGTTTGAAAAAGACAGATGCACCCCTATGTTTATCGCAGCACTATTTACAATAGCCAAGAAATGGAAGCAATCTAAGTGTCCAACAGTAGATGAATGGATAAAGAAGATGTGGTACATATACACAATGGAATATTATTCAGCCATAAGAAGAAAACAAATCCTACCATTTGCAACAACATGGATGGAGCTAGAGGGTATTATGCTCAGTGAAATAAGCCAGGTGGAGAAAGACAAGTATCAAATGATTTCACTCATCTGTGGAGGATAAGAACAAAGGAAAAACTGAAGGAACAAAACAGCAGCAGACTCACAGAACCCAAGAATGGACTAACAGTTACCAAAGGGAAAGGGACTGGGGAGGATGGGTGGGAAGGGAGGGATAAGGGGGGAAGAGGGGCATTATGATTAGCACACATAATACAGCAGCGGGGGACACGGGAAGGCAGTATTTGTAGAGAAGACAAGTATCTTGCCAATGGGTTTCAGACCCGGGCAAGTGTGCTATGGATTCAATGTGACCAAAGAAATTGACAGCAAAACTGTTCTTGGGGTGAAAGGGTTATACCCAACTTTATTTCCACAGTGGCAGGTCAGTCACTAAAATCCTGTTCACTTAGAGCGAGTCTGCATGCAGCAAGCCAGTATCTGCCTCTGGGGCCCTCTGTCTTTGGCACTGTGTCCTCTGGGCCTCTCTGCCTGCACAGCTGTCCCGCACAGCCGTCCTTTGGGCCTCTCTGCCTGCACAGTTGTCCCGCACAACCATCTTCTGGGCCTCTGTCCTTGGCTCTGCCACCACCCCAGCCTCTGCTCTGCTCTCCTGCAGCCTTGCAGCCACAGCACCGTGTCATGCCCAGGGCACTGGGCGGAGCTCTTTATATAGAGTTAACAGCCATGTATTGCCCACAGGTGCGTAGTGAGCTAGTCAACCAGAGTCAGGTGAGAATCCTGGACCCAGGAACTCTCATTTTATCCACAAGTAATGATTCTATAGCATCTCACTATGCTGATGGACAGTGACTGTAGTGGGGTATGTAGTGGGGACTTGATAATAGGAGGTCTGGTAACTGTAATGTTGTTCAAGTGATTGTACATTAACGATACCAAAAAATAAATAAATAAAAGTAATCTAGCTACAAGGCTAAAATTTTTCAAAATCCTTATAGTTCTATAACATCAATAGAAAGTACTCAGTTTACAGCCAAACTTCCAGTTAAGTTTTTAGCTTATTCCTTTGATTTTTAGTAGAAAAGACAAGACACACAAGCATGTGTGTTGCAATATAAGCACCACATCAGCATCTCTGTTTACACAGCCACTAGAATGAAGGCCAGTTCTTGGCACTAGTTTAACAAACTGCTCAATTACTGGTCCTACAGCAATTCTTATAAGCTGCTTAACAAGAGCAACCATTTTCATAGTGCTTCAGGGAGTCAGTTTTTAGCCACAAGTCCAAGCTCTCGACCCAGCAGCCTGAGCTTCTACCTGGGTGGGAGAGCCAGTCATCTACAAAGTTCCTGCTGGCCTGCCATAGCCAGTATCTTCCTGCATGGCTACAGTTCTGTAATGATGCGTGGTTATCCTTTGCTGACAGCTCTGACAGATACAGGTCACCCTCTACCACCTGCCAAGTTGCAGAAATACTAAAACAATGTGATTCAGAGGAATGTGAAAGAGAGAAGAGTGTTTCAAATCCTATATGGTTCAAAACCACAAAGCCCCTACCTGCCCCTCTCGAGGAGACCGAGGAGAGAGGCAGGGGTAGGCCTAGGAAGGGAATCTAAGAGATGCCCTCCCTTGAGAAATCCCTTAGGAGCCCAAGCTCCCTTCTTCCAGTCAGGGCTGGTTTGACCCTCCTCCCAACCCCCATCCTTTTAGAACCACCAGCATCTGTGCTCCAAACACAGAGGACCCGTGGTTTCTCCTTCATATTTCTTCCTCCAGCACAACCATTTTCTTTCCTTTGTGTTAATTACCTATCAGAGGTTAAAGTCCACAGCTGCCAAAAAACAAATAAATGCATCCCATGAACCTGGATTTGCATTGCATGTTTATTTGTGAACATTTGTTAGCTTAAGTGAAACCCAACCCTTGATCATACTTGAGTTCATGAAAGTCTGCTAGTCAATACATAGGCACTGAAACCAACCCTAAACATTAGCATAATTGCTGAGTCTGACACACCTGGGTTCCAAAGCTGGCTTCACCACTTACTAACTGCCATGTGCATGATGCTTGTCCTTAAACCTTCAGTTTTCCCACCTGTGGAAGGGTCCAGCATGGCTTACTTCCCAGCTGCATGCCTCCTGGATTCCCACCTCACACTCTGCTCAAGCCATAATGACTCCATACAAACAAACTTGAGGTACAAGTTGAATATAGTAAAAGGAACAAATCTTACACACATTATTTTAAAAACACTAATATTAATATTTATAATAATAGCTGACACAGCTCATATTATGATCCAGGCACTGCGGGTGCATTGTCTCCTTTATTTCTGCAATTTCCTACAATTTTACAAAGGAAGAAAGTGGTGAGAGAGGCTAAGTCATTTGCCTAGAGAATGGTTAAGAAGGAAAGAGAGTTCTAAAGGTTGGTAAATCTGGGCCTTAAGCCAAGTCTAGCTGACTCTGAGGCCCAGGCTCCTACCTTATTTCCATGGCATGGCCCACCTTCGGCCTGGCTAGTCATCCCTCAGGCCATGGCAAAGATGACGCTTTTCCCAGGAAGTTTCCCTAATCACTGAGGCTCAGGTTTCGGTTACTTTCCTCTTATCACTACCTGTTTAACAACGGTTTGTTGACTGAATACATGAATGTAGTCTAATTCAGAGGGTGCCTGTGAAGGTTCAATAAAATCTGCCTGTAAAGCACAAGTAAATAGGACAGGCTGGTGTGTTCTTCACAGCTTGTAAGTATAGTTCTAGCTGCATAACTAGAGAGAAGCAAAGGAAGAGCCGAGGTCCTACTAAATTCAGGGAGATGCAGAAGTTACCTCAAAGTAGGAAACCTGGACAACACTGTTCCCAAGGAGAAAACCAAATCATAATTGCACAAAATAGCACAGAACAAGAAAATAAGTAACCTCAGAAAGAACCTTAAGAGTAAAAAATGTTAAAGGTTTCCAGGCAGAGACTAAATTAGCTACTTCTTATCTATAGCAGAGAGAGGTAGGTGCTGTGACTGGAGCCCATGCTTCCTGACTCCCATGTAGGGCTCTTTCCAGAACATTACATGCTTTGATAGCAAACCTTGAGATACTCAGAGGTACTGCTACTTGACCCACATCAGTCAGGCATCCAGGATGCTGACTGGCTACTGGGAGGCTCAGGCCAAAGATGACCAGGCATGACTCTTCTTGAGTCCCCCGATTCTGTCCCAATGCACCTACTGACATGAGACCAGGCTGCCTTTGCAGAAAGCAATTTCCCAATGCAAACCCAAATTTCCTTTTGATACTATCAATTGGTTAATTTTTTACAGGACTTGACCAACTTCCTGGAACTTCCAGACCTAACTGGTTAAATACCAAATCTTGAGAGCAGTATAGCAACTCCAAGACCTTCACCCTATTCCCCATACAGTGTCCAACTGTCCACTGCTCAGCTAGTCTACTTCTTAACCCTGAATTTCTTACCAAGTAAGATATTTCTCCAACTTAATTTTGTTCTGGGACATGGGAGTGGGTATAAAGACATATAGCATATAGCTAGCAACTCATTCCATTTCAACAGCTCAACTAAAAAACTAGAGATACTCTCAACCCACCCTAAAGCAACTCAAACAAGCCTTATTTCTTTCTGAAGCTGGAACTGTTAAAATGGAGACAGTGCACCCGCTGGGAGACAGTGACTACAGTCAGCTGGGCTGCAGCTGTCTGGCCCACAGACTCGTCCTGTGATCCCGTCTGTAAAAGGTCAGGGATTCTCTTCAATTCTCTGCTAGATTTAGAAGCCATATCTGGCTCAAAGTACAAACCACAATCTATAAAGGGACTCATTTACTACTTGGAAAGATTAAAAGCTACTATTAACCTTTTGCAAAATAATAAAGTCTGGAAGAACTACTACTGTGCTCACTTGCAGTTACAGTGCCAATCAGGAGGTCAAGGCCAAAGCTCTCTTGGTCAGCTTGATGCTGAGCTGACCAGAGAAAAGCACCAGCCCTCTGGCCCAAGGAAATGATGAGGCTCCCTAACGTCAGTGTGAGAGATGCCTGGGCTGACACCCTGCTGTCACATGGCTGTGTGAGCACTTGAGGCTGCCTGTCACACAGATCCCCTGCCTCATTCCTAAATGAGGAGAAGCAAATCCTAAACCTAAGAACAGAGTTAGGACCTGAGGCCCCTGCTGCTGAAAATCATCTCTGAAGCAGACAAAAAGGTAATTACTTTTCCTTTGTCCACAAAATTAAAACATAAGCAAGATTTTCCTCTTTGCCAGGCTTAAACCCTTTATGATGTATTAATAATGGTTTAGAACCGGAGTCATCACTTAAAACATGGTATCTTATATCATGGACTTAAAAGATTAGCAGGAACAGTCTACTCAACCTTACAGAGCTTTAGATACAAATTTGATTTACCATGAAAAACAAACAGATCTACAGATTTATAGAATTCATACTATGAATGACAGCCTCAAGCAAGTAGTCAACATTCAAAATAAATGCTGCTCAAAGACACCATCAAGAATTTTTTTAAGTCCACAAGGGAAGGGAAACTCCAACAGTGTATCATCCACACCTTCCCAACTGCCTGCTTCGAGGTCATTTGCACAGCCTACTGCCGCATTAAGTGGTTTTTAAGTCAGAGATAAAGAATTTGCTCATGACTATAATTCAAAACTGCATGAGTCATACAAACATAAATCCAAGAACTTTATGAAATCTTCAGGAGCTTATCATCACAGACATGTGGCAAGGTCAGTGTGCAGGAAGGCACTGAATTAAGTATACTCCTGGTCAAGTGACAAGTACACTCTTGGAGAAGGAACATCCACTTGGGTAAGAATGCTCAGCCAAACAAACAATCCAAGTGCAGGATGCTGATTCCAAATGCCTCATTCTCCCCGTGCCCAAACCCGCTCCTTCCCAGGGTCCCTGGCTCAGGGAACCCAAAATGAAATCCCTGGAAGGTTACCCCCAGGGGTTGTTGCTCTAAATGATGCCCCTGGACTCTGCAGCACGTGCGAGGCCCTGCCTTGAGCTCACTTACCCAGACTGCCATGCTTTAAATCACATTAGCTTCTCCTAACATTCTGGTCTTCCCCTTGGCTTTCACATCTTCACATGTCATTCTGGGTTGAATGCCTGTGGCAACCTTTCTCCTATTTGCTGCTTCTCATCAATGGCATGAATGTATGATCCCAAACATTAAGAACAAGCAGAATTTGGAGGAGGTTCTAAGAGTTCTTCTTGGATTCTGACAACTCCTAGGCCTCACAGATGCTCTGATGGCTGTATTCCAGAAAGTAAAGCTGCCGATTGACAGGGTTCAGAGGGGGAGATGGTGGAGCACCCATGAGGCCTAACCAACGGCATACCAGTCTTTGAGAATAGGTACTATTGGCTGAAAATTGGTCTTTTTGGTTCACCATCACACATGCCCATCACTGTAGCAGTGTCATTTTAAAATACAAATGTCTGCAGTGTGGACAGAATAGTAAAATCATCCAGATAAAGTACGAGAAGCTTTACTTCTCTCTTCCTCCCATGCCTCTTCATGTGAAGTTACTTCGAAGAAAAACTGAAATGCTCCTTGAATTGTTTATGGAGCCAGAAAAGGAACCAGACTCTTGGTCCAGGCTGCAAGTACTTCCTGGACCCATCAATGGTAATTTACATGGCTCAGAGGTTTAAAAACACATGGTCTCCTGAAACAGTCCTCAAGCACCAAGCTCTACTTGGTTCATGGGGCTCCCAGGCAGAATCTACACAGGACATGAAATATTCAGGATCACTGTCAAGGGGCTGGCCCTGTACTAGAGCTCTGTCTCACAGGCAGGCTTATAGCCTCCTATGTCAGTGAATTTCTTTAAAAGTTTCCATACCAGCCTTCAAGAACTGCACCATTATATCCTCTATAAAAAAACAACTAAAAAGGACCAGATACATGGAAAGTAACTCCAAACAGCTGACTAATTCCCCAAATCAAGCTATTTCCAGAAAGAAGCCCTTTCAATTCACCGTAGAAACAAGTGCACAGATCTGTTTTATAAAGAAACCAAAGCCCATCTCCTACATCACCTTAAAGCTATAAATCTGGAGGCAAAGTAGAAATCTAGAACTTGCTCCATCCCCATTTCCTCAAGGCTCTACTTGGCATACACCAGTCTTCACTCCCTTTGAATTCAGGAGGGCAGTGCTCCAGGAATGCTGGTAAGAGAACAGACTTACTGCCAAACAATCAATCAATAAACATCAAGTTTCAAATTCTGCAAAGATGGACCACCTTGGTTTTTCCGTTGCAGTGGGAAAAGAAAAAACTCACCATAAGCTGTACGTTTTAGTAATTATTTTTTGCCACCCCTATCAACCTCTTGCTAAACTTTTTTTTTTAAGTATGAGGGATTTCTTTTAAAAAGCAATTTCACTGGGAGATGACAGGGTCAATACTGACTCACTGCCTACATTTTCTGATAAAACCTCACCCATCCATCCATCCATCTACCTGTCCATGCATCCAACAATTATCAAGTGCCTAAGTGCTGAGGACCCAATTATGAACAAGATGGATATGCCTGTGTCTTCATGCAGCTTATGATGTGTTAGAGAAGGCAGTAAACATATAACTGTGGCTCTGATAAGCACTATGAAAGTGAGGCAGAGAAGGCCAGCTGTGCCTCCAAAATTTAGGTACCCCTTCCATAGTGCAGCGCTGTTGCTGGGAAGAAGCTGCCCAGCCATGTCCTAGATTTCCCAGGACTCTGAGCACTCTGCAGGACCTGTGCAACAGCTCATCTCAAGGGAATGTGAATGGAAGTGATGTGTGTCACTGCCTTGCTTCTAGATTTGGGCATTATAAGTAGTATACCTTCTCTTTACTTTTTCTTTTCCCTTCTTCTGCCAGTTGGATGCAAAAAAACTCTTCTACCCAAGGGCAGGGTAAACTGGGCCTGAGGTTTGTTTCTGCAAAGTTTCACTGGATCACAGCCACACCGATTCTTTTCCACATGACTACAGCTGCTTTCTTGCTACAATGAAGAGCTGAGTGGTTGCAACAGAAATAGTATGACCCACAAGCCTAAAATATTTACTATCTGGCCCCTTAAGAAAAAGTTTGCTGAGCTGCAAGACAGAAGGAATCCAGGCCCCTGAATCAACATGGGGAGGTCACCCACCTACCAGGAATACCCATACTGGACTGTTAATGGCACAAGAAACAAACTTCTAATTTGTTACAATAGCCTGTGTTATCCTACCTCCTATAGAAAGTAAAGCACAATATTCAATGAGAAAATACAACAGAAAATACATGCTCAAAGTTAGACTCCACTATACTTCCTTTTCTTATCACAACCTTTGGGTCCTAAATTCAATGTCAATGCAGCTAAAGGTTTTAAAGGGTCGTATTTTTAAAACAGACCCAAGAGTATGACCTCTTCTTCAGTAAAAGTAATTAAGACCAAAGGACATCTGTGCTTAAAATCTTTGGACTACAACATACACTATCCTCCTAATCCATAGTGGCATCCCTTTTCAAAATAAAGAATGTATTTAGCCAGGATTCTAAAAACAGTCCTGCACACAGACGTCAGCCTAAAATTACTTTTCCTTATTAGTAACGAAGCTATTCTAAACAAGTTAAAGCTAAGAATGAAAAAGAATTACCAAAATGATCATCAGAGTTGTTAAAACAACGATCATGAGGAATACTCATAAGACAGCCTAAGACAATTTGCTTGGATAATAGGTGTCAGTCTGTGACAGCATGTAAGTACTTGTTCTGTACAAGGAAAATTCAAATACATTTATCCAGGCACAGAGAGATAAGAAACAGCCCAGCATGGCTTAATCAGGACTTAAAAGAAACAGTCCTGCATGACTCCATCACTCACTAGCTGTGTGACCATGGACAAGTAACTTAACCTCTCTGTGCCTCCATTGCCTCATGACTACAACCCTAACTGAAAAGGGCTGTGCTGAAGAATAAATGAGACAATGCCCCCAACACTTAGCTCACTGTAGGTGCTCTGTATCACGGTGCTGTTTTATATTTGCAATGATCATATCAAAGCGACCAGATTCCCATTAAAGTCCCATTCTGTTGGCATCCTTTGTGTAGTCAGTAACTCTTGACACATAGCAGTGATTGCACTCAGCATTGAACACTGACTGGATTGAACTTAAAACCTTCCCAAAACAAGTGCACAATCCAGTTTAATGCCACAGTTGGTCATTGGGCACTGGAGTTATAAATGTAAGTATCATTTTTCTTTGGTAAAGTTATCACTAATTTCCTTAGACAGCATATAATTCAAGTAGTAGCACTGCTCTACCAAAAACACTTTGCAATCATGCAAAGTGAGTCATTTTTGCTCTATTTCATATATTAATACTAAGCCTAAATGTGACATATCCTCAAGACTCAGCACCAGCTTCTCTTAAAAAAGTCTCAGAGTCTATTGCCATATGTTATATATTGTAATATGTATATATTCTCTCTCTCTCTCTCTCCATATATATATGGTCTCCTAATATATTAATTACCATATGGAAGAAAGAAAAAAGGTCAGGTTGCAAAATATATGATCCCATTCACTCTAAACAAAAAGAGTACATGAATATGCATGTGTGTGATGTATGTATCTATGCATGCAGATATCTAAAAAATTTTCTATATCCTAGCAAAACTAGGATATATACCAAACCATTAACTCTAACTCCCTCCCACTACCATGATAAATAATAAATTCTTTCTTTGGGTTCCTGTATTTTGTTTTGTTTCTTTTTAGTTTATTTTGGTATCATTTATCTACAATTACATGTGCAATATTATGGTGATTAAACTACCCCCTTCATCAGGTCCCCCCTACCAACCCCATTACAGTCACTGTCCATCAGTGTAGTGAGATGCTATAGAGTCACTACTTGTCTTCTCTGAGTTGTACAGCCTCCCCGTGCCCCCCCAACACTATATCTGCTAATTGTAATGCCCCTTTTTCCCCCTTGTCGCTCCCTTCCCACCCATCCTCCCCAGTCCCTTTCCCTTTGGTAACTATTAGTCCGTTCTTGGGTTCTGTGAGTCTGCTGCTGTTTTGTTCCTTCAGTTTTTTCTTTGTTCTTATACTCCACATATGAGTGAAATCATTTGGTACTTGTCTTTTTCCGCTTGGCTTATGTCACTGAGCATAATACTCTCTAGCTCCATCCATGTTGTTGCAAATGGTAGGATTTGTTTTCTTCTTATGGCTGAATAATATTCCATTGTGTATATGTACCACCTCTTCTTTATCCATTCATCTACTGATGGACACTTAGGTTGCTTCCATTTCTTGGCTATTGTAAATAGTGCTGTGATAAACATAGGGGTGCATCTGTCTTTTTCAAACTG
>JAQQAC010006923.1:29405404-29438048 GCA_029783875.1 Phataginus tricuspis
ATTTCTTGGCTATTGTAAATAGTGCTGTGATAAACATAGGGGTGCATCTGTCTTTTTCAAACTGCGCTGCTGCATTCTTAGGGTAAATTCCTAGAAATGGGATTCCTGGTTCAAATGGTATTTCTATTTTGAGTTTTTTGAGGAACCTCCATACTGCTTTCCACAATGGTTGAACTAATTTGCATTCCCACCAGCAGTGTAGGAGGGTTCCCTTTTCTCCACATCCTCGCCAACATTTGTTGTTGTTTGTGTTTTGGATGTTGGCCATCCTCATGGTGTGAGGTGATATCTCATTGTGGTTTTAATCTGCATTTCTCTGATGATTAGTGATGTGGAGCATCTTTTCATGTGCCTGTTGGCCATCTGAGTTTCTTCTTTGGAGAAGTGTCTATTCATGTCCTCTACGCATTTCTTAATTGGATTATATACTTTATGTTTGTTGAGGTGCGTGAGTTCTTTATATATTTTGGATGTCAACCCCTTATCAAATACATCATTTATGAATATATTCTCCCATACAGTAGGATGTCTTTTGTTCTACTGATAGTGTCCTTTGCTGTACAGAAGCTTCTTGGCTTGATATAGTCCCACTTGTTCATTTTTGCTTTTGTTTCCCTTGCTCGGGGAGATATGTTCATAAAGAAGTCACTCATGTTTATGTCCAAGAGATTTTTGCCTATGTTTTTTTCTAAGAGTTTTATGGTTTCATGACTTACATTCAGAACTTTGATCCATTTTGAGTTGACTTTTGTGTATGGGGTTAGACAGTAGTCCAGTTTCATTCTCTTACATGTAGCTGTCCAGTTTCTCCAACACCAGCTGCTGAAGAGGCTGTCATCTCCCCATTGTATATCCAAGGCTCCTTTATCAAATATTAATTGACTGTATATGTTTGGGTTAATGTTTGGATTTTCTATTCTGTTCCACTGATCTGTGGGTCTGTTTTTGTGCCAATACCAAATTGTCTTGATTACTGTGGCTTTGTAGTAGAGCTTGAAGTCAGGGAGCATAATTCCCCCTGTTTTATTCCTCCTTCTCAGGATTGCTTTGGCTATTCGGGGTCTATTGTGGTTCCATATGAATTTTAGAATTATTTGTTCCAGTTCATTGAAGAAAGCTGTTGGTATTTTGATAGGGATTGCATGGAATCTGTAGATTGCTTTAGGTAGTATAGCCATTTTGATAATATTTATTCTACTTAGCTAAGAGCATGGGATGAATTTCCATTTGTTAGTGTCTTCTTTCTCTTAGGAGTGTCTTGTAGTTTTCAGGGTATAGGTCTTTCACTTCCTTCGTTAGGTTTATTCCTAGGTATTTTATTCTTTTTGATGCAATTGTGAATGGAATTGTTTTTCTGATTTCTCTTTCTGTTAGTTCATCGTTAGTGTATAGGAAAGCAACAGATTTCTGGGTGTTAATTTTGTCTCCTGCAACTTTGCTGAATTCAGATATTAGTTCTGGAAGTTTTGGAGTGGAGTCTTTAGGGTTTTTTTATGTACAATATCATGTCATCTGCAAATAGTGACAATTTGACTTCTTCTTTACCAATCTGGATGCCTTGTATTTCTTTGTTTTGTCTGATTGCCGTGGGTAGGACCTCCGATACTATGTTGAATAACAGTGGAGAGACTGGGCATCCCTGTCTTGTTCCCAATCTTAGATGAAAAGCTTTCAGCTTCTTGCTGTTAAGTATGATGTTAGCTGTGGGTTTCTCATATATGGCCTTTATGATGTTGAGGTACTTGCTGTCTATACCCATTTTGTTGAGAGTTTTAATCATGAATGGATGCTGAATTTTGCCAAATGCTTTTTCAGCATCTATGGAGATGATCATGTGGTTTTTGTTCTTCTTTTTGTTGATGTGGTGGATGATGTTGATGGATTTTCGCATGTTGTACCATCCTTGGATCTCTGGGATGAATCCCACTTGATCATGGTGTATGATCATCTTGATGTATTTTTGAATTCGGTTTGCAATCTTTTGTTAAGTATCTTTGTATCTATGTTCATCAGGGATATTGGTCTGTAATTTTCTTTTTTGGTGAGGTCTTTGCCCGGTTTTGGTATTAGAGTGATGCTGGCTTCATAGAATGAGTTTGGAAGTATTCCCTCCTCTTCTATTTTTTGGAAAACTTTAAGGTGAATGGGTGTTATTTCTTCTCTGTATGTCCGGTAGAATTCAGAGGTGAATCCATCTGGTCCAGGGGTTTTGCTCTTGGGTAGTTTTTTGATTACCGCTTCAATTTTGTTGCTGGTGATTGGTCTGTTTAGGTTTTCTGTTTCTTGTTTGGTCAGTTTTGGAAGGTTGTATTTTTTTTTTTTCCAATTTCAATAATTGTGTCCTTAGACTGTTCATTTGGGAATGTTCTTCCTTTTTTTTTTTTTTTTTTACAATTTATTTTATTTTAGTATCATTAACCTACAGTTACATGAGCAATATTGTGATGATTAAACTACCCCCTTCATCAGGTCCCCCCCACCAACCCTATTACACTCACTGTCCATCAGTGTAGTGAGATGAGAATCACTACTTGTCTTCTCTGAGCTGTACAGTCCCCCCCGTGTCCCCCCACCCTATGTCTGCCAATCGTAATGCCCCTTTTACCCTCTTATCCCTCCCTTCCCACCCATCTCCCCAGTCCCTTTCCCTTTGGTAACTGTTAGTCCATTCGTGCGTTCTGTGAGTCTGCTGCTGTTTTGTTCCTTCATTTTTTTTTCTTTGTTCTTATACTCCACATATGAGTGAGATCATTTGGTACTTGTCTTTTTCGGCCTGGCTTATTTCACTGAGCATAATACCCTCCAGCTCCATCCATGTTGTTGCAAATGGTAGGATTTGTTTTTTTCTTATGGCTGCGTAATATTCCATTGTGTATATGTACCACATCTTCTTAATCCATTCATCTACTGATGGGCACTTAGGTTTCTTCCATTTCTTGGCTATTGTAAATGGTGCCGCAATAAACATAGGGGTGCATCTGTCTTTCTCAAACTGGGCTGCTGCATTCTTAGGGTAAATTCCTAGGAGTGGGATTCCTGGGTCAAATGGTATTTCTATTTTGAGTTTTTTGAGGAACCTCCATACTGCTTTCCACAATGGTTGAACTAATTTGCATTCCCACCAGCAATGTAGGAGGGTTCCCCTCTCTCCACATCCTCGCCAACATTTGTTGTTGTTTGTGTTTTGGATGTTGGCCATCCTCACTGGTGTGAGGTGCTATCTCGTTGTGGTTTTAATTTGCATTTCTCTGATGATTAGCGATGTGGAGCATTTTTTCATGTGCCTGTTGGCCATCTGAATTTGGAAGGTTGTATTTTTCTAAGAAGTTGTCCGTTTCTTCTAGGTTTTCCAGCTTGTTAGCATATAGATTCTCATAATATTCTCTTATAATTCTTTGTATTTCTGTGGGGTCCATAGTGATTTTTCCTTTCTCATTTCTGATTCTGTTTATGTGTGTAGATTCTCTTTTTCTCTTAATGAGTCTGGCTAGGGGTTTATCTATTTTGTTTATTTTTTCAAAGAACCAGCTCTTGGTTTCCACTGATTTTTTCTATTGTTTTATTCTTCTCAATTTTATTTATTTCTTCTCTGATCTTTATTATGTCCCTCCTTCTGGTGACTTTGGGTCTCATTTGTTCTTCTTTTTCCAATTTCAGTAATTGTGTCTTTAGACTATTCATTTGGGAATGTTCTTCTTTCTTTAAATAGGCCTGGATTGCAATATACTTTCCTCTTAGAACTGCCTTTGCTGTGTCCCACAGAAGTGTGGCTTTGTGTTGTTGTTGTCATTAGTCTCCATATATTCTTTGATTTCTGTTTTGATTTGGTCATTAACCCATTGATTAATTAGGAGAATGTTAAGTCTCCATGTATTTTTGAGCCTTTTTGTTTTCTTTCTAAAATTTATTTCTAGTTTTATACCTTTGTGATCTGAGAAGTTGTTTGGTAGAATTTCAATATTTTTGATTTTACTGAGGTTCTTTTTGTGGCCTAGTATGTGGTCTATTCTGGAAAATGTTCCATGTGCACTTGAGAAGAATGTGTATCCTGTTGCTTTTGAGTGTAGAGTTCTGTAGATGTCTGTTAGGTCTGTCTGTTCTAGTGTGTTATTCAGTGCCTCTGTGTCTTTACTTATTTTCTGACTGGTTGATCTGTCCTTTGAGTGAGTGGTGTGTTGAAGTCACCTAAAATGAATGCATTGCTGTCTATTTCCTCCTTTAATTCTTAGTATTTGTTTCACATATGCCGGTGCTCCCGTATTGGGTGCATATATATTTATAATGGTTATATCCTCTTGTTGGATTGACCCTTTATCATTATGTAATGTCCTTCTTTATCTCTTGCAACTTTCTTAGTTTTGAAGTCTATTTTGTCTGATACAAGTACTGCAACACCTGCTTTTTTCTCCTTGTTGTTTGCATGAAATATCTTTTTCCATCCCTTCACTTTTAGTCTGCGGATATCTTTGGGTTTGAGGTGAGTTTCTTGTAGGCAGCATATAGATGGGTCTTGCTTTTTTATCCATTCTGTTACTCTGTGTCTTTTGATTAGTGCATTCAGTCCATTTACATTTAGGGTGATTATCGATAGATATGTACTTATTGCCATTGCTGGCTTTAGGTTCGTGGTTACCAAAGGTTCAAGGGTTGCTTCTTTACTATCTAACAATCTAACTTAACTTTCTGGTTAAGTTATTGTAAACACAGTCTGATGTTTCTTTATTTCTCTCCCTTCTTATTTTTCCTCCTCCATTCTTTATATACTAGGTGTTTTATTCTTTGCCTTTAGTTAGTATTTGGATGGTCTGCTTTCTTTGCTATGATTTTATTTTCTCTGGTGACATCTTTTTAGCCTTAGGCGTGCTTCCCTCTAGAGCAGTTCCTTCAAGGTGTCCTGTAGAGGTGGTTTATGGGAGGCAAATTCTCTCAGCTTTCACTTGTCTGGAAATTGTTTAATCCCTCTGTCATATTTAAATGATAATCGTGCTGGATACAATATTCTTGGTTCAAGGCCCTTCTGTTTCATTACATTCAATATATCATGCCATTCTCTTCTGGCCCTAAGGTTTCTGTTGAGAAGTCTGATGATAGTCTGATGGGTTTTCCTTTGTAGTTGATATTTTTTCTCTCTCTAGCTGCCTTTAATACTCTGTCTTTATCTTTGATCTTTGCCATTTTAATTATTATGTGTCTTGGTGTTGTCTTCCTTGGGTCCCTTGTGTTGGGAGATCTGTGGGCTTCCGTGGACTGTGAGACTATTTCCTTCCCCAGCATGGGGATGTTTTCAGCAATTATTTCTTCAAAGACACTTTCTATCCCTTTTTCTCTCTCTTCTTTCTATGGTAGTCCTATAATATGAATATTGTTCCATTTGGATTGGTCACACAGTTTTCTTAATATTCTTTCATTCCTACCTTTTATCTCTCTCTGCCTCAGCTGCTCTGTATTCCTCTTCTCTGATTTCTATTCCAATAACAGCCTCTTGCATCTTGTCCAGTCTGCTGCTAAGCCCGTTGATGGCTTGTCTCATTTCTGCATTGTCTTTCCTGACTTCCCTCATTTCCTCCCTCAGCTCTTGCATATTTCTCTGTAGATCCATCAGCATGGTTATGACTTTTATTCTGAATTCTTTTTCAGGAAGATTGTGCATTTCCATCCCTTCAGTCTCCCTCTCTGGTGTTGTCTGTGTCTGGGTGAGCTTGGTCTGTACCATATTCCTCTGTCTTTTCATGGCAATAGAAGTGGTCACTGGTAGGTGCCATGTATGTCAGCTGGGTTCTTTAAGACTGCCTTGCAGGATGCCGAGTCCTCTCAGGTGCAAATGCAGGCTGTGCGCTGTTGTGTGTATTCTGGTCTCTCTTTTAGGAATAGTTGTATTTGCTGTATTTTCATAGATATATATGGTTTTGGGAGGAGATTTCCGCTGCCCTGCTCATGCCTCCATCTTCCCGAACCTTGCCACTCGAGTTTCCTGTGTTTTTTAAAACACTGACCATGCACTTCTTTTGAATAAGGTAGAAAGTTTGTGAAATTAAAAAACAAACCAAAACAAAACAGTATTTGGACCCTGAGAGCTCCTTCCCTTGTTTTTGTTTATTTGTTTTTGGGGGCAATAAAGAAAGATCATTTTTAAGTATTCTTAAATTAAAGAGAGAGGAGGAAAAACATATTAACAGAGAAACCAAACAAGCTTTGAACAATAAAAAAAAAAAACCAACAGAAAACAAGTGTTGTCAAGGATGTACAGAAACTGGAACCCTCCTGCACTTCTGGTAGGAATGTAAAACATTTGGTACAGCCACTGTGGAAAACAGTATGGCAGTTCCTCAAAATACTCAAAATCAAATTACAATAGGATAAAGCAATTCCACTTCTGGGTATATTCCCAAAAGAATTGAAAGCAACATCTCAAAGAGTTATTTGTATATCCACATTCATAGCAGCATTAGTCACCATAGCTCAAATGTGGAAGAAACCCAAGAGTCCACTGATGGATGAATGGAGACACAAAATGTGGTCTATACGTACAATGGAATATTATTCAGCCTTAAAAAGGAAGGTAATTCTGCATTATGCTACAATATGGATGAACCTTGAGAACATTATGAGAAGTGAAATAAACCAGTTACAAAATGACAAATATTGTGTTTATCAGGTTAAGTGTCTTGGGTGCCTAGAGAATGAAGAGACCCCAAAGTCAAAAATGTCGCTTATGCAAAACCCAGTGACAATAACTGAAAAAATTAAGTTGGATCTAAAACACGCCTTATGTGAGAGAAAGTCTGTGCCAGCTAGCTGCTGCAGAGAAACTTACCTTTAGTATTTCAGGCTCTTTGATATCCAGAGACCTTGTGTTCCACTGTCCTGGATTTTTATGTAGTCTGTGATATTTATGAGCACTTGGTGGTGTAAAAAACCAAATCATGCAAACTGCAGTCATGAATCCAAGGCCAATTCCCAGGAAGAGTCCACTCACGTAATGGGGGAGGGGGAGGATGAGGTAAGCATAGACACAGACTATAAAGAAGCCCAGCGTCTTCACTGGTAATTCTGGGTGCTGTGCGGCTGAGTCTACCTCCTCATCACTCTCAAGAGCCACACCATCATCCACCAGCACCTCTGGCTTCAGGGGGATATCTGGGAGCTTGTCAACCTTACTCTGGCCCTCTGTTTCCAAATCAAAGTCCTCAGTGTACAGTTCACAAAACTCTTCATCTTCTTTGCTCACTAAGGCAGACAAAGAACATTTCTCAAGAACTAGAGAACCAGTCTTCAGGCCTAAATCCTTTAGGCTGCTCACCTGGGAGCTTTTCAGTTCCGCCTCTCTTGTGGGCTCGTCAGTGGGTTTTGGGGGGTCACTCTTAGGGATGCTGGGGTCGCTTCCAGAGCCGTCCCCCTCGGAATCACACTCTTCCTCCTTGATGCTGTAGTTGTTATTGCTTTCCAAGTGACCATTCAGGCTGGACAGATTGGAGAGTTCTGAAGCACTTGAAGATAAGGCTTTGGGCCTATGGCTGCCACTTTCTTCCCCTATAATTTTACTAAGGAGTTGAAAAGGCTCATAGATGACTTCTGAAAGGCGTCGTTTAGTGTCTTCAATTTTAGCCTCCATTTCGGGCACTTTAAAAAAGGAGCGCGTATCAGAGGGAGAAGTCAGTGGGGAAGAGGGTGCGGTTTTGGAATCCCCACCAGTGTTTCGTGGCTGTGTGAACTGCTTGAACAGGTGTAAATTCAGCTTGGAGTCAGGTGGTTTATGGGACACAGTGTCTGACTCCTGCCTGGAGGTGTCTGTGGACAGAGACTTGACTAATGTCTTCATCAAGTGCCTGTGCCTTGAGGGGTGGGGGGAGTCTTTCGGCTCTACCTCGGTTGACAGGGACTTCACAAGGCTCATGAAGGGCTTTGTGCTGGAAAGGGTGGAGGATGAGGCACTGGCTGTGAGGATGGGAGACTTGGAAGGAGAGGACAACGGAGAAGAAGAGCTGGTTTTCTGCTCAGAAAGGGATGACACACTGGGAGAGCTAGCTAAGGGCCCAGATGAAGATGCACCTGGGGACAGAGCCAATGGCACTGTACTGAATACTTGCATTGCCCGAGGAGGGGACTCCAAGAGCTTTACAGTGTTCTTGGACACGGGCAAAATGACAGGGGACACAGACAGTCCATCTGCCAGGCTGGGCTGGGCAGCAGGGCCTGCGGGGTCATGGCCACAGGGTTCAAGATAGAGGTCTTCCTTGGCTTCAAGCCCCGTTACAATGCTTTGGTCACCCAGCCCCTCCTCAAGGTACTCCCTGAATTCCTCCTCCTCTTCCTCTTCCTCCTGCCCGGATGCTGAGAAGTGAATGGCGATAGTGTCTCGGGACATGGACCTCTGCACGTGCACCCTGGAGGCTGATGGTTTTGGCATGTCAGTGGATTTTCCAGCATGGCGACCACTCAGACTTGTCATTGCTGGCTTCACGGGGGGCTCAGGCTCTGGAAACAAGAGAAAACCAGAAGTCAGAGAGGGTTCTCCATAGGAGACACTGTCTATGTACAGACAGAAGCACAGATGAAGCTCACTTCCAAATGGGAATTATGCTTTTACTTGGCAGATGGCCACTGTTTTTCACTTGAGTGAGTTTAATGGTTTCATTTTCACCAGATAAATTCCAGTTAGGTATTCTCTTTTATGAGCAAACTACAAACCAGTGTTATAAATGCCATATAATCTGTCTTACTTCACAATATTTGTATGTCATTTCCTCCTTCTTAACTGGCTCTTTTCTATCAGCAATTCTGTATTCCAAGGTTTTAAATACCTGCACAGTAGATGTTACCAGCATTACTTCAGAAGTCCAACAGGATAAAATGCAGCAACCTGGTGATTCTGAAGCTCTTGGAACAAAAATTTCACTAGTGGTTTTCTAGCTATAAGAAGCTAACCCAGGAGGATTATTGTTTCCACTGCAATTTTTACAGCAATCCTAACAATTATCTGGCTTGAATCTCCCATCAACACCCACACTATGTCACTGCAAATAAGTAGCAAAGTATCCAAGTACAGAAAGGGAAATCTGTAAACTAATTGCCATGACCTGTTGACTTCTTTATTCCAATGGTGGGTGCCATTTAGCCAGCCATGAAGATGGGGCCATGTTCTGAGGCTTCAGGATAAAGCAACTTGTATTTTAAACTGAATCCAAAATTCGAAGGGCAGGAAAATGAAGTGTCAATGCTGTAACCACCACCAATGGAGAACTCTGCTAAGGGCTATGGTGAGAGACATAGAAGCCATACTTTCAGCTCTTCTGGAGCTTAGTAGCCAGCTGGAGAGGAGACAGACATCTGAAAAGCTGGGCAGCAAATCAGAAGACACCAAGCCCACTTTGTGACATCTAGTATATTACCTCTCTCCCTATTCACTTCAGGCCTGTTAGTAAATTTGATGCACACCAGGCATCATGACAGGCCCTACAAGATGCAAATTACCACCACAATCTGGAATGAGGCCCTGTCAAAGAGCTAAAACACACTTAAGTGGACTTCAGGCATTCTGGAGAGTGGGTGAGACCAGCGTGGGAGGCAGGACACCCACTGGGCCTTTTACACCGATGGGTAGTTTGTGGCAGAATGAGCATGATTAGAAAGAAGCATGGGTGTGTCCTGCCACATGAGTCTGTCCTCCACCTCCAGGATGGAGGGTGGCTGTGGGGAGCAGTGGGAGGCCACCAGTACAAGAGAGGCATCACGAGGGAGCAGAAGGGCAGCCTGGGGACCAGGAGATAGGGCTGCCGTTGCTTTCTCCTTTGCCAGCTGACTCTGTGAGATCTTAAAACAAACCGATACCTCTCTGGTTCTCTGAATCCTCTTCTGTAAAATGAAAGATCAAGAGTTCTTCCCAAATCTAAAACCCTACATGTTTATGCTTACTGACAAGTATACACAGCCCAATGTGATACATTTATACAAACAATTTACCATAGACATTCAACACTGTGTTCCTTGGTTGTTTCTTTAGTTTGGAAAACTCCTGTTGGTAAGTCTTCTGCCAAATATTCATGTCAAAATGCTGGCAACTGATACTACCAACAAGAGAAAAGGTAATGGGGGGCGGGGGTGCAGGAAGCAGTGATCATGGGTCATTAGAAACAGGAGTACCCAGTGATGATAAGAATTATGTTTCACAAGCCCAGCACATGGGCATATCTGAAACCACCCATTTGAGTATGAATACTTGAGAGAAATTACATTCATAAACACTTTGCAACAGAGTTTTGCCCATGCTCATTCATGACCCATAGCCTTTCCTATTCCCTTTAGATCCAGGGAAAGGGAATGATCTCTATCAATCAGACAAAGCAATTTAAATCCGGGAGCTGGCAGCAAGCTAAAAGAACACAGTCTCAGGTCCAGGACAATCCTGCCCTGTTGTCTTTAAGCCAACATGTTTGTAGGCTCAGTAAGAAGAAAAATACCAAGCACAACACGTTTTTCATTTAACTGCCATATAATTTTTACAAGGGTAATTTAAAAAGAAAATAATATGGGTAATTTATTTAAAGTTTGGAACTTGATAATTCTCAGTAGGCTGAAAAATACACTTCATTTGAATTGCTTTAATAACAAAAACGATAGTCTCCAAGGCTCTACTGTCTTCTTCACAAGTAGCAGTGGCTGCATGTGAAGGTGACTGTGGGCACAGGCGCAGATACAGCGTGCACAATTTGTGGGGTGAACAGTGTGAGTCGGTCCTCTGCGGAGCAAGGCATGAGCAGACAATCTTGTCTGCAGGTGAGAGTGGGATGGCCTGGGAATCTGCAAAGTCAGGTCTAGTCCAGGGCCAATATGAGGAAACAGCAGTGCATCCTGGAGCCTGTGTTTTCAGCACTCAGGCAAGGCCCCAGGCAACAGTGAGCTGGCACCTGCCTGGGAAGGGCCACCAGGGGCCTACGTGCCAAATCCTTCTCCACACAGTCGGAGCCCTACTTGCTGGGACCTCTGCTGATCTCTGACCAGGCTGTCTCCAGCCAACAGGGACCAACTATGTGGTTGGGGGCAGGACTGGGAAGCTGGGGGAGTGGGAGGCAGTCCAGCTGACCATCACTAATGTCTTTCTCCAGGGTTCAGGCAGTAGCTTCAGAGATTCAGAGTAAACTCCCCCAAGTCCACACTGACCAAAACAAGGCTCCACTTTACTAGTTTTTCACCAAGACATACATACCATGAGGTTAGAGCAACACCTACTGCTCTTTAAATGCAAGGATATCTCAGGGCCTGTTTGCCCAACTGCAAAATGAATGTTCTCCACTCAGTGGGTCAACTCAGGTAAGTCTATTCAAAGAGCTCACGTTGTTCTTGAGTGTTTACGTTACCATGTGGTTATGTTCTAAGATAATAAATGTGAATGTACTTATGCTCCCATACTTTTAGGGGGGAAAGCTATTTAGAGAAAATGCTCTTTGAACCTTAGCCTTAGGTATGTTTCCAGGAAGCAGGATATCTCAACCTGTTCTGCCAACGAGCGTTTTCCAAGGTCTTGACTGTAATTCTTAACTGAAGTTACTATGCTTTGCAAAGATGTCTATCGCTCTAAGATTGAGAAAGCCTCTAATAAGGGTTTCTCTCCCCAGCATTTATGCAGGATTCTATTCTATACCATCTGAAAACAAGGAACAAATTTATGACTCTTATTTAACCCGAACTCATAAAACACAAAGACCTCCAACAGGGAGCCTGTAAGCAACTATCTTATGAACCCCAAAAGGCTTTCAACTTCAGTGGAGTCAGTTAGAATACCAAACATCCATGAAATCTGTTTTATTTCTAGTCACTCAAAAGGTTACCATCATTAATTAGGCCATGAAAAGCCAATCAACAATAAATCAGGCTGTACAATGAAAAATGAAGGGCTATTTCAAGACTCAAGGTGGCATTTATTAACTCAGATATAATAACCTCTCTAAATTCTGGTGTGAGAGAGGTTCTTTCTTTTTCTTTCCTTCTTTTTCTTCCTTTCTTCTTTCTTCCCATCCTTCCTTCCTTTCTTTCTTTGTTAACTTTCTAATAATAACTTCCCTTCCAACCCTCAAACAATTCAATCCTGGGTTCCTACAGAGCCATAAAAAAGAGAAAATAGTTCCTTCCAGGTTGCTGACTTATCCATATGGTCCTCCTACATTAGAAAAAATTGTGATGTGGCCATTTATATAATTATTATTATTATTAATTTCTAATTCATATGCTAGATTGGAGGAAGTGCTGGAGGAAGGAAAAAGAGAAGGGAAGCAAGGAGGGTAGGAGTTAACTTTGACTGAAAATTGAACTAGTCTCTAGATATAGAGAGTGCAGTAATTTAGCATCTTAAGCAAGCCTGGTTTGAAAAATGCATCATTTCTCTGGAGCATCACTAATCCTTTAAGATTACTAAAAAATTTTTTGTTTTTATAAAGTTCAGTCTGTTAGACACTTGCTGCCTCTGAACATTTGGGCATATGCTGTATGAGTACCATCTGCTAGCACGGATTGTGTTAGTCAATAGTTTTAATTCAAAAATTCTCTTGGCAGAGGAAAAGAGGAAAGCTGCATTGTATTGCAGAGGGTGGCTTAACACCTCTTATCTGTGCATCTTAAATAGAATCTGGTTTTATAAAAAGTAAGGAAGAGGCCTTGAGATTCCACTGTTCTGTCTTGATGCTGCAAAGGAAACAGTAAATCTAGTCAAAACCAGCCACAGTAGAAGATCTGGTTTAGCCCAAAACTCTCAAGTACATCTTAATTGCTATCCTTTGATTCACTGAAATTCAATGAAGCAGCTGAGAATTGCCAGCAGCCACTCTAATCTGTTAATACTCCACGCTGAAAACAAAAATCAATATTGACATTACAGATAATGAACTAGCTCTAGCCTTAGATTTTTTAAAAACAAGGGAAAAGAAGTACTCCATTTCCAGCACAGGCAATGTCCCCTCAGCACTTAGACCTGGACTGTTGGAATCCATTCCGTTAGTTACAGGTTCCCCGACCCACACCCAAAGTCTTTTCCAAACCAGCAGCAGCCTGCACCGCAAACACCACAACAGAGGGCTGACACTGCTAGTAAACAACAGGTGCACGCCTTCAGTCACCGCAGAGACTTTTTCACCTGCCACGCGCAAGGCCCACCTGGGAACAGTGCCACATCTCTGCAGAAAAAGGGTATTCCAAAGCATCAACACAATTAGAATCTTGCTTTAGACTACTAGATGGTTCTGATAATGAAATCCAAACTCAGCTCACAGTCACTCATTCAAGCCAGGTCAAGCCTCCAGCTCAACCACTCAAAACCTATGGAGGTATATAAAAACTACCACAGGTGCCATCCACTGGAGGAAACTCAAGGTGACAACAGGTGGACACCACATAATGACATCTATATGACAGCAAGAAAACCCAAAGTAATGAAAGTGTGGGACAGGTTTACTCAAATCAGATGGTGCTAACTAAGTATAGCAGCCTGGGAATAACTTTTTCTTTTTGTTAGCAGAAAAGTCATGTATGTGACTTTAGAGGAAAAGATATGGAGAAAGGAATACAGCAGATATGAAACATGAGTGCTTGGAAAGGCAATGACATGGGAACTAGTCAGTCAAGTCAGAACAAGTTCACCAGTAGCTGTGCTGTGCTGGGGGCTGGGGAGGCAGGTTTCTATTTGAGCTGAGGGGCAAGAAACCAATTGTTCAAAACCTTTAAAGGCTAAGTGTTTTTTGAATTTATATTTAAGAGCTTAGGAAACAGAATCACTATAGGTTCTTGTCTGAAAAGTGGGTGTAAATGTTTTTGTTCAGGTGAATGAATGCCTGGAACCAGGGAGACTGTTGGGCTGAAAATTGGGAAGAGGATGAGAAGAGGGTAGTGGCTGTGATCACAAAGGAGCACAGTTCAAAAGCTGGTGCTCAAGGGGTCAATTATTAACAACAGGTGAATTTGGTAAAGAATGTATGGTGGAAGATGGGGGTGTGAGAGGTGAGACAGAGAACTCCTCCCAAAACCACAGATAGTGTGAAAATACAGTTAATACAACTAACCTTATAACAGCAACAGGAAAGAAGGCTACACCAGACTGCATACAGACCTCAGGAACAGAGCAGACCTCATGAAACAGGGTAACGTACGAAAGCCTTGATCCGGCAGGAAACGAGCTCTTCCCCCACCCCAGTTCACAGGCAGGAGGAAAGGAAACAGAGCGAGGGAGGGGGTGGAAGCCTGGGACTGCTGAACACCTAGCCCTGGAGATCTGCTTCACGAGCAGAAATCTACATTGTGCGGTGCTCTGGAGGATGGGGAGCAGGGACAGGCGGAATGCTTGAGAGACAGATTCCGGCTGTTTGTGGAGGACAGGATCCACACCCGGCCACTATGAGACAAGGGAAAGGCAGGTGGTCTAAGAGGCTTCCTAGCAGCGAGAGGGCTGCTGAAGGCGTGGGGTTTGCATGGAGCTTGCTGCACTGGAGAAGGGATAGGGGGACAAGGTTGTCTGGGCGTGCTCTGCGCAGCAGATTGCGAACTTTGGGGAGCTTCAGACGCTCCATCCCCCTGGCTGGCTACTCAGCACCGAAGCACCCCACTGTGATACGCAGCCTGCTGAGCCTTCCTCCTGCCCTGACAGCACCTGCTCGCAAACCGGCAGTCACTGCGCTGGCGTCAGGCCAGCCAGAGGGAGACCTCCCTTACAACAGCTAGAGATGCCAAGCACAGAGGCTTACACCTGTGTGCTCAGCCCACCAGCTGTGATACTGGAGACAGGCAGGGCAGATGGAAGTCAGGAAACATACCTTTCCTCCCCCCAAGCACCAGCTCCACTCCCCTACGACCCCCAACCTCACTCTATGGGCTGAGCAGCTCCAGAGATTGGAGCTTCTACACAATAGAGGGCACCACACAGAAATATGAAATGTCAAAAGAACATGGTACAGACCAAAATCTCACAAACCACAGAAAAAGGGCCAAATAAAACTGAACTCATCAATCTTGCTGAAAGAAAGTTCAAAATAAATAATCATAAATCATAAACATGCTTATGGAGGTACAGAAAAATATTCAAGAACTCGGGAACAAATTTAAGACGGAGATTCAATCATTAAGAAATTCCATATCTCAAATGAAACATACAATGTAGGGACTTAAAAGCAGATTAGATGTAGTAGAAGAGATGGTAAATGGAATAGAAATTAGAGAAGAGGAATACAAAGAAGCTGAGGCACAGAGAGAAAAAAGAATCTCTAAGAATGAAAGAACATTGAGAGAGCTGTGTGACCAATCCAAACGGAACAATATTCGCATTATAGGGGTACCACAAGAAGAAGAGAGAGAAAAAGGGATAGAAAGTGTCATTGAGGAGGTAATTGCTGAAAACTTCCCCAATATGGGGAAGGAGAGAGTCTCTTAGGCCATGGAGATGCACAGATTTCCCAACACAAGGGACCCAAGGAAGACAACATCAAGACATATAATGATTAAAATGGCAAAGATCAAGGATAAAGACAGACTTTTAAAAGCAGCTAGAGAGAGAAAAAAACATCACATACAAAGGAAAACCCATTAGGCTATCATCAGATTTCTCAACAGAAACCTTACAGGCCAGAAGGGAGTGGCATGATATATTTAATTCAATGAAACAGAAGGGCCTCGAACCAAAAATACTCTACCCAGCAAGGTTATCATTTAAATTTGAAGGAGGGATTAAACAATTTTCAGATAAACAAAAGCTGAGAACATTTACCTCCCACAAACTACCTCTACAGTGCATTTTGGAGGGACTCCTACAGATGGAAGTATTCCTAAGACTAAATAGATGTCACCCAAGGGATAGACATAGTGTACAGAATATGATTCATGACATACATAGAATGGAGAAGGAAGAAAAAGGAGTAAAAAAAAAAAGAAGCTTTAGGTTGTGTTTGTAATAGCATATGAAGTGAGTTAAATTAGACTGTTAGACAGTAAGGGAATTACCCTTGAACCTTTGGTAACCACGAATCTAAAGCCTGCAATGCCACTTAAGTACATACCTATCAATAATCACCCTAAATGTAAATGGTTTGAATGTACCAATCAAAAGACATAGAGTCAATGAATGGATAAAAAAACAACCATCTATATGTTGCCTACAAGAGGCTCACTTCAAATCCAAAGACACACACAGACTGAAAGTAAAGGGATTGAAAAAGATATTTCATGCAACTAATAGGGAGAAAAAAGCAAGAGTTACAGTACTTGTATCAGACAAAATAGACTTCAAAACAAAGAGAGTCACAAGAGACAAACAAGTACATTACATAATGATAAAGGGGTCTATCCAACAAGAAGATAGAACCATTATAAATATATATGCACCCAACAGAGGAGTGCCAGCATATGTGAAACAAATACTAACAGAATTAAAGGGGGAAATAGAATGCAATGCATTCACTTTAGGAGACTCAACACACCACTCACTCCAAAGGACAGATCAACCAGACAGAAAATAAATAAAGAGACAGAGGCACTGAACAACATATTAGAACAGATGGACCCAACAGACATCTACAGAACACTCCATTCAAAAGCAACAGGATACACATTCTTCTCAAGTGCACATGGAACATTTTCAAGAGTAGATCATATACTAGGCCACAAACAGAGCCTCATTAAATTAAAAAAGATTGAAATTGTACCAACTAGCTTCTCAGATCACAAAGGTATGAAACTAGAAATAAATTACTCAAAGAAAATGAAAAGGCCCACAAAAACATGGAGACTTAATAACATACTCCTAAATAATCAATAGATCAATGACCAAATAAAAACAGAAATCAAACAATATATGGAGACAAATGACAACAATAATTCAACACCACAAAATCTGTGGGACGCAGTGAAGGCCATGCTAAGAGGGAAATATATTGCAATACAGGCCTACCTCAGGAAAGAAGAACAATCCCAAATGAACAGCCTAAACTCACAATTACTGAAACTAGAAAAGGAAGAACAAATGAAGCCCAAAGTCAGTAGGAGGGACATAATAAAGATTAAAGCAAAAATAAATAAAATTGAGAAGAATAAAACAACAGAGAGAATCCATGAAAGCAGGAGCTGGTTCTTCGAGAAAATAAACAAAATAGATAAACCCTTAGCCAGACATATCAAATAAAGAAGAGAGTCTACACACATAAACAGTATCAGAAATGAGAAAGGAAAAATCACTACAGAAACCACAGAAATACAAAGAATTATGAGAGAATACTATGAAAAATTATATGTTAACAAACTGGATAACCTAGAAGAAATGGACAACTTTCTAGAAAAATACAACCTTCCAAGGCTGACCCAGGAAGGAACAGAAAATCTGAATAGACCAATTACCAGCAAAGAAATTGAATTGGTAATCAAAAAACTACCTAAGAACAAAACCCCTGCAGCAGATGGTTTCACTGCTGAATTTTATCAAACATTTAGTGAAGACCTAATACTCATCCTCCTTAAGGTTTTCCAAAAAAGTAGAAAAGGAGGGAATATTCCCAAACTCACTCTTCAAGGCCAACATCACTCTAATACCAAACCCAGGCAAAGACACCACAAAAAAGAAAATTACAAACCAATATCCCTGAACATAGATGCAAAAATACTCAACAAAATATTAGCAAACCGAATTCAACATTAAAAAGATCATCCATGATGATCTAGTGGGATTCATCCCAGGGATGCAAGGATGGTACAACATTCGAAAATCCATCAACATCATCCACTACATCAACAAAAAGAAGGACAAAAACCACATGATCATCTCCATAGATGCTGAAAAAGCATTCGACAACATTCAACTTCCATTCATGATAAAAACTCTCAACAAAATGGGTATAGAGGGCAAGTACCTCAACATCATAAAGGCCATATATGACAAATCCACAGCCAACATTATACTTAACAGTGAGAAGCTGAAAGCTTTTCCTTTAAGATCGGGAACAAGACAAGGATGCCCACTCTCCCCACTTTGATTCAACATAGTTCTAGAGGTCCTAGCCACAGCAATCAGACAACACAAAGAAATAAAAGGCATCCAGATTGGTAAGGAAGAAGTCTGACTGTCCCTGTTTGCAGAGACATGGTAGTGTACATAAAAAAACCCTAAAGAAACCACTCCAAAACTACTAGATCTAATATTAGTTTCCTCAAAAAACTAAAAACAGACATACCATTCGACCCAGTAATTTGACTCCTAGGAATTTACCTGAAGAAAACAAGATCCCTGATTCAAAAAAATATATGCACCCCTATGTTTATCACAGCAGTATTTACAATAGCCAAGAAATGAAAACAACCAAAGTGCCCATCAGTAGATGAATGGATAAAGATGTGGTACATATACACAATGGAGTATTATTCAGTCATAAGAAGAAAACAAATTCTACCATTTGCAACAACATGGATGGAGCTAGAGGGTATTATGCTCAGTGAAATAAACCAGGTGGAGAAAGGCAAGTACCAAATGGTTTCCCTCATTTGTGGAGTGTAACAACAAAGCAAAACTGAAGGAACAAAACAGCAGCAAACTCACAGACTCCAAGAAGGGACTAGCGGTTACCAAAGGGGAGGGATGGGGGAGCATGGGTGCGGAGGGAGGGAAGCAGGAAGGGAGGAAGGGAGAAGGGGAATAATAATTAGCACTCCCAATAGAGGTAGGTCACAGGGAAGGCAGTACAGCATGGAGAAGACAAGTAATGACTATAGCATCTTACTATGCTGATGGACAGTGACTGTAATGGGGGCAGTGAGGACTTGATAATATGGGTGAATGTTGAAACCACAATGTTGCTCATGTGAAACCTTCATAAGATTGTATATCAATGATACTTTAATTAAGAAAACAAACAAATATATACCACAATTTCAAGTTCATTGTAAAAAAAAAATTCAAAACCAGATGTATGTAGAGGAAAAGTGAGGTTTACTCCTGTTCCGCGCAAAATCAACTGTTTAGAATGTATCCTTCCTGTTCTTTATAAATATACACAAACACAATGCTGTTTTGGTTTTGGTCTTTAATAAGATCACACTTCTATACATATTGCTGTGCAGTTTGTTTTTTACATACTATTTCTTGGATCCCTTCGTATGCCTATACATATAAATCGACAGGCACATACACACACACACACTTTTCTTATGTAGTGCAGATATACCATCATCCACAATTCTTCCTTATGGTCAGGAACCTGAGTTTTTTCCAGTTTCACTATTAGAAACAATGCTACCTTCAAAAGCCCTCTACACAAACCTTGCCCACAAGGGCAAGCCTATCTGTAGGATGCATTCCTAGAAGTGGAATCCATACGTCAAAGCAGGTGCATGTTTAAACATTTGAAACTGTCTTGCCAATTCATCCAATTTGCTAATTTATACTCCTACCAACAGTGTATAAAGTATCCACCTTGAACTCGTCAAGACTGAACATTATTTTTAATCTTTGCCTACCTGATGAATGGGGAAAAGACATCTCAATGCTTTTTTTTTAAATAATTTATTTTGGTATCATTAATCTACAATTACATGTGCAATATTATGGTGATTAAACTACCCCCTTCATCAGGTCCCCCAACAAACCCCCTTACAGTCAGTATCCATCAGCGTACTGAGATGCTACAGAATCACTACTTGTCTTCTCTGAGTTGTACAGCCCTCCCCGTGCCCCCCCAACATTACATCTGCTAATCGTAATGCCCCCTTTTCCCCCTTATCCCTCACTTCCCACCAATCTTCCCCAGTCCCTTTCCCTTTGGTAACTATTAGTCCGTTCTTGGGTTCTGTGAGTCTGCTGCTGTTTTGCTCCTTCAGTTTTTTGCTTTGTTCTTATAGTCCACAAATGAGTGATATCATTTGATACTTGTCTTTTCGGCTTGGCTTATTTCACTGAGCATAATATTCTCGAGCTCCATCCATGTTGTTGCAAATGGTAGGATTTGTTTTCTTCTTATGGCTGAATAATATTCCATTGTGTATATGTACCACATCTTCTTTATCCATTCATCTACTGATGGACACTTAGGTTGCTTCCATTTCTTGGGTATTATAAATAGTGCTGTGATAAACATAGGGGTGTATATGTCTTTTTCAAATTGGGCTGCTGCATTCTTAGGGGAAATTCCTAGGAGTGGGATTCCTGGGTCAAATGGTATTTCTATTTTGAGTTTTTTGAGGAACCTCCATACTACTTTCCACAATGGTTGAACTAATTTGCATTCCCACCAGCAGTGTAGTAGGGTTCCCTTTTCTCCACATCCTTGCCAACATTTGTTGTTGTTTGTGTTTTGGATGTTGGCCATCCTAACTGGTGTGAGGTGATATCTCATTGTGGTTTTAATCTGCATTTCTCTGATGATTAGCGACGTGGAGCATCTTTTCATGTGCCTGTTGGCCATCTGAATTTCTTCTTTAGAGAAGTGTCTATTCATGTCCTCTGCCCATTTCTTAATTGGGTTATTTGCTTTTTGTTTGTTGAGGTGCATGAGTTCTTTATATATTTTGGATGTCAACCCCTTATTGGATACATCATTTATGAATATATTCTCCCATACTGTAGGATCTCTTTTTGTTCTACTGATGGTATCCTTTGCTGTACAGAAGCTTTTCAGCTTGATATAGTCTCACTTGTTCATTTTGGCTTTTGTTTCCCTTGCCCAGGGACATATGTTCATGAAGAAGTCGTTCATGTTTATGTCCAAGAGATTTTTGCCTATTTTTTTTCTAAGAGTATTGTGGTTTTATGACTTACATTCAGGTCTTTGACCCATTTTGAGTTGACTTTTGTGTATGGGGTTAGACAGTAGTCCAGTTTCATTCTCTTACATGTAGCTGTCCAGTTCTTCCAACACCAGCTGCTGAAGAGGCTGTCATCTCCCCATTGTATATCCAAGGCTCCTTTATCAAATATTAATTGACTGTATATGTTTGGGTTAATGTTTGGATTTTCTATTCTGTTCCACTGGTCTGTGGGTCTGTTTTTGTGCCAATACCAAATTGTCTTGATTACTGTGGCTTTGTAGTAGAGCTTGAAGTCAGGGAGCATAATTCCCCCTGTTTTATTCCTCCTTCTCAGGATTGCTTTGGCTATTCGGGGTCTATTGCGGTTCCATATAAATTTTAGAATTATTTGTTCCAGTTCATTGAAGAAGGCTGTTGGTATTTTGATAGGGATTGCGCTGAATCTGTAGATTGCTTTAGGTAGTACCTAGCCAAGAGCATGGGATGAATTTCCATTTGTTCGTGTCTTATTTCTCTTAGGAGTGTCTTGTAGTTTTCAGAGGATAGGTCTTTCACTTCCTTTGTTAGGTTTATTCCTAGGTATTTTATTATTTTAGATGCAATTGTGAATGGAATTGTTTTTCTGATTTCTCTTTCTGTTAGTTCATCGTTAGTGTATAGGAAAGCAACAGATTTCTGTGTGTTAATTTTGTCTCCTGCAACTTTGCTGAATTCAGGTATTAGTTCTGGTAGTTTTGGAGTGGAGTATTTAGGGTTTTTTTATGTACAATATCATGTCATCTGCAAATAGTGACAATTTGACTTCTTCTTTACCAATCTAGATGCCTGTATTTCTTTGTTTTGTCTGACTGCTGTGGCTAGGACCTCCAGTACTATGTTGAATAACAGTGGAGAGACTGGGCATCCCTGTCTTGTTCCCAATCTTAGATGAAAAGCTTTCAGCTTCTCGCTGTTAAGTATGATGTTAGCTGTGGGTTTCTCATATATGGCCTTTATGATGTTGAGGTACTTGCCGTCTATACCCATTCTGTTGAGAGTTTTAATCATGAATGGATGCTGAATTTTGTCAAATGCTTTTTCAGCATCTATGGAGATGATCGTGTGGTTTTTGTTCTTCTTTTTGTTGATGTGGTGGATGATGTTGATGGATTTTCGCATATTGTACCATCCTTGCATCCCTGGGATGAATCTCACTTGATCATGGTGTATGATCCTCTTGATGTATTTTTGAATTCGGTTTGCTTATATTTTGTTGAGTATTTTTGCATCTACATTCATCAGGGATATTGGTCTGTAATTTTCTTTTTTGGTGAGGTCGTTGCCAGGTTTTGGTATTAGAGTGATGCTGGCTTCATAGAAAGAGTTTGGAAGTATTACCTCCTCTTCTATTTTTTGGAAAACGTTAAGGTGAATGGGTGTTATTTCTTCTCTATATGTCTGGTAGAATTCAGAGGTGAATCCATCTGGACCGGGGTTTTGTTCTTGAGTAGTTTTTTGATTACCGCTTAAATTTTGTTGCTGGTGATTGGTCTGTTTGGTTTTTCTGTTTCTTGTTTTGTCATTCTTGGAAGGATGTAGTTTTCTAAGAAGTTGTCCATTTCTTCTAGGTTTTCCAGCTTGTTAGCATATAGATTCTCATAATATTCTCTTATAATTCTTTGTATTTCTGTGGGGTCCATCGTTATTTTTCCTTTCTCATTTCTGATTCTGTTTATGTGTGTAGATTCTCTTTTTCTCTTATTGAGTCTGGCTAGGGGTTTATCTATTTTGTTTATTTTTTTCAAAGAACCAACTCTTGGTTTCATTGATTATTTCTATTGTTTTATTCTTCTCAATTTTATTTATTTCTTCTCTGATCTTTATTATGTCCCTCCTTCTGGTGACTTTGGGTCTCATTTGTTCTTCTTTTTCCAATTTCAGTAATTGTGTCTTTAGACTATTCATTTGGGGATGTTTTTCCTTCTTTAAATAGGTCTGGATTGCAATATACTTTCCTCTTAGAACTGCCTTTGCTGCATCCCACAGAAGTTGTGGTTTATGTTGTTGTCATTAGTCTATATATTCTTTGATTTCTATTTTGATTTGGTCGTTAACCCATTGATTAATTAGGAGAATGATGTTAAGTCTACATGTATTTGTGAACCTTTTTGATTTCTTTCTAAAATTTATTTCTAGTTTTATACCTTTATGATCTGAGAAGTTGGTTGGTAGGATTTCAATATTTTTTAATTTACTGAGGTTCTTTTTGTGGCCTAGTATGTGGTCTATTCTGGAGAATGTTCCATGTGCACTTGAGAAGAATGTGTATCCTGTTGCTTTTGGGTGTAGAGTTCTGTAGATGTCTGTTAGGTCCATCTGTTCTAGTGTGTTGTTCAGTGCCTCTGTGTCTTTACTTATTTTCTGACTGGTTGATCTGTCCTTTGAGTGAGTGGTGTGTTGAAGTCACCTAAAATGAATGCATTGCTGTCTATTTCCTCCTTTAATTCTGTTAGTATTTGTTTCACATATGCTGGTGCTCCCGTATTGGATGCATATATATTTATAATGGTTATATTCTCTTGTTAGATTGACCCATTATCATTTTGTAATGTCCTTCTTTATCTCTCACTACTTTCTTCGTTTTGAAGTCTATTTTGTCTGATACAAGTACTGCAACACCTGCTTTTCTCTCTTTGTTGTTTGCATGAAACATCGTTTTCCATCCCTTCACTTTTAGTCTGTGTATATCTTTGGGTTTGAGGTGATTTCTTGTAGGCAGCATATAGATGGGTCTTGCTTTTTTATCCACTCTGTTACTCTGTGTCTTTTGATTGGTGCATTCAGTCCATTTACATTTAGGGTGATTATCAATAGATATGTACTTATTGCCATTGCAGGCTTTAGATTCGTGGTTACCAAAGGTTCAAGGGTTGCTTCTTCACTATCTAACAATCTAACTTAACTTTCTTGTTATTGTAAACACAGTCTGATGTTTCTTTAGTTCTCTCCCTTCTTATTCTTTCTCCTCCATTCTTTATATACTAGGTGTTTTATTCTTTGCCTTTAGTTAGTATTTGGATGGTCTGCTTTCTTTGCTATGATTTTATTTTCTCTGGTGACATCTTTTTAGCCTAAGGAGTGCTTCCCTCTAGAGCAGTTCCTTTAAGATGTCCTGTAGGGGTGGTTTATGGGAGGCAAATTCTCTCAGCTTTTGCTTGTCTGGAAATTGTTTAATCCCTCCATCATATTTAAATGATAATCGTGCTGGATACAATATTCTTGGTTCGAGGCCCTTCTGTTTCATTACATTCAATATATCATGCCATTCTCTTCTGGCCTGTAAGGTTTCTGTTGAGAAGGCTGATGATAGTCTGATGGGTTTTCCTTTGTAGGTGATCTTTTTTCTCTGTAGCTGCCTTTAATACTCTGTCCTTATCTTTGATCTTTGCCATCTTAATTATTATGTGTCTTGGTGTTGTCTTCCTTAGGTCCCTTGTGTTGGGAGATCTGTGGGTTTCCGTGGACTGCGAGACCATTTCCTTCCCCAGCATGGGAAACTTTTCAGCAATTATTTCTTCAAAGACACTTTCTATCCCTTTTTCTCTCTCTTCTTCCTCTGGTACTCCTATAATGCGAATATTCCATTTGGATTGGTCACACAGTTCTTCTAATATTCTTTCATTCCTAGAGATCCTTTTATCTCTCTCTGCCTCAGCTGCTCTGTATTCCTCTTCTCTGATTTCTATTGTATTAATAGTCTCTTGCATATTGTCCAATCTGCTGCTAAGCCCGTCAATGGCTTGTCTCATTTCTGCATTGGCTTTCCTGACTTCCCTCACTTCCTCCCTTAGCTCTTGCATATTTCTCTGTAGATCCATCAAGATGGTTATGACTTTTATTCTGAATTCTTTTTCAGGAAGATTGTGCATTTCCATCCCTTCAGTTTCCCTCTCTGGTGTTGTCTGGGTCCGGGCGAGCTTTGTTTGTACCATATTCCTCTGTCTTTTCATGGCGATAGAAGGGGTTGCTGGTAGGTGCCACATATGTCAGCTGGGCTCTTTAAGACTAAAAAAAAAAGATAGAAGAGAAAGAAAAGAAAGAAAGAAAGGAAAAGAAAAAACAAAAAAACGCCTGCCACGAGTAGATTCTGTGAGGATGCTGTAGGTGCTGCTGTTGCTCCACTATTCCACAGCCGCGGCTGCGCCACTCTGCAGGGCCCTTTGTAGCTCTGGCCGGGGTGAGACCGAATGGGAGGCTGCTGATCTCTGTGGGAAGTCTCAGTGAAGCTACTTTTTCCCAGTCACCAGCCAAGGGGTCTGAAATTCCCCAGGACTCCCAGCCTGCTGGGCTGAGTGTGCTGGGACGATCCTGCTTCTCCATTGGGCCCCTATCTCTTTAAGACCGCTAAAAAAAGCGCACGCTTTTCTTTTGTCCCAGGGAGCCAGCTGCGAGGACCCGGTGCATTCCCCGGCTCAGATCCTGCACCCTCTGTCTCTCCAATCTCCGATACGCCGTGAGATGTGTGTCAGTGCTCCCGGCGCAGATCACCAAGGGTGGTTATTTTGCGAGCCTGTACTTCCACTCCCTCCCAGCTCTGAATCCTCTCCTCCCACTGGTGCGCTGGGGTGGGGGAGTGCTTGGGTCCCACCAGGACGTGGCTCTGTATCTTACCCGCCTCGCAGGGTGCTGAGTCCTCTCAGGTGTAGATGTAGGCTGGGTGCTGTCCTGTATCTTCTGGTCTCTCTTTTAGGAATAGTTGTATTTGTTGTATTTTCATAAATATATATGGTTTTGGGAGGAGATTTCCACCGCCCTGCTCACGCTGCCATCTTCCCGGAACTCCATGCATCTCAATGCTTTGATAATCACTTCAGGGTTTTCCCCATCTCCTTCTCTTCTTCTGTTAACTTGTCATTTATATTTCTTGCCTGAGGGTTTTTCTTAAGTCACTTTATGAATCATGGATAGTTAGTGCTTTCTCTATGCATGCTGCATATTTTTCCCCATCTCTGACCTTTGTGTTTTTGTTTAGTATAGTTGACATACAATAAAATATTAGTTTCAGGCGTACAACATAGTGATCAACATTTATATACACTATGAAAGGCTCAACTCAGTAAGTATAGTAGTTACCATCTGTCACCATACAAGGTTATTACAATATTACTGACTATATTTCATCCCTGGGACTTATTTATGTTATGACTGGAAGTCTGTACCTCTTTATTACCTTCACCTATTTCACCTGTTCCCCCACCCACCTCCCTCTGGCAAACCCCAGTCTGTTCTCTGTATTTAGTCTGTTTCTGTTCTTTATTCATTTGTTTTGCTTTTCAGATTCCACATATTACTGACATCACATGGTATTTGTATTCCTCTTCTGACCTTTTAATTTAATTTATTAAATATACAAAGTTTCATATTTTGAGGTGTTGAATCTCTTTCTGGGTTTCATACTTCCCAAGGAAGCCTTCTCCATTCCATCCACATAAAAGCATTAATCTCTAAAATCATTTTAGAAGGTGTTTACAATAGTGTATATAACATACATATTGTTCTATGTTCCCTGTACAGAGAACTCTCAACCTTTAGAACTGACTTAATGAACAATCATTTCTTTGTGTTTTCTAACCAAAATGCAGAAGTATTTGGATTTTCTCCCCTCCAAATTGTATTAGTAAACTAGAAAACCTATGTCACATATCTGAATCCATTAGTATCTACTGATTGTTCAGCTTCTCCATGTGAGGAAAGTATTTATGATTAATTCTTCATAAGTTGAAAAAACTCTTTGAGAGAAAGAAAGTGATGGGAGAAAGTGAGAGGAGGAAGCACAGGGGAGGCTTCCCAGCGGCCGTGAGTAGCGTTCCCCCATCCACCTCCAACGCTGTGTGGACTGTGACAGGGAAGGACTCTGCTGAGAGCAGCCCAGTAATGTAAACCATCCCAAAAATTCCACCCCAGTAGGAGATTTTGACCACTGCTCTGTTGGTGGTAGAATCAGTGACTGAAAATACATCCCTAGTGAAGCCATGAGGCAGCAGAGGTGGGCACTCCGAGAAGGAGCATGGCCTCAAATGGCAGAGATGGAGCTCACCACTTCATCTCCCTAACCCTTGGGTCCTTAACCCTGTAAACTGAAAGACCCTCCTCCATCATCTTCAAGGAGTTTTCCAGGAAGCTCTTTCTATGATTCTATGTCCATGGAATAGAACCTACTTAGTCCTACTTTTCCACTTTGCACCAGAGAATTCTTGGCAACCACTTAAGGAAACCAGAGTACACTCGAACCAACTAATGTGCCTAAGGCAATTAAGTCCAAATGCTTTTCTAATAATATTGCAACAGTTTGTCCTGCATTAACAAATACTTTGAGACCTTCTGGACTTGTCTTGCTTAGCCCAGCTGTGAAAACATCCCTTACTTCATCTGGTCATAGGTGAAAGAGTTTGCTAAGTCTAAGAAAGACGCAGCTCATCAGCACGGTCATGCACTATGGCAACAGAGAACACATGTCGATCCCCCTAAAGCATCCCTCCTCCTTCCCTCACCACTGCCAAACTCCACAAAGCTATCTCCTGCCCAGGATGCCTCTGCACTGGCTGTGATAAAGAGAGATCCCTGCAGACTCTCTACCCCAATGCTGTGTTCACTCTTACTCCACATGAACACTCCAACACCACCTCTCGGCTTCACCCTCTTGTGGATATACCACCACCACACTCTCACCACCCTCACTTCTACAGTACCCTGCAGAGCCCTTCAGGGACCAAATCCAGGCCCTCGCACAAAAACGATCCCCTTCCTACTCTGCCTGGCTTTTTTTTTAAGTGGGGGGGAGAGCAAGGGAGGAGAAGGGCTGGCCTAGCTTTCAAGATCAAACCATCTGTATTTTCAGACCAAACTACCACTGGTACCAGTGTCTGTAAATCATTAGCACTGCTATGTACTGGCTGCGAGACATCCACACCCTGGGCCTGAGCCCATCTCCATCCCAGCTGCGAGGGTATGGGGGCAGAGGGTCAGGTGGAGGTTGTTGTAGACTCCAACCAGGGGGTAGCTGTAGAATGCGTACCTGGTTCATGCCATTGCTGTTTCCAGGAAATTCCTGAATTACCTAATTTCCTAGTCAGATGCCTCATTGGTGTGGTTCCAGACCTTGTCCCTCATCCAGACCTCCCTCCTTTCTCCCTCTAAGCAGATGGCCTTCCCCCTAATTTGCTGGGAAAGGGGTAGGAGTTGTCATCTTGGCTTCCATTCCTAATCATATACACCAATCATTATTCCCACCACTTGGCTAGAATTTCTTCTCTATGTTCCTCTCTACTCTCCACCCACATACAGAACCTATCCAGGACCAAAGAGGCCTAATTCTAAGCCCAAAGGACCCATCTATTCCCCGCCACCCCACCCACACCCCACACTAACTTCCTCTCATCCATCAAGGAACCATGCCTATCCAACATCAAGGCCTCAACCCCAAACGTCTTCTCTGATATTCTTCTCTTCCTTATCCTACAAACCTCTTCAGTTCCCCAAGTCCTGCTGCCTCAGCCCTTCTTTCATCACCCCAACCTCTGCACTCCTTTCTGACTTCATCCCTTGCTCCTAGTCTCCAGCCCACATGGCCTTCTGTCATCAGACTAGCCTCTAGACACTAGTCTCATCCTGTCACTCAAAAACCTGTCATGGGCTCATGTCTCACTCAATTTCCTTGGTTCTCACTGCCCAACATAACCCAGCTCCTCTCTCCATTCCACCTCATTTTCAGTTACTCTTCAACATGTTCCCAACATTCCATTAGTCTGATGAGCCACTGGCTCATGTAAAAGCGACTCCTTCCCACCTCCATTCATGCAGCTCCCTATATTAGAAATGCCTTCCCCTCTCTCCTCTGCCTTGTCCAGTCCTAGCATCATCCACAAAGGCACTCGTGCTTGAACTAAGCCCTGGGCCTTCCTCCTAGAAGATTCCAGTCCCTCGGCTGACCTCCTACATTTATACCACACAAATAATCATAGAAAGTGAATCCTTAACCAAAGCAGGTTGAGTTCCAGAAGTTCATCAGTAAGTCAATTGTTTGAAATTCAAAACACATTTATCCTGAAGGAAAATAAATGGGAAATAGGTTCATAGGCCCACAAAACTTAGGCAGTCCTTGTACAACATAACCTAACTATTGTACAAATGTACCTTTCCAACTACACAGAACCACTATTCATAACATAACTCAAAAGAAAAACACATCTGAGTTCAGATAATGCCAGGAACCTAGAATAAGGGTCCCTGCCCACACTACAGAAAAAGACAATTCTAAAGAATAGGAAGCCCAAGGCCCTGGAGGTAAACCCAGACTCTTCTCACCCATCTGTCCCAACCAGACTTCTCTAAAATTTGAATTCCCAACTTCCAATCCAGTCCAAGGACATGAGTCTGCTTTAATTTATGTGTGAAACTTTCTCATTCAACAGAAACAAGACCCTGGAAAAGTACAGGGGAATTCGACCTGCCTGTTCCCACGTACACAGGAGCCCACGCAGCAGTCAGAGGAAGAGATTCTTCCCGTGACTGCTCCATGCAGCAGAGGGACCCCAAGCAGCGCCATGGAGAAAGGCATCAGGGAGAGCATGGGAAAATTGTAATGCATCCAGAGAACAGAGCAGGGTTTCTATTTAGCATGTACAGGAACTTGGTAGCCACTCCCCAGTAGGGTCAGGGTGAAAGCTACCTGTGGCCAAAATTATCACTGGGATAATATCTTGAGTCTCCTACAAAGTACTGTATACCCGTATCAGGCAACCTTAAGCAGTCATCATTTTGTGTCTTCAAGTTTGAGAAACTTCAATGCCGACTAAAGGAGATGGAACTAAAGGAAAGACCGAACATGGGCTGGCCATTCACACCACTCTGCCCACAGTCCCCAAAGTGGACAGGAGACTCTCGGGGGCTCCTGCTTTGCTTGCCTGCAGTGCCTTCTCTATCTTGGATATTTTAATATTAAGCTTCTGTGAGTTTAATACACATTAATAAGTGTGTTTGTTGCCAGGATTAAGGTGGAAGGTGGTTAGTTTTCTGAAATGAGCTGAGAACTGGATGAGCCCCATGGTGCACAGAAAAACCTGGTTAAGAACTCAAACTGACATTAAACAGACTTAGCTTCAGATGCCAGTTTCACTGCTTACCAGCGTGTGACCCTCGAGGAGTTACTGCAAAAAAGCCTCTTTTCTCTCATAAATAAGAAGATAACAGTGTCTGCCTCATAGGGGCTTCTGGGAAAATTAAGAAGTAATATTTAGCATATGTAAACTGTTATTATCAGTATCTGCAGTAGGTATGAGCACATCTCTTTTATCCATGCTGACCTGTCTGGAATTGACCCCGCCAGCCATGTTATCAAGGATCGAACAGACAGCTTGTCTCCAGCCTTCTCTAACCACCTGAAATAGATCATCCTGTCTGACTTCAGGTTCAGGAACTGTGACCATTAAGAATGACAAACACAGGGGCAAAGTAGAAATACGTAAAGGTCCACATATTGTAATACAAAATGAAGCAGCAGAACTTGGGATGATGTGCATACACCAAACACAGCTAGGCAAAAAGAACTTACAATCGATAGGATCCTAAAAGTCTACAGAGACCATGTATTAATAGTTGGTGCTTTACTGTGAGTTACCTTTGCTTTTAGTGGGAAACTGGCTAATGAGGGCAGTGGGTGAGATCTGTAGTTTCACCAACCTCTTTTTTTCTGTCCCTCCCCCATGTTGGCCATGTGTTTTGCAAGATTCTAACAACATTTAACAGTAATTACTATTTTTCCATTTCAATGCTGATCTAAATTTTAGCCAAAAATCCACATTTTCAAAGGGTTCATAATAACATTATGAATCAAATTGCTGCCACAGGTGTGACGATGATAAGCGTAGCTAAGTAAGCAGGAGATTATCAGTTGCTTAATATGGATAGTCAATGATGCTCACATTCAAGGTCAGCCTCATTCTAAAGGTTATTCAGTATGGGAAGTGAGACCTGATACCAGCTCTACTAACAATGTGTAGAGTTAGACCATTCCTGTCTAAGAAATTCCTTTAATGTCATCCACAGTCAATCAGAACTTGGAATCAGCATGAAACCGTAAAGATTTGCAATTCCAAACAAAGGCAAGGAAACTTGATGGTCTGGGCAGCTTTCATGCCTTACCTTGAGCAAATGTATAGTTTCTGTTAAGTCCTTTGAAATGCCAAAATGGCCCCCTGGACCCATGGGTTCCTCTGCAGATGCCAGATTGGAACCACCAGCCTAGGTCAGCAACACCCAGAAGACTCCATGGGGACAAATGACCAGCCAGATCTAATCACCTTCTTACTCCTAGTTCTCAAAGGCAGATGCATTTTGGGTTTGAGCAGAAGGCAGGTGTACCAGAAAGTTCTAGTTAAGGTCTTCACACAGATGACCCAGCCACCCCTCCCCATCTCAGGGCTTATCATAATTAAGACGGAGGGGACTGGAAGACATATAATTTGAACAAGTTCCCCAGTAATCACAGCCTATGTACGTGTACACACACATGCCCCAATACCTACCATGGAATTGTGACTCACTGGTCTAAATCAACCTGGATATCAGGGTATATTACTTAAATATACACACCCATACACAGAAAAAAGGTGACGGAGTCACCAGCAACTCAGAAATACAGCCCCAGCTACTCCTCAGCTTCAGTAGCTAATTAATCCAGTCTACATCTGCATTAGAGGGCACCACACAAGAGGCAATTGTTTTTAAGAAGCGAATGCTCTGTACCTGTGTGAAAAAAAAAAAAAAGGCCTAGTGCCATCAAGGTTAATCAATCAACTCCTTCAGCTATTTTAAATGGAAAAATCATAGGTGGGCTGCTGCTCCACGGGTATAGGACACAACTGGACTGAGTTCTGCTCCTGACTTTTGATACACTTGTCTATACTGTTTGCCCACTGACTTGTGGCCTCACCTCCTGGGACTGGTCCCAGTCACTATCCCTGAAGCCAGACCTTGAGGGCGGACTCCAGCCACGGCCTCCACAGCTGCCCATTCCTGAAGGTCTGTTTCAAGGTTATCTCAAGGCCCAAAGCAGGAGGCCAGAAGGCAGAAATGAAAGGCAAGAATAATCAAAAAGACACCTGGGTGCACAAAGTAACAGGAGAAAAAGCTGTTTCTCTGCAGATGAGGGAAAATAAGCACAAGTAGCATTTCATAATCAGAAATACGAGTAGACAACATGGAACCAAACCGTCTAATCTAATTCTGGAGGCACTATAATCCTGATGGCTGTACTGGGGCTCCAGCTGATGTTTCAAAGAAACAAATGCTGTTAAGTTGTGATCTTGATGTTTTTCTGTTCACAGGTCCAATAACTACCTAACAGCAATGACCTACCCTTTCCAGATGGTTAGTGCTGAGTGTGGTGGTGGGTTTTTTTCTTCCAGCTCCTGTCAGTCCTCAGAGAGCACTCTGCCAAAGCAAAACGCCAAAACAGGAGCTGAACTTTCTGGTCATCCACATGCAATTAGGATCCATTAAATCCCACTCAGATAACTTACTACCCAAGAGTGTGCTGCCGGGTACAGCTGAGGCTAACTGGAATAAGCCCCAGTTCAGGGGCAGCCTCGCTGGGTCTGCATTTTCTGATCTGTCAAATAAGGATCAAGATGGTGAAACCCCACCCTTGAGATTGTTGGCAGAAAGAATGAATGGAACAGCACTTCATAAAGTTTGGGCACAGACAGCATAGAAATGTTGCTACAATTAATTACACTGCTCTTTCCCTATGGATATGATGGGCTTAAATATATCAAGGAATATTACTTGTTCTCAAAGATCCTATCTGTTGGGCACTTTTTCTATTTCAGTAAAGATGTATCATGGCTAT
>JAQQAC010006923.1:29445765-29521751 GCA_029783875.1 Phataginus tricuspis
GAGACTGTACAGCTCAGAGAAAACAAGTAGTGATTCTCATCTCACTACACTGATGGACAGTGACTGTAATAGGGTTGGTGGGGGGGACCTGATGAAGGGGGTAGTTTAATCATCACAATATTGCTCATGTAATTGTAGGTTAATGATACTAAAATAAAATTGTTAAAAAAAAAATTCATCTGCAAACATCTGCATGGTCTACTACACCTGCCAGGGGGCCTGTTTTAAAATCTGTCTACAGAATAAAAATCATTGCCCCTCGGCACAGCAGGCCGAGTCCTCTGGTGACATAACCCACACACACACACTGATCTTTCCATCCTAATTGAAATGTTTTCCATCCGCCTTTAGTGATGAAGGCAGAGTGAATCTCCAATAGGGTTTTCTTTTGGGGCCAGGTGTACCCACACTACTTGGCTCTATTTCAACCCAATCTACCACCAGATCATATTTAAAAGAGGCATTAACTGCTTGCCCTCAGGCATGAGTTTCCAGATACCTGACCCCTTCCTGGGCACCACTTCAGACCCACACTGCCGCTAAGTCACACAGGTCTCCATGTTTGCTTTTCTGCATTTTCCTGTATACTTTTCTCTTCTGGGGTCCCCTTAATATTCAGTTTAGAGCCTTCTTCACCAGACGTGCAAGTCTCCCACAAAACATATCACCCTCTGATCTTTGTAAAATATCCTCTCTGCTTATCAGAGGCCCTGGCCTAGGGAGCCAGTCCCTTCCTTAACAAAACAACCCATTACCTAGGAAACCAGCTCATGCCATCCATATCAGTTTCTTCTCTCAGAATCGCAATCACAAAAATTGTAGAAAATGTTAATTACCATCTCGGCCTCCAGCGCTTCCATTTCCTATTTAGAACCTCTGAGTTCCCGGTAAAGGTCCAGGTGTCTCCTGTGAGTCCCTGCCACGTGACAGAAGGACCTGCTGAGCACTGGCAGGCCCCGCCCTCATCTAGAAGCAGCTCAGGAAGGGAGAGACTCTCTCCATCTGCAGGGTGAGATCTAAACACAGCTGCCTCTGCCCTCCTCGACAGGGTATCTCCCAACATCAGGAAGCCTCTTCCCCTGCAAGGTGCAACCAGAATTCCCTCCCACTGTGGCCCAGAGCCCTCTGTAGGACCCACCTGGCATTATTTTTGAGCAGTACCAGGAGCTATTAAATACCTGCCAACCACACCGCTTGGGTGGGGTACTCTAGTTTGCTGATGGGACTGAGGGCGTGGGTGAGAGGGAAGAGAGAGATACAAATAGGAACAAGGCAGAATGGCTATCCTCTATAAAGAGAGGAAAACTACCACATTCCTGACTTGGGCGGCACATGGAAGACTCCAACCTTGAGGTCCCAAGTGGGAGCCCATGCTACTGATGGTGTACTCAGTGAGAGAACCATGCTCTCTGCAGCTGGGACAGGAAGCCTATCCCGACGAGAGACCCACCTTTGAAAGGACAAATACATCTCAAATCTGGGTCACAGGCACAGAATATGCTAACCCCCTGGGCAGCTCCAAAACTGGATCTCCACACTCTTTTTTCCCCCCTATTCCCTTCCTTGGTGATTCTACTCTATTCAATCCCCACAAAAAACCCAAGTTTAAAGAGCATTCCCCAAGTTTCCCCTTGTTTTCTACTATTCTTGAATTCATTCATTCATCCTTCATCATCCAACAGACATCTAAGAAGCTTGTACAGTGGGTCAGATACTGTGCTAGGCACTGGGCATACAACGGTGAGCAAAATCGGCAAGGTCCCTGCCCTCCTGGAGGAAGAGGAAAAGCTGATGTCCACTAAAGAAGCCATGGTAAGAAACCTTGGAAAGTGCTATAAAAGACCAAAGAAAGAGGGAGACAGACAATGGGGCAGAGCTGTTTCCTGAAGAGAGAGCAGGTGGTTCAGTTCCTGGAAGGCCTAGGTCCCTTCCAGCTGGGAACAGAAAGGTGCCTGGCATTTAATAAACTGGGAGGAGAGAGGCACAGCCCAGGCTGGAGCATAAGGCAGGAGGGGCTCAGTCACACAGCACTGTTCAGAACATGTTCGGAATATGGATCTCTAAGGAGCCACAAGAAGCCCTCAAAGGGTTTTGAACAAGGACGAGATGTTATCATATTAGGAAATTTTTAAATCACTCTGATTGCAGTGGGGTGAATAGACCAGAAATTAGTAGGAGGAGCTATGGGGAGAGCAGTGAGGTGGCGGCTGCTGTCTTGCAAGCAAAAGATGGTCATGTGGATGAGAGTGGTGGCAACAAAGCTGGAGAGAGAAACCATTCAAGAAATGTTTAAAGATAAAAATCAACAGTACTTGGTAAGAACTAGACAAGGGCCAGGTTGCATTTGTTGTGAGGAGAAATATAAATTACCTCTGGCAGGCAACACGGCCTGTGCACACTCTGCAGCTCACTGGCATCACACTTCCCTTGGCACCTATTTTTCAGAATTTCTGGATAAATTTAAAGCTGTTCTCCTTATTTGTTCTTAAATCTATTCCTGAAAACTGTCATCCATTTCTGAAACATATGTACTGAGCATCGGCTGTGTGATGGGGATGAAGAGGTGACCAAGAGAGCCTAGGTGTTCAGCATGTTTCCTCTGAGTCTCTAAATCCTGGCAGCAAACAACTCCCAAGGCTGGGGTTGTCCCACCTTCTGAAACCTTCATACGGACCACTTCACAGACTCCCCTGGCCTCTTTGCGCCACTCTGCAGGCAGCCAGCAGCACCAGCACTTTCCTCTCGGGAGGCTCACTCCCCAGCCTGCAAGCCGGGAGGCATGGTGGAGTTAAATCTTTGAACCAGGCCTCTGAACCACCAAAACTTTGCTCTCATCAACTCCAACAGGCAGTTCTTCCTTCTCCATCATCAAACGCCTTTTCTCTAAAATGTACTGAGTTTGGAACCACATCTGAGTTGTGCTCTTTCATTTGTTGCCAAAATTAGTTTGTGCAGGATTCTATCCTATCATGGAGACTGAAGGTTTTATAAACCCTGGAGCTACACCATTAAATGTGGCTCCAAGGGGCTACCAAAATGAAATTAATTAAAATTAAATACAATTAAAAACTTCAGTTTCTCAGTTGCACTAGCCATGTTTCAAGTGTTTGATAGTCACATGTGGCTAGTGTCTACCGTGCTGACAGCACAGAGAGGGCACATTTCCAACACTTTAGCGAAGTCTGTTGCACAGAGTTCCACAGGTTTACATGGTCAATCTGAATTTCCCCTTTAAAAAAATACATGAAAGTTTAACATAAACAGACTTTCAGCATATTAACTGTGTACTCTTTTATTTTACAAGTAAATGTTGTAACTTCAACTTTGATTAATATATACCAAGACAATATTGCTTTTTAGTCAGTTTCACAGTTTGGGCTTTGTGTAAATCTCATTAGGAATGTTTTAAAATAACTTTGTGATTTCTTGCGAAGAAGAACGGAACCATGATTTTACAACAGAACCATGATTTTATGAAGTTGCTGTGGACAGAGACTGTATTTTTTTTGTATACACCCCACACACTGCCCAATAGTGTCAATACTTGGCGAATACATAATTGACTGGTCATCTTTAAAGTACTCTAATTTTTTATGCTTACTTTTCATAAGTAAGTCTATAACGGGCTTCCAGGAAATGTTCGCTACAGATTCTGAATTTCAACTACTGAAACCAGTCCTGTTATTATGTGGCATGCAGGAATTTATTTTGTCTAGGACCATACCCACCATGTGATTTTTTAATTTTTACTGTGACCAAAAATCTGCCAATAATGCTTCAAATGGGAAACCATCCTGGAACAAGATTAGCAAAATGTCAGTAATTACTGAAACTGAGTGAGAGATACACAGGGTCTATTATATTACTCTTCTCTTCGGTGATTTTAAAAATGTTTCCAGAATAAAAGTTTTTTTAAAGGAACTAAGGCAATCATACACCAATTTGATCACAATTCTAACAAATACTCTGTACTGTAATTATAAACCTTGATATGGCTGGGTTACCAGTGTTTCACTGAACATCCCAAGCGGGCCAAAGAACCAAAGCCATGACTCACGTAACGAAGCTCTCCTGGATGATGCCAAGGTGTGGCTGCTTCTCCAGATGAGAGCCCACACCAAATCTTGCCGGAGATGGTGTTCAGGCGGGCACTGCACAGAGCAGCCCTGAGTCATCATGTTTGATCACCTAGTAATAAGGCCACTGGCCTCTGCCTCCTCTTCTCAAAAAAAAAAGGCTAAACATCTACCTCCCAAATTCAAACCCTAAAGCAGACAACTGCAGAAAGGAGCAATGGTACAACTGTTACTGGTCCCCTTGCTTCATGCTGAGCACTATGCCCTCTGCAAAGGCTCCTACAGTGGCGCCGAGGCGCCCCCAGGTACAGGTGGTAACAGTTAGTGTCCAACACCATGCTGCCTTAGAATGCCTCCAGCAGATGTGCATATGAGCCATCTTAGCCTTCACTTCAGGCCTGTTTTAGACTTGGGATGATGGAAGGTGGTGACCCAGAACAGAAGTCTATCCCCTCCAGGGCAAGTTCTCCACTGTCTGAGAGTCAGCAGACGCTCACCCACACCCCTTCCTGTAAGCGCCAGGCACTGCTCCCAGGCCTTCCCAGGCATTAGCTCATTCAACCCTCACAGCCACTTGGAGGTGGGAAACTGAGGCACTGAGAGGTTAAGAAATTCCCAAAGCCTCTAGAGCAGGGCCTGGCTCCTGAGCCCCGGCTGTGCACCTCCCCACCTCTCTACCAAACTGCTCTCCCCGCGACGGGCCCTCCTGCCTGTCCCACCTTGGCTGTCTCCCCTGCCCTCCTCCTCACAGCACTTTGCGTGTGCTGCTGCCTCTCTTGAAATGCTCTAACATTCCCAGGTGCTGGTTCCTTCCCTTTCTTCTTTCTCAGGGCCCTGTTTTCCTTCAGAGGAAGGTGTCACACTTATCATAACTGAGTATATATGTTGCATTCATCTGTTGCCATGTCTATTGTCTAGACTAGATAATGTGCTACGTGCTGGGACCACATCTGTTTTGTTCTGCACTGGATTTCCAATACCAAGCACAAAGGGTGGCTCAAGGAGATACTCGAATATTTGTTGAGAAACTAATAACCACTGTCAGTCAGTCCTTTCAGAAGATTTTTAATTCTTCAAGTCCCAAATAATAAATATAACCATCTTTAGAAACTCTGCTTAAAAGACAGCACTAGATGTAAGAAAGGACTTAAAAGTGAGTAAGAGAACAAGCCAGTTTATGTCAGCTTTAAGTAACAAAAGAGAAATGAAAGTCTTATAAAATGCAAAATGTGATTCTGAAAGGTTATTTGCAGAGGCAATCCAAGGGGTGGGCTTAAATCTCAAACCCTAAAAAAGCTTATGACTGAAAAGTACTCCTCTAGCCCTGTGCTGTTCTCAACTGTTAGGATAAGCTAGAGAGGCACTCAATTTGTTAGTTCCAATGACCTTCTTAGAGGAAAGCCCTTAGAACCAATATTTCAGGCAAACCCAAAGGTTACCTGGTTGTTACAAAGCCCACCCGTGTTTCCCATCACACCGGCTTCCACATGGAATGATTAGATTCTTCTTTCAATAGTCCCACTTCCACTCACAGATACCTGGCTGATGGCTTTTGATCACCAAAGAAAAACCTTTCCTTAATGTCTTAAGTCATCTGCAACTCCAATAGGGGTCTTTCTTTAGGTTGAGCAAAGTTCTCCCAAGACACAGCAGATGCCCTAAATGAGAACTCAGAATTTAAACAGGTATCAGTGTACATTAAAACACTAGGGATTTGTGACCCCAAAGCAGGGGAATCTTACTTTTTAAGCTGGGAAAACTTCCAGAGCGCATGGCTTGAGAGGATTCCAAGGTGAGGGAAGGTCCACCAAAACAACCACAGAACTCATACCAGGGAACAACATAAGCCTAAACTCTAGTCTCAGCTATAAGCCCTTGTGCTTGCTGAGTGACCTTGGACAAGTTACTTACTTCTCTGAACTCAGTTTCCTCATCTTAAAATAAGACTGATAACTGCATCTAGTACTCAGGGCCACATAATAATAAATGCAGGAACAATGCTTGGAACACAGCAATTCTCCATGCATGACATGACGGCTACTGTTAACACTGACTTTTCTCTGCTTTACAGAAAACCCCATCACAAACCTCCAATGGACACTGCGGGGTCCTGCATGAAGTCACTTCCTTTCAACCATTCAATTTCTCAGATCCTTGGGTTCATAAACTTATATAATCTATAACACTGTGTTGGAGGGAGCAGGGGGAAGAGACTAAGAAATCAAGTCATTTTGGAAAAGAGACCCTTGAGTCCCAGAGTGGTGACATGAGCACACACAACAGCCGGAAAACCCCAGCTCTGATAGGATGACAGGTGAAGCCCCTAGGACTGGAACCGGGCCCCTTGATGCCAGCTTCAGTGCTCCATCTCACCCAGTGCTCTTCGAGGGCTGCTCTACTTTCATGACTTCCTCGTGTCCCTCTGATTAATGGTGTCTCAGACATTTCATGCAATGCAGTTAAGCATTATAAGCAGTAAGGGAAGGGGCATCACAATCTTGTACATAACCTTGAAATGCTTTAAAATTCCTATGTAAAAGTACCCACATCATCATAGATTTCCAATCTCTTATAATGATACTTATTTTAATTTGGGATTTAAAGTTGACAAAGATCTTAATGAATAGTCAGGACAAAGGGAGCTGTCTATCCATGGCTCATTAGCTTCTAAGCTAATGCTTCTCATGGGGACAAGAGTCAGCCAAAGGACAGAGCTCAAAGCAAACTGGAAAACATTCCTCCGGCCCATAGATCACGGATTATTGCCTGGGCTCTGAGAGGCAAATCTTACAAGATGCTCCCTAGCTTTCCCTCAGAGCATCTACCAGCTAACTTGTACATTCCGTCACTCACCAGCATCAACTGTTACTGGAGGCTTACTATGTCCCTGGTACATGAGTTTCTTCATGTAATCCTCATGACTACAATAGTTCATCTAATCTAAGACCCCTCTGACTGTAAGATACACCATTATTTTATGTACAAAACAAGGAAGCCACTGCCTAAAGCTGTAAGACCCCATAGATAAGATGCTTTTTTTCAGAAATGTTAAGATGAGACAAACTGTATTGTCCTAGCATTATTGAAATGTGAATATTGTCCCATTTTACAGATAAAGAAACTAAGGTACACAGAGAGAAAACATAATTTGCCCAAGGTCACAGAGCTGGTACATGGCAGTACTGGACTACAGACTTGGTAAGACTAGTCACCTTTTCACTGCAATAAAAAATTTCCCAATGGCCACATGAATTACTGAAAAATGCACTGGACAGAGAGGCAGGACATGGGGTGCTAACTCTCACTCTACCATAAACACATTAATTGTGGCAATTCTCTGAACACCTCTGAACCCGACTTCATGTGTTCAAAGGTGGCACAGTGTAAACTATCTCTAGTAAACTCCTGTTTTTCTGGGAAAATCAACATGGTACAATGGAAAAAGCACATTTGGAATCAGAAAGTCCTCAACTGAAATTGTATGCCACCATCTAACCAGCTTATCACCCTGGGCAAATTATTGAACTGCTCTGAACCTCAGTCTCCTCTTCTACAAAAGGAGGCTACCACCATCAATCTCCCTTAGAGGGCTGCTTGAAGACTGGAGAGAAGACACATATATATAAAGGGAGACAGTAGTACATGGCAGGGTTGGGATTCAACAAATGCTCTCTTTCCTATATTTGCTGCCTTCTGCTTTGGGAAAGAATCAAAAAACAAACATTCCTTAAGACTCCAACAATTCCCAAGGGGGATCATCAGGTGAGAATAAGGATCAGCAGAAGGCAACAGACCCTGAAGGGTACTCAGGCAAAGAAAATAAACTGGAAGCACCTGGAGGACAAGGGCAGCATTTATTTAATGAACTTCCAAACTTCTGAATAAATGGGCAGGGGAAAAGGAAAAAAAGAAAGACCAGGAACTTAATACCATCAAAAGATACTGGTTAGTAGATATGAGAATGCTGGTAGTTTATACTAAACCTGACACAGAAAAATCAGTCTTTGAAGATTCAGTTTGACACCAAAATTTATCTGCAGTGGGAAGAATTTCCCTGTTCCTCTGTTTTCTTCTCATGTTGAGTAATGTTCTGTGCATTTCCCCTTTCTTTCCATAAGAGCTTCATAGAATCAGAAGATGCCAGCTTTTGACTTGGAGGGAAGGTGAATCATATGGAATGTAGAAACAAACTCTTGATCTTTTTTTTCCCTCCATTGAACCCATAATGCCTCACAGTTTGCAGCAGGCACACAGCTGACTTTCAATAAAATATTCATTCAGTTGAATATTTTTTTTACTACATGCAATCTGGTTGGACCAAATCTCCAAGACACCTTATACATTTATTCTACCTGAAAGCCTGATTTTTCCTTTCTTCTCAGAAGCAGTCACAATCTCAATAAACAAGCCATACACAGGATGTATGCTGTTCCTACTTGCTTTTTGAACCTCCAATGTCCAGCAGTCAGCCCAACCAAACTCCTACACTTCCCTCCCGCCCATCCCAGCCCTTGGGTTACTTGGCAGTTGTCTCAATCACTACCATCTTCTGATCTTAATCAGTTTGTTAATCTCCTTACTCTCAGGCAAGCACCTTCCTCTGGAGAAAATGTTCACCCAGAGCCTTTCACACTCCCATTTGCAGCTGTCACTGACACTCCCAGAGATACCCAGGTGAGAGAAAGAGACTATAGGGCAAAAATCCCACTCTATCTCCATCATCTCAGAAGGCCTACTTGTTTTCTGAAAGTGTAGACCAACTACCAACTTTTGGGAGAATTAGAAAGAATACTGGAACAGTTTAAGGCTTGGGTAACAGCTAATAGAAATGGCAATTTCACTCTTCCACTTCCTATGAGATAAGCTTCACTGTGCCACCAAGCTCTAGACTCACAAACCTAGACTCCTCAAACACTGTCTACCCCAGAGTTCAAAGATCATTTGCCCCTCCATTTTTTCCTTATTGATTTCCATATAAAAGTCACTCATTGTTTCCCTTCCAGCTTACATCTGGCTTCTGAAAAAACTTCAAAATCCTTTGGTGAGAATCACCAAAACATGCAAAAGACTGGTTCCTTTCAATTCTTGTGCAGAGTGGCCATGGTGTCAAGTCCTGGGACTTCAAACATGAATACGGCACCAAGCCTACCTTCAAGGAGGCCAGGCTTTCCCTTCAACTCTAAAAAAACTATGTCTTCCCTGTGCAGTGTCTGTAACACGTAGTGACAAAGTACTTCTTAGGTTTGTAGAAAGAGCGAGGATGGAAATAGATTTTGCCCTTACATTTGATGCCCTGTATCCATAACAACGGATGGCTTAAGTAACCATCAACCCACTGAGGGAATAAGTTTTCCAAAAACCATTTTCAAAAGGGGAAAACTCCCCTGCACCAACTCCCGCGTCAGCCATGGGATCTGGGCAGCGTGCGTGGTGCAACTGAAGTCGGCTGTTGGTTCCCTATCTCGGTACCACCGCTTCATCAGTGCGCTTGCCAGCGGCCGCCGCCGTCACACTGCGCTCCCAGCAGGGCACCTGGCGTTAGGCCTCAACCCAATGTCACTTGTTAACCTTCGGATCCCCAGCTTTCGGCACGCCGTCGCCTCAGGTCCAAGGCATACAAACCACCCCACTGTTACCCGGGATCTCCAAGAGTTGGAGAAAAACAACCCGAGGCACAGCCAGCCTCTGACAGATCCGCGTAAAAGTAACTGCGGTTCTCGACTTGCAAGCCTTTCACGACAGGCGCGGCAGGAAACGGGGCCCCATTCATAAAACTACAGCTGTGTTCCCTTAGTTTGCTTGTGGACGGTCCTCCGCTGCCGCGGCCGAGCCCCGAGCCGGGAGCCCGCGGACGGCAAGCTGGGGCGACGCGCCGGGAGGCACCTCCGGTCGGGGCCAAGCCCAAACCGTCCCACACGGCCCCAAAGGAAGGAAGGGTTCTCCCAGCGGCGTCGCGGGTGGGCGGTCCCGGCAACACCCGGGCCCTGACAGCGGAGCCGCAGGGGACCCTACGCCCCACAGCGCCAACAGCCGCGGGCCCCCGGGCGTACCCTGGACCCTACGGGGTCGAACCGCCCCCAGCCCAGGCCTTTTCCGCCGGCGACTCCTCCATCGCCCCTTCCGGCCCCGGCGCGCTCACCCGGGATCCGCTGGCTGCCTCATGGTACTGTGCCGGCGCCGGTGCTCCGCGGCCGCCGCGGCTCCGGCTTGGGTTCAGCCCCGGCCGCCGTGCTACCGCCCGCCCGCCCCCGGGCACCAACAGCCCCGCCCCACTGGCGGACCCGCCCCGCGCTCGCGGCTGCCGCTGCCAACCAGACGGCGGCGGGGGCGGAGCAGGCAGCGAGCCAGACCCGGCCAATCCAGCGCCTACCCGTACGCCTAGGAGTGGCCCCGGAAATGGGCTGGCGATTGGTCTGGTCTGTTAAAGGGGCCACCGCCCCAAGAAGGGGCGTTGGAAAGGGTTACTAGGAGAGTACGGGGTGGGAGGGGTAAGAGTTTCTCCTCTCTCACAACCCGCTGCGGCGCTTTCCCCAGTTCTTTGCACTTATTAATTTTCTCTTCTTGCAGCCTAGCAACAAATGGAAACAGAACCTGCCCCTGTCAGAGGGAGAAACTGAGGCTCCGAGAACCAGGGGTCTCCTGCTGGGCAAATTCACTCAAACTTTGGTTTTAGAGGGCCGTCAGACACATCTATCCTCGTCTAATCCCCGAAATCGGCTTTAAAAGGCATATTCTCAACCTCATCCTGGAGGATCTTAACATGCATATCCCTAGGTCCCACCCAGAGCCTCCAGTTCTCTGTGTCTGAAATGGAACGGAGTTGGGTGTGGGGTGGGGATACGCATTTTTCAATATCCTTCCCCCAAGGTGTACAAGATTTAAGTGTACAAGAGCCGCACTCATATACATATTCCAAGTACATCATAGTGATGAAATTCAAATTCAACTGCCTGAAATAAAGCTAAACCGTTTTTTATCCTCAAAATCAGTGATATGGTTGGGAGACTTGCTAGTTGGGCTGGAGAAACTCCGATTAGTTTTTTGAGTGGGTCATGCTAAGAACTGAACTTGAAGGGCGCTGTAGTGAATGGAGCAACAAGCCAGTCTTGCCCTCTGACTCCTGAGGCAATGCTTAAATGTCCTAATGGCAAACACACCCTTCCTCATTGCCATCACCAGGCCCAGTCATAACCTCCAGGAGGGTGCCTTGCCCTTCTGGAGCTTCATTCCAATGCCATTCAAACCCTGCCCACCCTACCAGCCACATTCCTTTCCCCATCTCGGTGTTCCAGACACACATCTGACCCAGAAGTCACTGCCCTCACCTTCAAGGTCAGCCTCTGAACACCTAGCCCCTTCAGGGAGGAGTGAATGGCCACCATAGCACAACCTGTGCTTTGCTGTGATTTATAATGGGTGCTGTGTTTGCCAGAACAGCTCTGCACGCGCTGATCAGCCTGGTCAGGGTTAAGGCTCTGGGCTGCAGACATCACTGCCTGGGGTCACCATTTACCTCCCCTGGACCTTCCAATGGAAAAGGAACACCAATCTTAGCAAGGGAGAGCTCCAGTCTTGGATACCTGGAAATGTGCAACCAGGGCAGTTATCAATGGAGGAACAGCCCAAGGCTCTTCTTGGTTGCATCTTAAGACTTCCTTCTCAGGAGAAGGTGTGGAGATGGGCCCCAAAGCTGCACCACTGTAAGGGTCCTTGGAAGCTGGTAATACATCTCTTTGCCCATGACAAGCCGTACATAAATGTTAGATTAGTTAATACATTATCAACCTGACCTCAAACTAGAGGCCAATAAGATCCAGCATGAATTCTTAGAAGGAGCCCTTCTTTTTAAAAAGTGAGGAAGTTGGATGCTTTGAAAAATAAGTGAACATATAATAACCTAGTAATACACTTTCTACCTATTAAAGGTTACTTTGCACCAGATACTATGTGTAGGCCTTTGCACATATTAATTCAACGAAAACATACACTAACCCTGAGGGGCAGGTATGATTGTTATTTTCTCCATTTTACAGACGCAGAAACTGAAGCTCGCAGAGGATGATGATGAGTGCAAGATCACAAGACTAGCTAAAGGAGGAGCCAGCATTCATGGCCCTAATGACCAGGCTCCTCCTAACTGCTCTGCTCCAGTGCCTGCCAAAGTGCCCTTTCTTGCTGCCAGAAACAGAATGGACAACTTCAAGAGGAAAAGAGCAAATACACTAATCTTCACCAAAAGACAGTATAATATAGGAGCAATACCTTGAGAGTTTAAATTGCTCTAACTTCCAGCTGTTTGACCTGGAACAAGTTATATAATTAAATGTCTTTGAGCCTCAGATTGCTAATCTATAAAATGGGGTAATAAATCCTGCCTCCTTGGGCTGGCAAGAAAATCAGGTCAAATAAAGAACATATCTATGAATATACATGTACTTTGAACTTGCAAATGAAGAGAGTGATTTTAGAGCTTGGCATCTGTGACTCATGACAGCGACCTATGACAGAGGTCAGGGATTGTGATGTGAAATTCTGATATCAAGCAAGATTCCTTACTTTGCCCCCCTGCAATAGCTGCTCTGTATGTACAGCGTTACAAAGGGCAACTAAATTTTCCACCTGCAGTAGGGGTAGAAGTCATAGAAATCCAAGCCCAAGTTATTAGCCTGGCATCTGTGCCCCTTACCCTCATCATCACCCCAGAGTCAGAACCCAGGCTTCAGCCTAAGCTTACATGGGCTCTAGGAAGCTTGAATTTCTCTGAATTATGACATTTCAAGATAACCCCTGTTTTTTCATGAAGTGCTAAACCAAAAAATGCTTTAAGATTTTTGTATTCAGTTTTTTGACACTGCACTGTGCTTTTGGAGGGAGAAATGGTTACAAAGTACATGAAAAAAAAAAGTTGATCCATTCATACACCTAAAAAAAAGATTAAGGGTCCATTGTGCGGCAAGCTGCACCAGTAACGAGACGCGGTGGGGGTGGGGGTAGAAATGAAGGTACTTATAAAAAAGGGGGACTTTTGGCCCTAGATCTAGCAGAGAAAGATCAAGTTGATAAACCATTACGAGCTTCCACAACGGTAAGCCCAGTAGTTAAATGGCACAGAATAGGCATTTATAACCATTGGGGAACCCCAATAATGTTTTAGGGGTGGCCAAATAAAGCCTATTAAGAAGAGAAGCCAGAAAGGTAAGGAAAACCCAAGTAAGAGTGTCATCACCAAAGTCAAGAGAGAAGAGATTGGAAAAGGAAGGAGCGGGCAATGCCTCAGGAGGGTCAACTTAGAAGAGGTATGAAGAGTATACCTTGGGATTTGAAAATTAGAAGGTTATTGGGGTCACTGACAAAAGCAGTGTAGGTGGGGCTGGAAATTCCGAGGCTCCAGAAAGGAGGGCTGAGGAGAAAGAACTAAGGAAAGAGAATGAAGATGCTGGCCGGGAGAGGACAGATGGGACAGGGACCCCAGGGGGGCCCAGGGGGTGGGGGAGTTGCCCTGGGGCGGGAAGATGGTCTGCTCTTCCAGGTAAGAGTGGATGTGATTGCAGACACATTCATGGGAAGTTGAGGAAATTCCTCCCTGCTGGCTTCTATTTTTCTAGGTCTAAAATGAGAAAGTCATTTTTTAAAAAGTGGGTGGGCAGTGATAACAGGGGCTTGGAGAGAAACAGTGAAGAACTGGAAAAGCCACAGAGAGGAATGAAAGAGGGAGCTGCCCGGCTGAGAAGGAGCATCCTGGGCGGCCGCGAGGGCCCAGGCATCGGAGACGGCCCTGGGGCCGTGGTGCTGGGTGGACAGTTATCTGGAGCTGGGCAGCTGGGCCCAGGTGTGAAGAAGTCATCCGGGAATTTTCACGGTCAGGAACAGGAGATGATACAGTTTGCTACTGACAACAGAGGGCCGCGGGTTCTACGTTAGATGGAGAAAGAAATCCAAGGTGGAAGGGATGGACAGGAGGAAATGGGGTGGCAGGAAAGGTGAGAAGAACCAGACTGGGCTCAGTCAGAGTGGGTGGGGGAGACAAGGTCTGCACAGAACAATTCTGAGCGATGACAACAGGAGGTGTGACCACAGAACTGGAGTTTCTAAAGACCCTCAACGGCGTTTTCCCCTGCCCCAGTTCCTCGTGGAGAAGGAGTGGAGGCTGTACCGTTCAGCACTTTCTGTTCACTCTGCCCACCACCGGGTGACTCTCCAAGATGCTGGGGGGTGGGGAGAATATCATTCTCATCTGGTTGTCCTTCTAAAATGAAAACCTGTTAATAATCAGAAGGACTCCCACCCTCATCAATATACGAGCATCTGTGGGAAGGGCCACCTGAGTGAAGTCTTCAGGGGCTTTAGAGATGCCCAGCCAGGGGGGTGTTGCTCCTGTGAATAATTCCTGGCCATGGTGGAGCAGCAAATGGTGAGGTACCATCCATTATTTACTTGCTAGTCAGCATGTGAGACCCACGGTCATTAAATATAAATGTCTCAAAGCTCTGTGTCATTCTGAGGGCCACTGGGGGCATGGTGGCTTCTAATCTATGTAAAGCAGAGCCAGAGGGGGAATTTCTAGGGAGAGAGACTGACATTTCCCCCCTTTCTCTGCTTACTCTGTGTTTGGCCTCCCAGGGCCCTCCCAGGCTCCCCACAGAGAATGAATACCCTTCCAGCAGTCGTGACCTTGGTTTCCCTTACAACCTTGACATCAACAGCCATCCTTGCTGCCTTCCAACCACTAGGTCCTCTGCTCCACTCCAGCACAGGAAACTCAATCACCAGCTTCCCTCTAATCACACTAGAGTACAATTCTAACTCCAGGGATGCAGGGTCACTGTGCAGCCAAGCGCTGGTCCCAGCCCCACATCTCTTGTCCCCACCAGAACACAGTACCCCTAACACAGCAGAAGTGAGAAGGCTCAGCTGGCCATTTAACGACACACACATCCATCTAAACATAAGGGATTTTTTTTTAATATTGGAAAGGTGACTTATATACCCTGATAGAGAGTAGCTAGAAGTCAGTGGGCAATGTCTGCTCCTGACCAGCCTTTGCCATTTGCACATAGCTACTCTACTTAACACCTATGCAATCCAGAAGACAAAGACGGGCTGTGTTTGGGTGAGACCTTAGGCAAAGAAAGTGTTTGAACCTGTTTTGGCCAGAGTTTCCCAGAAAGCAGAGCTTGTGACAAAAGCTCACGTGCAAATACATAAGTGGAGAGCGTGAGCTCAGGGAGCATCTACCCGGGCTTCAGGCACCACAGTGAGGATGCAGGTAGAGGCACTTGGTAATGTGTTATTGGGGCAGCTGCATTCCAGGCTGCTTGACTAGAGACACTGAGAGGCCCTATGAAAAGTAGCTCAGGGCCCAACATCCAGGATGGGGAGAAAGTGGAAGGCATTTGTCCAGCGGCTTCTGCTCCCATCAGTGAGAGGCTCTGCACGGAGCCCTGAGCCCTGCCTCCAGCATGCACTGGCCTGGTACCAAGTGGGTGTTGACAGAGATGCCCTGGGCAGGACTGAGAGGTGCCAGCTGCAGGCCCAAGGCAAGACACTGGCAGGTTGCACCTGCTAGGAGCTGATAGGAGCATTCACAGATCTGGCCACTACAGCAGTGGCTAGAAGATCTCAAGTGGTATAGATGAGGTTTCTGACACAAAGCCTGTTTTCAAAAGGAGGAACCTTGCACTATCCCCAAAACTGCCATCTTAAATTAGGATGGAGGGATATAAGGTTTCAAATGTCTTTTTAATGTTGTTATTATGTTCTTCTTAGGGAAGCAGCATTAGACTAGTGGCTTTGGGGGTCATTTGGCCCTGGGTTCAGGTTTTGCTTCTGTCATTTCTGAGCCATGTGACCTTGGAGAAGATATTGAACTTCCTGGAACCCATGTTTCCTCATCTGTAAATTGGAGATAGTCACATCACATGTTACTGTAAAGATTAAGTACATATATAAATGCTTAATATAGTGTCTTTACGTAACTGGTGCCTAACTAATGGAAGCTGTTGTTTTTTATTCTAGGGAAAATTACTGGCCATGAAGCATAAGTCATGCAGGAAGACAATGGGGTGGCATGCTTCAGCCTCTAAAACAGAAGTGAAAGAAGATATCATGTGGTTGTAGGAAACCAAAAAAGATTTCTAATATGCCAAACAACCAAACAGCTTTTATCTACAGTAACTATATATCTTGGCGTTTCCAGGAAAACATCAACTTCGAATATTCTCTCTCATTGTCCCAGTGCACATACACAGTCACCTTGATCTTGGACCAGAAAACAGCCTCACAGACATAGTTCACCAGGAAGGGAAAACATTAGCCCTCTAGTTTCTTCTGCTCCGCTCACCCCTAGAGTGTGGGAAGCATAGCTCTTCGTTCTGAGGCGGTTCTTCCTCCCACACCGCTGCTGAGGGGACAGCTTTGTTATACAAGTGAGCTAATTAACAGCCACTGGACTTTCAGAAGAACCAGACACTTGAAGCACAGTGCATGCCATGCAACAGGGGAAGAACCAAAATCCTCCGATGGAAGGCATCCCCCTCCCCCAGCCAGCCCTCCCACCACCCAGAACCCTCTCTCCTGCTGGACCTGTGTTCCACGGCGGGAAATAGTTTGGGTTTTTCTATTATGAACGTGATAGAAGCTCTGTTTAGTGTATTAAAGAAAAACACAGAAACCTAGAAGGAGGAAGAAAAAAAAAGCCTCATTCATTTTCTTACCACTTACTCACAATTGTCAACAGTTTATTTGTATTTCCTTCTGTTCTCTTTAAAAGCATAGTTTGTTTGACATAGATGTTATTCTATACCATATACAACTTTGGATTCCCTCTCTAAAATTTAACATAATGAGCAGCAGTAAGGGAAAGATGCGCTTGGCTTGGGGCTCAGAAGAGTCTGAGTATTAACCTCAGCGCTGCCCCTCACTCACCATATGACTTTGGGCATATGATCGACTTCTTTTGAGCCTCAGGTTTGTCATCTGTATTATGAAGATGATAGACACGTCCATTCTCTGCCACTAGTTTTCTGTGTGGTCCTAGGCTGTAGAACCCAGACTGTAGTCTCTATTGTAAGCTATGTGAGGACAAAGCCCTTCTGACCGGCCCCCTGCTAAATCCCTAGCACGTGGTTCTGATGGATTAAAGATGGCCACAAGTCCTGTTCATTCCACCCAGCCAGGGGCAGAGTGTATCTCTGCACCCACTGGAATCTCAGGCTGGCCTTGTGTGGCAGCTAGACTCAAGATGGTCCCCGTGCCCCTCACTTCCTGGGCATTCACGCCCATCTCATGGTCTCCACCCACTGCCACACCTCCACTGGTCTGTGTGACAGAAGGAGTATGGTGGAGGAGATGCAGTCTGACTTTGGCAGCTAGCTCATAAAGGGCATCGAGGCTTCTGCCTGGATCTCTTGGATCAGTTGCTCTGGGAGAGCCAGCCCTCATGTTGTGAGGGCACTCAGGCTGCCTGTGGAAAGGCCTGTGTGTGGGAGAACTGACTCCTCCTGCCAAACAGCAAAGACCAGTTTGCTAGTGACATGAGTGAGCCACCTTAGAAACGGACCCTCCAGTCCCAGTCAAGCCTTCAGATGAGTGCAGTTCTGGTTGATGTTTTGACTGCAATCTCATGAGATATCCCCAATCAGAATCACTCAGTAAAACTGCCCCATAATGCCTGACTAAACCAACAGAAGCTATGAGATAAATATTTTTTTAGTCATTTTAAACCACTGTTTTGGGATTATTTGTTATGCAGCACTAGATAACTAATACACTCTACAACTGACTTTGACTGGTAGGATACATTAGAAGTAGCATTCTGGGACTTCTGAGCCCAGATCTCAGGAGGACCAACAGCTTCCACTCTCTGGCTCTTGGAAATCAGTCACCGTGCTTTGAGAAGCCAAAGCCACATGGAGAAGCCAAATAGGAGAGAACTGAGGCATAGCAGGTGAAAGGCCCAGCTAATCTCCCAGCCAACAGCAAAGCTGATGTCTCTGTGGGGGAGTCGTCTTGGGGGCTCCAGCTGAGTCTTGCTCTGGATGATCACAGCCTCAGCCATCACCATATGGAACAAAAGAACCACAGAGCTGCACTCAGTCAACCCACAATATGTAAGAAATAATAAAATAGCTGCTATTGTAAGCCTCGGCGTTTTGAGGTGATATGTTGTAAAGCAGTATTTAACCAAAACATCGACCCAGCAGCTGGCACGTGACTGCGCCTTGAGAAATGTCTTCTGAATAAATGGACGACCTTCGTCGGGCTTCAGTTTCCTCTTCCATAACGTCACAGAGGGTAGGCCATTCCATGCCTTACTTTCTGCAAGTTTCCACCTCTCGCTGTTTCATGGCTGCCTACCCGGCTGCCCGCCTCCTGGTGTCACTTTACTCTTGTAGGAAGACCCCAGTGTTGGTGGCATCTCTGTCCCTCACCCCCACGCCAGTTCCTTCTTTCTCTCTGTGTCATGCATGCACTCCAGGCTCACCTCATGGATCTCTACTGGGGATTTCAATCATGGGGCTGTTTATGGCCAGAGGAGATCAGCAGAGGCCTGCCACCTTGCAGGGAGTCCCTGCTCAATTCAGCCAGAGGAAACTGGAAACACTCCTGACAGGGCCCTGGGAGACACAGGCAAAGAGCAGAACACATACAGACTAAGTTCTCCAACTCCCTTCCTCAAGGCCAAGTCCTATATTTGTCATTTGCCTAGAAAATGATTGGCATCTTTCACAGTACCCAGGCCTCCTGCCCAGTTTCCTGGAGTAGAGACAAAGTTTCTGCTTCTGAGAACTAGTGCTTGGTTTCTGGTTTATTAGGTTCCCTTATTTGCCACAGAGACCCCATGATTTTATTAGTGGTGCCTACGGGCATTTAGGGGTGGTAGATCTCTGTCACTCCTGTAACAAAACAAAACAACAAACCATAAGGACTGGAGAAGTCAGTTAGCCTGAGTTCATAAAGCAAACCCAGCTTACTGGTGGAATTGGAATTGGCTCCCTCCCATTTCCAATCATCCACCCAACCTTCCTGCACCCCTTGCCACTCATGTCACTCTGAACGTGAGACACGATGCTTAAATGGTATGACCCACTTAAGAGATTATTCAGAAGAGCAACTGGTCCTCTTGGATGCATATGTCCAATTGGATGACTACGTCATCCCCAAATCATTGTCATAATCATTATAATTAGTAAGGCCTCTCTCATTAAGCTATGAAGGTATCTGTTCCATAATTTTTAAAGTCATGCAATTTCCGGAGGCTGAGGGGTGGGGGGAGGGGGTGGCCATGATGTTATTCATCTATCCAGCCAGAATACACTGAACACCTACTGTCTCCTAGGTACTCTGCAAGGTGCCAGAGACACAGCAGTGAACAAAACCTAGGCTCTGTTTGCAAGGAGCTTGTAATCTCGTGCTGTCCTTTCCTCCTCTCCATGCAAGTCAGCATGGGGAATATCATATGCCCAGCGCCGGCTTATGGTAGAGTTTTCATATATTTTAGAGCAGAGGAGAAAACACCAAGCTTCCCCTTTATGCTCCAACTGCCTGCTTAGTCTCCCATGAATGCCTGATGATCATCTCATGTTAAAATTCCTCAAACAGAGCTCCTGCTCTCTGCCCACGCTCATTTTAGTCAAAGGCACCATCACCGACCCACTTACTTGCTTGAGTCAAGAACAATATGTTCTTCTTGATTTCATCTTTCCCTGGTCACATCCAGGCAACAAGCAAGTCCTGGTTCAGGCACACCCAACCTCTATCGGAAATCTGTCTGCTTCTCTCCATCTCCGCAGCCCCCATCGGCTCTCACCTGGACCCTCTGCTTTCACCTTCACTCAATACTTCTGCTTTTAATGGATAATCACAGATCTCAAATGCGTGTTCAACCCTGGCCAGCAAGCCTGCATTTCCTGGGTTAGTTCGCTCCCTGCTTTCTGGGACAGTTATGACGGCTCCTCCTCGGATGCCCAACACCTCCTCCCCCTCCTCGGCCACTGACCTCATCTCATCCATCCCTGGCAGAAACCCCCCATCTTCTTAGCACCGGGGCTGCCTACGGCCTTTGCCATCTGTTTTCTGTCCTTGATCCCACCGAAGGCCTAAACTTGCTGGCTTCCTCCAGGTTTATTGCTGTAACCATCTCCCCTCTTTCTCCTGCACAATCTCTTTCTCCCCACTGGGTCATCCCCACCAACATACCCACATGCTCAGGTATCTCTCTTCTGGAAAATCCCCTCCCACTGGCCCCTGCGGGCCTGTTCTCCCCTTTCCTTTTCCAGCACAACTTTTCAAAAAGAGTTCTTTTCCTCCCTCATCCTCTAACCTGCTTCAAAGCTTCTTCCCCCTCCATCACTCCCCCAAAGCCGCTCTTGTCAAACCATCAATGACCTCTACTCCACCAAACCCGGAGGGCCCTTGTCCTACTTGACCCTTGCTCAGTCCTTTCCAAACATCTGTTGGCTACCTCTCAAGTCATCTGAACCTCAGTCTCTAACTCTGGTCTCTCATACTCTCTCCAAGCCACGGCGGGACGGACACAGCAAGCTCTGACACCCAGGTCACGCATGGCTGGGGGCCTGTTTCTTGCCCAGCAGATGGGACCTCAGGCGGGACTTCCATCTGTCCGCTGGTGCCAGGAAATGTAAGAATGGGGTGTTGGCAGGGCGGGCCCTGGGATTCGGCTACAACACTGAATAATGTGCCCACCAGACTGTTTGTTTCATCTTTTTTATACAGGGCAGGAAACAGAAAACTTCACCCATTGAAATGGGAGAGGGATAGGATGGCTGGGGCTTCCTTTTACCCCTCTTAGTTTCCATTTTTGCAGCTCTAATGGTAACTCTCAGGCAACACAGAAAAGTTGGGTGCCAATACATAAAATGCCTGATGATATCTGCCCCTCACCTAAAAGGATCTCATCTGTGTGTGGAGTGCCAGGGAGGAGGTGCCCACGTGGGCAGCAGTCCAAGGAGGTGACCTGCAGGCCATGGCTCTAGAGGATGGGGTGGCTTGGGGCCTGATGTTGGCGTCACTCAAGGCTCCCACGCAGCTCTGATTGTATCTCAGTGACCTTTTCAAGAGCTTGGCTATAGAGTTCATGTATCTGCTATAATTCTGGTGGATGTTTACACTGACAGAGTGCCCGGAGAACAACCTGAAATCTCTTTGCCTTTTTTCCCTTTCTAGAGATTGATCAGTAGTGACTCCCAACAATTTTTATCAATATCCACTTCCTTTTTCTCAGACCTCTTCATTGTTACCAGACCCTTCCTTCTCTAAAGGTGAAACCAAGTCCTGTCACCCTGGCAACCCATTTCCTTTGGCCCTGGGTTAGTCTTGGTTCCTTTGCAACAGTTACCAAAAGAATAATTCAAATAAGTATTAGCATCTCCACCCCTAGACAGCAAGCTCCAGAAGAGCAGGGAATACATCTTGTCTTTCCCTCCTTCTGCACCACGAGGTCCATCCTAGGCCCTCAATAAGTCCTCGCTGCTGAAGGCAGATGACGCTGAGAGAAGGGGAAGGGCTCTTGCAGGCTCTGCCGGACCCGGGGAAGCACCGCTCAGCTCTTCTCTTCACCTTAGGCCTTATAGATGCGTGCTCTGTCCGGCTTGCGTTTGGAAAGGTCCTGTCAGCCTCCAGCCTGGCCTCCCGGAAAGAAAGACAGGAAAAGCTCCTGCTGGCTGAGTTGAGATATTTTTAGGCTGAGAGTTGCTGGGATAAGTCAGAGTTCTTGTTCTCCCTCTGTGGTGGTGTGACAGACATTTCTTTCTCTACCTCAGAAGCTTCAAACTGACAAATCCCACTGAGGGAAAAGAGCAGCGCCATGAGAAAAAAGAGGTACAAATCCTCTTGTCTGAATCCTTAGGATGGAGTTTCCAAAGCCTGGGGAAAAGTACAAAAATGTTTTCCATGTATGGTTGAAGGGAGGGCGGCAACTCCAATGACTTTATATCCAGCATCCATTGAACCTAATAAAACCCTTCAGGAGCAGTATTTAGAGAATGAACTCTTTCTGCCTTAAAAGATCTTATTTCCTAAAACACATACAATATGTAAGGAAAGGCAAAAATTCCTTTTTCTGTGGCCAAATCAGGAAAAAAAGAGGAAGCAGGGCATGCTAGATTTTGCTTTTCTTAAGGACTCTTCCACCCCACTCCCACCACCCAAGTCCACCCCACTCCCACCACCCAGAATATCCAGGGTTTTTAAATAAATTTATACTTATAATTACTCATATAGTAAAAGCTGAAGGCATCATATATTTACTAACCACCTATTTTGTTCTTTTTTTTCTTTCCTTTCTGTTGAGATACAATTTATTTATTATACTAGTTTCAGGTACATGACATAGTGATTTATGAGCCTGTCGTGCGATGATTGCCACCATAAATCTAGTTAACATCCATCACCACACATAGTTACAAAGATTTTTTCTTGTGATGAAAACTTTTAAGGTCTACTCTCTTACCTACTTTCAAATATACGTTACATCCCCAGGACTTACTTAAGACTGGAAGTTTATACCTTTTGACCCCTTCACTCATTTCATACACCCCCACATCTGCCCCCTGCACCCCACCAACCTGCTCCCAAACTCCTGCCTCTGGAAACCACCGATCTGTTCTCTGTATCTAGGAGCTTGGCTTTTCTTTTCTTTTTTTTTAAGGTTCCACATATAAGAACTCTTGAAGACTGAAAAACCCAGACCCTCAGAGGGGGCCCCATGTTGTTCACAGTCTCCTCAGCCTCCCTTTGGGGTCTACCCCTTGGGACCAGCTGCAGAGAGTGCGTGCTGTGTGACAGGCCCAGGCTGACGCTGGCAGAATCGGCCAAGTGAGGCCTGTGTGTTCAAGGGAAAGAATGTAGGACGGTGGATAGGAGGTGTCAGTCCACAGAAGGAAGTGTGGGAAAGAAGGGAAGTGACCTAAAGCCATGGAGGTTCGTGTGTGCAGCAGACAAGCGGTATAACTCCTTCTTTTTGATACTGTGATCTCCCCTGAGGACAGTCTCCAAATGCTCAATGCTCACCCACATCTTTTAAAATGCAAAACATTTTGATATTTAAATTTAAAATGACAGGTGAGTTTCTCCACTATGGAGGAGAATACTGGACAGTTCCAGAAATTTAACAAAGCCTTCACCAAACTGCGACTGGCAAGTGTGTGCCTGAAATTGTCGTAAGAGCATTGATTATAATTCAGAAGAGGACTCTCGGAATTTTGAAAGAATAAGGACCAGATCTTTAAAACTCTTTCCAGCTCTATAATCCCAGTCAAATTAAGTAAAAGTTTAGCAAAACAAAATTGACTGATGTGTTTTAATTTTAGGAAGACCTTAACTCTTGTTTGATGGGAGAGAGAGAGAGCTGAACAAAACTGTTTTAGAAAGCAACACCATTTTCTGCCTTTCTTATTAATCAGGCAGAATAGGAATTATGGGTCTGGTTGCTCCTATATAAGACTTTTTATAGCTATATTTTAAACTTCTTATCATAGAAATTTCCAAATTTATACAAAAGTAGAGAGAATAGCATCTTGACAACTGTGTACCCATAACAGAGTTTTATCAACAGGCAACATATGCCTCTTCTTTTACCATCAGTTCCCTACTCCTTCCTCCACTGGATTATCTTTAAGTAAATTCCATATAATATTATTTCACTTGTAAATATTTCACCATGTATCTCTAGGAAAGTCTTTTAAAAACTATATAATAACAATGCCATTAGCATGCCTTGAAAATTAAGATTAATTCTTTAATATCATCAAATATCCAGCCAGAGTCAAGTTTTCCTGAAATTTTTTGTTCGGTGCTGTGTATTTACCAAGAATCTTAAGAATATTTAGACTTGATAAGTTCACTTCCAGAAATATTTCCTGAACCCAGAAAAATCATTATACACAAAGATGTTTTCTTCAGTTTTATTTATCATAATGAATTTTGGCAATAAATAAAATGGACACACTAGGTGAGTGGTTCAGGAAGTTATAGTAAAACCCAAGAAAATAGCCCTGTGAGTAGATAGGGCAGTGATGTTAGGAGACTTTCTCTACTGTTTGCTATCAAGTCTTAAAGCATCATTTTACTCACAGATAATACATGGGTAATAAGAGTGTCCACCTAGTGGGGCAGGACCAAGTAAAAAATGCACGTAAAACACTCAGCAAAGTATTTGCCTGGTTCCAAGTGAGCCCTCAATATATTGTCACTGTATCATGTGCAGCAATAAGCATGTTTATGAATAACCTGTAGTTACATAGAAAAATTATATTATCAAGCTTAAAAATGATTAAACAAATATACTACTATATAACCACAGCCATGTAAAGAAAAATGTCCAAAGTTAACATATCAAAATAACAGTTTATCATTGAGTGGTGATCCCCCCACCCCCAACCAATTCTACTTTTGTAAAATCAATGCAAGCTCATTGCAAAAAATTTGGAAAGTGCAGAACAGGGAAAAAATGTAAGATTTATTCTATTAAGAAGAGGGCCATCTAGGCCAACAGGCACATGAAAAGATGCTCCACATCGCTAATCATCAGAGAAATGCAGATTAAAACCACAATGAGATATCACCTCACACCAGTGAGGATGGCCAACATCCAAAACACAAACAACAGCAAATGTTGATGAGAATGTGGAGAAAAGGGAACCCTCCTACACTGCTGGTGGGAATGCAAATTAGTTCAACCATTGTGGAAAACAGTATAGAGGTTCCTCAAAAAACTCAAAATAGAAATACCATTTGACCCAGGAATCCCACTCCTAGGAATTTACCCTAAGAATGCAGTAGCGCATTTTGAAAAAGACAGATGCACCCCTATGTTTATCGCAGCACTATTTACAATAGCCAAGAAATGGAAGCAACCTAAGTGTCCATCAGTAGATGAATAGATAAAGAAGAAGTGGTACATATACACAATGGAATATTATTCAGCCATAAGAAGAAAACAAATCCTACCATTTGCAACAACATGGATGGAGCAAGGGGGTATTATGCTCAGTGAAATAAGCCAAGCGGAAAAAGACAAGTACCAAATGATTTCACTCATATTTGGAGTATAAGAACAAAGAAAAAAACTGAAGGAACAAAACAGCAGCAGACTCACAGAACCCAAGAACGGACTAATAGTTACCAAAGGGAAAGGGACTGAGGAAAATGGGTGGGAAGGGAGGGATAAGAGGGTAAAAGGGGTATTACGATTAGCAGACATAAGGTAGCGGGGGGCATGGGGAGGGCTGTACAACTCAGAGAAGACAAGTAGTGACTCTATAGCATCTCACTATGCTGAAGGACAGTGACTGTAATGGGGTTGGTGTGGGGGACCTGATGAAGGGGGTAGTTTAATCACCATAATATTGCACATGTAACTGTAGATTAATGATACCAAAATAAACTATAAAAAAAAGATTAATAAAGCAATGTCTGTATATGTTAGGGAAAAAAAAAAAGAAGAAGAGGGCCATCTAGAGGTTTTCCTTTTAAAGTCCACAATACCTACAGGCCTCCAATTATTGCCCGTCAAGCCCATTAGCGCCACCTTGTGGTCAAACTAAGCCATTGCTCTTCGACAAAAATTCAATAAAAAACTAAACTGACAATAGTTGGCTAGGAGCATAAATGTCACGCTGGGTCTTCTACTGTGGAACTTCTAACCTGAGGTCCATATCAGTCCATGGGTCTGGGGGTATCCTGAGGGGTATCTCACCTGAGGGCAATTACATGAGGTTTTTGTAACCTCAGGTGAGAAACGTGGCTTAAGAATTTCATGTTTAAGTAGCTCACTCGATGTCCTGCTTGGATCTAGCTCACCTGTCTCAGAGATATTTTATGTTCAGCCTGAGCCTTTCTGGAACTTGTCTCCATTGTGTCCACCTTTCAGAGAGGAGCCCACCCCCCCCACACCCCCAGGCTTTACCTCCAGTACACAGAAAACCCAGCTGACACCCCCCCGCCGGAAAATCACCTGGGGCAGGGGACAGTGCCAGGAGGCACCTGCGCCCAGGTTTGCCTTCGCTCCGCCAGCAACACATGCTCCCTGGGAGACCCTTGTTCTGGGAGGAGCTCAGCCAGCTGCCAAGCCTCCTCTCCTATAAAGTAGAGGAGGGGACCCGAGGTTCCCAGAGGCTGGCGCCCGGATCAGCTGCAGTGGGATTCTTTGGGGAGCTTTGACCTAATGAGGTTTGTCTCTTGAGTCCAGAGATTCTGTGGCGGGCCATCTGCAGGGGGCCTGGGAACCTGTAATTGACTAAAGCTCACTGGGTTTGGAGATACGGGACTCTCCAGGTGATGGCCCTTCCGGAACTGCCAGTCTCTGTCTTCTTCCTGTGGAGTCTGAAAAACTTCCTCCAGTGTGGCATTGCTTCAGGTACATCCCCAAGTGGTACATGTGCCACGTGGTTAAGAGCTGGGCTCTGGAGGCTGCAGATTTCCTCCTGCTCCGTTCCTTAACCTTGCGAGCCCTTAGTTTCTTCAGCTACGAAATGAGGATGAGAAGGTTATACCTCCCTCCAAGGGCTGTTGTGTAGTGAAGATTACATGATTTATTAGAATTAAATTATACTTATATTTACATTTAATTATAATTATTTTATATATGCAGAGCTCAAAGCCCTTAAAACAGTGTCTAAAACATAAGAGCTGTTATTAGTAGCAATTATTATAACTATTGTTATTATTTCTATTATATACAGATGCACATCTTTAACTAATAATAATTTTAAAAAGATACAGCCCTTCAATATTGAAAAAGAACCTATAGGTGTAGTTAAAACACAGGGTTCAAACCATACCCCTACTGCCCCTCCCAAAGTGAACCCAGGTGGCACACCCAGGACAGCGATGAGCTGCACCATCTACAGAAGTGATGGGGAAGGTTGGGCAGAGCATGCTGAGGGGATTTAGGAACAGGCAAGGACAATGTGGTGACAAGGATTGTATCGTAAGCCCCTATGGGCCAGTACGTGATGGTACAGCTCAGGTTTCCTGAAGTGGACACCACCGAAGGCACTGGAGGTGTTTCTGGTAGTCCAGGGACCAAAATGGGTCATGAGAGTCCATGGACCACACCATGGTTTTGACCCTGTGCATGATGGGTCAGCTGACCTGGGTGCTCAGGGCTCTGGCTGTTCTGTTTCTTGGCTGAAATGAAGTACCTGCACATGAATTTACTGGACTGCAGCCCGTAGAGGGTGGGGACTTTGTCTCTTTCACTACTGTATGCCCAGCCCCCAGAGCAGTGCCTGGCCAAAGAAAGTGCTAATAAATAACTGTCGGATGAATGAATGAATGAGTGAATAAAATTGGTCTGCTGGGTTATTATCCGGCTCTTGAGGGCTTGATTAGTGAGCCTGATGAAGTAAGCTGACAAAGAAATTCTTGGAAAAGTAAGGCCTGAACTAAAGCACTGCCTAGAAAGATGCTCTTCTGATGAGTAGGGAAGAACTCCCTCCCCACTCCATACCCCGCACCCCACTGCACGGAGCATGGGGGCTCCTGGGGGAGACAGATACCCCGGCTTCACAGTCAGACAGCCGACTGCTCCCTGCCTCCCGCCCCTCCGTCTCTGCCGGCTGATGTTAAATGCTCCTCATTCAAGAAGGTTCACAGGTTGTCATGCGAACTCAGGGCCAGCAAGGCTAAGGCTGAAGAGTGGCCGCCCTTTGAAACTCCATCACAGAGAAAGAAGTGACATCTCCAAGACAAGATGAATGGCTGCTAGGGAGTGGGGTTTGACTCTCAAAGTTCACCTCCCAGCTGTTCTCAAAGGACAGGGCTCAGAACAGAGGCTGCAGCTGTTTCCTTCCCTGATGATCAACCCAACAACTGGAACAGGCCAAAGCTGCACATCCCAGGGTCCAGAGGGCTGAACTCCAGGCCCTGCGGAAGCAGAGTCCTGTCCAGCTGTCACACAGTCTGCGCCCGCTGCCTCTGCCCACAGAGCCTGCTCACCCTCCCTAATTAGATCAGCTCTTCAACAGAGCAACTGAAAAAAATGTTTTCAAAATTATTGGGACAATTTGAATACAGACCGGGTATTAATAGTATTAAAGAAATATTATGACTTATGCCTGATGTGATAAGGGTATTGTCTCCACAGAAGTACCCTTGTTTTTAAAAGGTGCACTGAAGTATTTAAGGGGGAACTGCCAGAGTGTCTGAAATTTACTTTAAAACCATTCAGAAAAGAATTAGGAAAAAATCTGGCAAGATGTGAATAGTTGTTAAATCCCGTCGATGAGCATGTCTGACTTTCTGCCTGCTTAGGAATTTATACACCGTAACATGGGAAAGACCAAAGTCTCTCTCTCTGAGAAGCTTTCCTGATCTCCCAGAGCTGGACTGGGCGCCCCTCTCGTGGGCTACCACTGTTGCAGGACAGGAACCGTTAGCCCCCAGGGCATTTACTGTCCTGAATGCAAGTGCCTGTTTCACCAGCCAGGCTAAGACCCCTGGGGCACCGCATAGGGTGGCAGAGAGAGGGAGCTCACAAAGGCGTCTGGAGGAGGAGGGAGGCCGCACACCCACCTCTGCGCCTAACCCAAAGCAAAGCCTTCTTTATTAGGCTGAGTTTTCTAAGAAGCAGCCAGCTTTCCCGTCTTCCTTCTTGAAGTCTCTGCCAGTGTGACGGCCACAAAATGGGCTACCTTTTGTGGCCGCCTTCACTGACTTTTTCTCAAGCACCTGCTCAACCCCAGCGCTGGTGGAAATTGATGCGAAATATTTATGTCCATCACCCAAAAACGTGCACAGGGGTGTTCAAAGCAACATTATCCATAAGAACCAAAGGGAGGGCACGACCACAAAGTCCATCAGCTGATGAATGGATAAAGCGATAGGAATACATCTGGCACAATAAAAAGGAATGAAGTACTGATACACGATCCAACATGATGACCCTCAGAAACATGGTGCTAAGTGAATGAAGCCAGTCACGGAGGACGCATACAGTCAGACCCCGTTCACACGAAATATCCAGAACAGGCAAACCCACAGAGACAAAAAGTAGATTAGTAGTTTCCCAGGGCCAGGGGAGGTGGCGGACAGAGGAATGACTGTCACTAGGTATGGCATTTCTTCTGGGGATGATAAAAATGTTCTAACCTTGATTGGTGATGGCTGCACAGCTCTGTGACTGTACTAAAAAAATCACCGAGTAGTACACTTTAAAAGGATGAATTTTATGTATGTGAATTCTATCTTGATCAAGCTGTTATTAAATATATATATATGTGTATCTTTATGGCCACGACCCAGTCTGTGCCACTGAGTGACACGACAGACAACAGTGGATGTGGCCTGGGCTCTCTCCCCAGTTTAAAACAGGATGATAAACGATGAACCGGGTGGGGTAAGTACGTGACAGGGCCAATAAAGAAGACCTTGGCTTTTAGCTGTCAGATGCAGGGTGCTGAGTAGGGCTGGTTATCTGTGACCTTGCAAGGGGCAAGTTTTGATCTCAGCTGTTTACTAATGAGCAAGTTGATGCTGTGGACGTAGGAAAGAAAACTCCTCTCATGATGTTAGAAAGATATAATTAAAAACATAAATCACACGTCCTAGGCTTTGGAGGCATTCATTATGTTTCTTTCCCCAGGCATGCACAGATACGCGGTTTGAAGAATTTTATGGATTATCTTGGGAAAGGAAAGGCAGGCTCCCTTCTGGAGTTGTGGGCAGTGAGTGGAGAAGGAGGGAAGGAAAGGACAGAGCTGCAGAGAGGGAGCGGGGAGGGCTAGGGTAGGTTTGCAGCCTGGTGGTCCCTGGCCAGAACATGTTTTGTGGGCTCGCACAGCACTGGACAGGTTCTTACTCAGTTGCCATAATAGTGCAAGCTCTAGGAAGGCAGAGCCTTTTTTTTTGTTTTGTTCAATGATGCATCCAGATGGCTGGTATGCAATAATTTTTGTGCATGTGTTGAATAAATGAATTTTTTAAAACTAGGAGACTGAACGTCTCTGTCTGACCACAACAGAGTAATAGGGACCAACCTAAAACAACTTAAAAACCAGACAACATATGAGAATCAATGGTTGTTAAGATGTTGGACATCAGGTGGCAGAGAACAGTGATCTCTGAGAGATGAGACACAAATGAAATAGCGCTTCAATTGTTCTAATTAACTGCCTGGCGAGTTTGCAGATCATGGTGTGGGCAGGAGGAGTCTGATGGAGTTTGGCAGGCTCCCTGCACTGAGGAGATGGAGCTGGGCAACCAGGCAGAAACTTAGAGAAAAGAGAGCTTTGTAGCAAGAAAGTTCCAGAAATCTGCAGAGCGTCCCACTCAAATCAACAGCTAAGTACTGGTCAGCACAAACATGTGAGGAAATTGCCAGAAGCCAGAGCAAGAACCACCAAAAAGAGCAAGAAAGAACAATCTTTGGAGCTCATACAGGACCAGGAACAGTCCATGTTCCAACCAGCCAGAGTGGAAACCTTATAATTTATGCGGCATTGGGTTTTTTCCCCTCTGTAGTGGGGGAAAAATTACCCCTACACTGAACACTATTCTGGTCCTGCTACCAAAACTGAATAGCAAGCCTTGAAAGGGTCAAACTGTTTCCAAGCAATGTAACTACACTCAGAATAAAGCTCAAAGATATTTATAGGAATATAAAAATATCCAGCAGGCAACAAAGTAAAATTCACAACGTCTATATAACATTCAGGGTCTGAACAAGGGAGAGAAACCACACAGTAATTTGAACAGGGGAAGTTTAATATAAAGAACTAACTATAACAGGGGATTGACTACAAATGGGTGAAGAGAACTCTAAATAACATCCTAGGGCTGACGGGACAACCCCAAACCGGAATTCAAACTTCACTGGAGGAGGTGTGGTCGCAGCCCATTGGATGGTGAAATTCACTGGGTTGCCCTGGGCCGGAGCTGGTCCACGGCTGTGGGCATCATGGAAACTCCCCTCTGGGGTGCAGGCGGGTCAGTGTGGTGGGCAGACAACCATGGGATTGGGGTTGGGACTGCAAGTAGGAAATCTTCCCGCTGGGGCCCAGATGGGCTGAAAGTGGAAAACAGCTTTGAGGTCTATGAGACTGGGATCACCCATGAGAGAGCTCCTGAAATGTGATGGGAAGCTGCTAAAAAATGGTGAGGTGAGGGTTCCTGGATGTCCCCACACTCCACAGTGGCCATGCAGTAAGAGCAAGAAGCCAACAGCAGTTCAGAGTAAGACTTTCTACCTACAGCGCCCCTGCAGCGTCCCCTGCTGACAGTTTAACATGGTGCCTGCTGCGAAGAAGAGATGCTTACAAAGTCCAGTGAAATGATCTCTGGGCAGGCAAGGAAGAATAGACGTGCAGCTTAGAGGGAATAAATTGGGAACTGCTACAGTCACAGTCTGACATCCAATAAACAATTACCAGGCATGCAAAGAAGAAAGTAATATGACCCATAATGAGGAGAAAAATCAGTCAATAGAAATGGACTTAAAATTACACAGATAATACAATTAGTAGACAAGGACATTAAAACGACTACGATGTACCCTATATTTAAGAAAGTAGGGGAAAGCTTGACCATGTTTAGTAGAGATATGGAAAATAGTGGAGAAAGATCCAAACTGAACTTCACAAGATGAAAAATATAATACCTGAGGTGAAAAAAATACAATGGGTGGTATTAATTTCAGATTAGATGCTACAGAAGAAAAGATGAGTGAACTTGAAGACATAGCATTAGAAAATACCCACAGTGAAACATGGAGGGGGATGTGGGGAAGACAGAAAAAAAAATGCACAGAGAGCCATATCCTTGCTTTCCCTGGGACATTTTTTCTTAAAGGGACAGATAATGGATATTTTAGGCTGCTGACCTTATGGTTTCTGTGGCAAGTACTCAACTCTGCCTGTTCAGCCATGCTTGAACACAACCACAGATAATATGTGTGGGCATGGCTGTGTTTCAATAAAACTTTATAAAAACAGTCAGACAGCTGGTGGTCTATAGTTTGGAAAGAGAGATTTGAAGATGTCGCCCGGGAGTGATGTGGCCACAAGCGCAGAACGCTGGCAGCCCCCAGAAGCCGCGAGAGGTAAGGAGCAGCTTCTTCCCCGGAGCCCCTGGAAGGGTCATGGCCCTGACAGTGCCCTGACTTCAGCCTAGTGATAATGTTTTAGACTTCTGGTCTCCAGAACTGTGAGAGAAAAGATGTGGTGTGTTGCTGGAAGCCACATAATTTGTGCGAATTTGTTAACAGTAGCCCTAGGAAATGAATATAGCTATCCAGAAATGATCTGCAATAACGATCTGTGATCGTCAATAGGATCGAATGGCCTCCCCCTAGGTTTAGTTCAGAGGTTTAGAGGCAGATTAAAGGAGGCTGTCTGGGGTCTTTGCCCTGATCCGAAGTGGGCGCCGTGGGAATGGGAAGGCAGCTCAGCCAAGGATGGGGACGGGGCCCTGGCCAAGGGGGGAGGAGGTCTGCATTCAGGTCCCACTCTGCCATCCTCACTGGGCGACCCAGGCAAGTCCCAGCCTTTGGTTTCCTTGTCTGTAAAACTCCCAGACTGGGGTAGAGAAGGCTTCCCTCCTGCTCCAAATGCTGTTAAGCTGAAAGGAAATGCCGTGAGAACATTCAGTACAGTTATTACCTTTGGGGCGGGGATCTCACAGTAGCTCTCAGATTACGCCACGGGCAGCCCCCCTGCTCTGAGTGCTAGGAATCATAATAATGATAATAGGACAAGCTAGCCTTTACTGGGCACCTACTTTTCTGGGCGTCAGGTGCTGCGCTAAGTATTTCATCTGTGTCTTTCTCTGGGACAAGTGGAAATGGGATAGTGAAATTTGTGCTTTGGAACTGGAAAGACCTGATCTGTTATCTCAGATCTGCCACAATTAACTGGGTGACTTAGCTTTCTCAGCACCAGTATCTCACCTACAAAATGGTGCTGCCTTGAGCTATCTTCCTTTCTGGGAGGTCATGAGAACTAGATTTACCTGAAGCATAATGTCTGGCTTGGGGCCCCTTCCACCATCTGTTCTTTATAACGAGTGGTGGCTTCGTGGTGAACACACAGTCGTCAGGGCATGTGCTGTTGCTCAGTGTGAAAGCATTTATAGGCCACTGGCATCCGTTCAAAAGGCCACCATGTGCTTTCATGCCCACCCTGTCCCACGGCTGTGGACCTACAGAATCTTTCTTCTATGACAGCACCTAGACACAAGCATACATGGAAATTTTCAGGAGAGAGCAGAGCTCTCTCTTTCCCACCTAGAATTTATTCTTCCTTCATTTGTTATTATAAACTGAGGAAAAAACATAATAAAAACCTTTCGAGTCTGGCAAAGGAAAACAACACGAGATGCAGTCTGAAACTGGGAGTAATCATGTCTACAATTCTAAAAAAATTAATCAGCCAAGGAGTAGCTTCTAGAGCCAGTCTTAAGTCATGCAGAGGGTCTGAGACAGAGGAGGCTGTACACACCCAACAATGCATTGTTTTTCTCCCTGAAATGCTGCTCTGTCTGGACTTTGTCTGGCTAAAAGCCCTGCCAACCCCCAGCCCACCGGTCCTAGACCCAGGGGTGCTGCTCTGGCGGCTGTGGGCTGTTCCCCTGGCCTCACTGCCCCGTGAGTTCAGCCCCCTCCTGTCCCTGCAGCTGCACAGCACATTCATTAGTGCCTCTACCCCCAGGTCTGAATTCGACTGACTGCCCTCCACGCCAGCTGCCTAGGGATCTTTCTGAAACATCGATGAAAAGATCCTAATGGTGACCATCAATTACTCAGAAGATACTGCGTGTCTGCCATATTGTTCCTATTCTTTCATTTAATCTCCAAAAGCTTACAGGGCAGTTTTTATTAGTCCCACTTTGCTCATGAGGCAACTTGCTTCAGCAACTTGGTTGAGGTCACTGAGCTGGTAAACAGTGGCCCTGGGACTTGAACCCAAGTCTATGGGACTTCCAAGTGTGTGCTCTTCTCATTTCTCCGGTTTCCCTCATGTGCTTCATACTGACCACAGCTGAGTTTCCCAAACTATATGCCCTGGGGACACCACCGTATAAGATGTTAATACTAAGTTTTCCTTAAAACAACAACAGCAAAAAAATTGTGTGTGCGTGTGTGTGTGTGTGTGTGTGTGTGTGTATGCCTGTGTGTGTGTGTGGTGGTGGGTCTGTGGTTAAATAGAGACATGCTCCCTATGCTGCCCCATCTTGGAGAATCCCTAGCATATTAGTATATTATAGACTTTGATGCATCCTGCAATTAAAAAAAAAAAGAACACTTTAACTTAGAGTTTTCCAAAGGCATTTTCCATGGGCCCCCTTGCGTGAGCATTCATCACAGTTTGAAGGAGGACTGGTGTTCCTCGGCACACGGTCTGGGAACCACTGGCCCTCTGGCTGGAGTTGCAGGTTCTTAGCCTAGGCTACAGGCCCTTGAGCTGGCCCTGCCTGCCTCTCTAGGTTCTCCTCTCCTTGTATCCTATGTCAACCTTTTCTTCCAGCCATACCTCACCACTGACATTTCCTCAACTGTGCTAGCGATTCATATGTCCTTGCCTTTGAATGATCTGTTTCTTTCACCAGGAATGCTGTTTCCTTCCTTCCCTCCTATACATTCCTAAAGGACTAGCTGAAATATCTCCTGCTCCAGAAGCAGTTTCCCAAGGCTTCGAATGAGAACTAATTGCTCCCTTGATTGCGCCAGGCTGTACCTAGCACTTACTGTTAGTACAACATGTTTCTCTATATATATTGAGGAACATTGTCTTCCAGTGGCTGTGTCCTGTTGTAAGCTGTGAACTTTCTGAAGGGCAGACCATGCTTTCTTTATTTCATAACCAACACCAAGCACAGGGCCTGGCACACAATGGGTGTCTGCCAGTCAGACTTCCTAGTCTCGTCTAGTCTATTTTCTTAATATAGTTTTCTGATTATAAAAGTAATTCATGCCCACTGTGAGATTAAAGAAAAAACATTTCAAGAAGAAATACCCATGGTCCTAGAGGGATCAGGTGGCTGATTCTCAAATTGATATTAGCGTGAGAATAACCTGTGTGAACTTACTAAAATAGAGATGCTCAAATTTCAGCTTGGCCACCAGCTTCTGTTCCCGTGTGTGGTCGTGTGCATGTGTACATGGACACCTGCTTAATGAACTTGAGTTGATTCTCAGATGCATCCCTCATGAAGGGTGGCTGCCTGGGTGATTTCCAGTATCTTTGTACTGTAAATAGGCTATGATGAACATCTTTGTATATAAATCTTGTCTATGGATCTATTTATTGCTTCAGGATAAATTTCTAGAAATGGAATTGCTGAGCCAAAGGGCAGGAAGGTGCTTAGGGCTCTTATTCTTCAGAAAGGTGGCACCCCTCCCCTTTCCCACCAGCTGCTTATGAGGGCGCTGGTCTCGTCACACCCCCATAATTATGGCCACTTTGGACAAGAAGGAACACAAGAACAGTTGCTATTAAATGTGAAAGAAAAATTGCCTAGCTGGATGGTTTTTTTTTTAAGGGACATTTAGCAAGCTTTTGAAGTATAATTACTGTTTAATCAAGCTGAGGAACACACAGACTCACTATTTTCTTGTGCGTGGTTGCTAATTTTGCCAACGCTGTGAGCACCCATCACTTCATCTGTTTTCCTGAGCTTTTACTGCCATTGTGTTTTCCTAGGAGGGCTCCCCCCGCCACCTGGTGTGTGTGTGTGTGTGTGTGTGTGTGTGTGTGTGTGTGTGTGTGAGAGAGAGAGAGAGAGAGAGAGAGAACGAGAGAGGGAGAGGGAGAGAGAAATGTAGCCATTAAGTTTCCTCCTCCCCAAGGCTCAGCTCCCTGCAGGCCCCTCGCCTGAAGTGCCCACACCCACAGTGTGGGCAGAAGGCTGGCTGCCTGCCGCCTAAGCTCAAAGCTCAGTGTTCCTGGCTGTCATATTTCACATTTTTTCCCTTTCTGCCTCCATTCAACTCTGGCCAGCAAGGGCCACCCTGGCAGAGTTTCATGAAGTCTGGACCCACATGCACCAGAGGGAAAAGCCCTGCTGTCCTGTTTGTCTGCCTCAGAACAGAAATGGCCCCAGCTCCCTCCCCTGTGCTCAGAGAGCAGAGGGTTTCCATGAGCTCCTGTACAGTCAGCAAAGAGAAGTTTCCAGAAGGAGGGAACTGCCTGTGACCATTGTGTCCAAAGGAGGCCAATAGCCATTCAGAAGTTACCAGTCTGTAAATGCATCCCAGAGAATGCTCACACATGTGCATGATGCTATCTGCAAGGGACTTTCCCTGCTGTTTGCAATGGGGGGAAAAAAGCCCACTAACAGGTAACTGGTGGAATAAGTGAAGGTCCTTCCATATTATGGGAGTTGCACCGGGCAGTTAAAAATAATGGGGCAAAAAAGACAATGAAGCAGACCTGCACGGATGACAGGCAAACACCCCCTGCTGAATGAAAACAGCAGGCAGAAGAAAAATATGCTCAAAATGATCCCATTTATGTAAATGGAAACACTTATTTCATTGAACCAACATTTAATGAGGACCTATTACATGCCAGGCACCGTGGATAAAAAGGCAAGCCCCACAAAGCCCCTGCCCTCACCGACCATGAGCAGCCAGGGTTTGTAAATAATCACAAACAAGATGGGAAGAAACCTTCACACCGATTATTTCTAGGCAGGGTCTATGGGAGAAGGGAAGTGGTTTTAATGAGGGTGTTTGTATTTTACTCTCTACGCTTCATATATCGTTGGAATTTTTTCCACAATAAATATGCATTGTGCTTGTAATTAAAGTAATGCAAAATGAGGAAATGAAATAAATGGGAAATGCAGAAATGGAGCCCGGCATACAGCTGGGGCCTGAGACACAGGGCGGAGCCTGATTTCCCATTCCCACAGCCTGGAGGGGTGGGCACCGTTGCTTCAGCTCTCACTTGGCTCAAGGGTGTGATATTTAATCTCTCAAGGAAAATCAGCCAGAGCATCGGATATACCAGCTGCGGGGCAGGGAAGCTCTAAGTTCACCGCACCTGGTAGTGCCTGACGCACAGGCCTCAAGTCTCCTTAAGTCGCTCCTGAGACTTATGATGGCTCTCCTTTTTATTCTGAAAATTTTCAAACCTTCAGAGAATTTACAAGAAATAGTACAATGAGCACTCGTATATCCTTCACCTAGATCCACTAGTTGTTAACATTTGTTCATTTTCTCCTTCTCTCCATATTTATAATTTTCATTTTTGTTGAATCATTTGGAATTTGGGTACAGACATCATGACACTTTTTCCTGATACTTCAGTATTTGTCTGCTAAGAACAAGGACATCCTACATAACCACGTATAATATCACACTTGCAAACCTAATATTAATATTACCCTAGTATATAATATACATTCCACCTTCAGATTTTCCCAGTTGGTCCAATAATGTCCTTCAATAGTTTTTTTTCTTTTTTTTTTAAAGGTCTAGGCTCCAATCCAGGATCATGTGTTGCATATAATTATCTGGCCTCCTTAGCCTTCGTTGATTTAGAGCGGTCCTCAGCCCATTTTGTTTTTTTCTAACATGGAGATTTTCGAACAGTTCAAGCCAGTTATGTTGAAACTACGATTGCTTTAAATATGATACTCGAATTCTAGGTGTGATCCTCATCCTAGAAATGTTAAAATTCTTATGTCACCACCAGGTGGTGCTCTCAGTAGCCCTTGGCCCTTAAAATCCTGGTGCTTTTGTCTCAATCTGAAAAGGAGGCTATTTGATGAAGCATTAAAAATGTCTGCAAATTCATAAAGGCGGTACCTTTTCAAGATGACTTCTCAGATGTGATTCATAATCACCAGGGGACATTGCTGATCAGGATCCTGAGTCAGTGGGACTAGGTGGGGGGGTCCCAAGATTCTGCATTTCTAACAAGCTCCTGGGTGACTGTGATGCTGCCGGTCAACAGACCACACTTCGAGGAGCAGGGGTTTAAGGGCAAGCACATGAAGAAACACAGCTGTTGACAGTTAGGAAACTTTTGTTTTCATATTCTAATCAGCAACGAAGCTGGTCTCCTCTCCTACTGCTCTTCCCCTCCTCCCACCCAGCCCTTAAGCCACCTTGCTCCAAACTTAGGGGTTTGCTCTTGCCGTCCTTGCTGCCTGGATTGCTCTTCCCCCAGATATCCTTCTGCGGGGCCAACTCTCCAGGCTCCCTCAAGCCTTTGCTCAAACTCACTTCCTAATGAGGCTTGCCCAGAAAACCCTATTGAACGCTGCCACCTGCCTCTACACCTGTTTCTGGTTCCCCTTCAACCTGCTTGTTTCTTTTTCCTAAAGCCTTACCACCGTCTCACACACCATATAATCTGCTTAGTGTGTCCCTGCTTACTTCTCCCTCCCCCTGCTAGAATCTATTCCATGAGGGCTTTGTTTTCTTCACCAATATATCCCAAGCACCTAGAACAGTGTCTGGCACATAGTAAGTGCACAAGAAAATATTTGTGTACCTTGATGGGACCTTCAAGATAACAGAGCCCAGCTCCCTGATTTTGCTGATGAAGAAATGAGCTCCCGGTCTTTGGGTGAGTCAAAGACTTGCCCACAGTCACCCAGACCATAGTGATATCATCCCTATTCTTCTACTTGAATATAATTTAAAGCAGGACTTCTTTCTATCAGTTAAATTTTAAGCTATAATTTTAATTTGTATTATTTGTGTTGGGCCTTTTCCAAAGAGGATCTGAAGGAGCTGACAAGATTAAAGGTCATATAAAGTGGAACAGTTAGGAACCAAAATGGAAGAGATACCATCTAAAGGAAGAGGGAGTCAACTGACGTAACAGGCCCTTGGCAGTAGTTAATTACCCTAATGGGGGGGGGGGCAGAATTTGGCTCTAAATGCTTTGGCAGTTGAGTTAAACAGGAAGCACAAGAGATTGCATAGTGTTCCTTGTCTGACTTAAGAGAGCATAGCATTCAGCAGGGACCCACTTCCAGGAGGAATCTGCTACAGGAGAACTCTCTGTCACATCCATTGTGTTTCAAATTGGCCAACGTTTACAAAAAACCCAGTTGTGGTTGAAGAATGTGATCCTTTTCTCTGCAGAGACTAGAGGACAACATTAAATCACGGGACAGCTCTTGTGGTTCCAGTGAATTCTATTCTGACATTCTAACTGAAAATAAAGATGAAAGACAGAGAATCTAAAAGAATACATAGTTCAACCTGTCTAGGAATATCTTTTACAAATATCTGAAGTCTCAAATTCTTAAGAAACATTGAACCACAGTAATTCATGGATTGGAATTTTGTATGTTGTATAAATATTCATTGAGTTTCTACTGTAAAAGGTCTCCTCTTTCCTCTTCTCACTTCCCTAGAGGGCATTCCATTTCTGGGGACAGAGGACAGGAGGGAAAGTCACTTCTGCTTCTTCAAGTTGCATATAGTATTCGCTAGAGTTTATTATGTGTCCAAAAGAGAGAGACAGCACACCCAGCAAATTCACCTGTTCTGGCCGCCAGCAAATTGTCTCCCATCATCAACCAGGGACAACTGCTGTGTTGTGTGCTGGTGCTTCCAGTTCTTTACAAAGCCTCTGAATATCCTGTGAATGAATACTAGCCAACATATTTGAATAAAAGACAATACATGTTTTCTTATAGACACCTTGTCTTTTTTTTTTTTTTTTTTAAGATTTTCCAAGGCATTTTTTCTGTCTGGTGCACTTTTAAAGAGAAGTCACTGTGACGGTATCTTCACCTGAGCCCCCACCATACTCTGCCTCTGTCCATCACAGATGTGTAACACACACACACTCACACACACACATTCACACACACACACACACACATTCTTTCTCCACCTGGCATTGCTTCTACCACATTGACAGTTCTCGGCTGTGAGAGGGCCCAGGACTTGAGCCTGCAGGGTGTCAAGTGGCCTTAACCACCAGCTGGTGCTAGGTTCTGCTCCAATCAAACCCCTGGTTTCTGCCAGAATGGCCTGGATCCCTTTGCTTCAATTACTTGGATCAGTTGCTTCCATCTGGAAAGAAGAGCCCTGGATGGGTTTGCCGGGAGCCTGCAGTGCAGAAAGCCCCCTGGGAAGGGCTGCCATCTTTGAGGGCTGGGTAAGCCTGGAATGGGCTTTTGGTCTGTGCTGGCTATTTGTGGGCTCCTGCTTTTTTGGGGTGTCTGCTTACCTTGGCATCTTTCACATAGCCATGGAACATGCGGAGCCTGGCACAAACCAGATGCTCATTGTTTGTAGAATAAAATCTGATAAGCAAAGGTGATATATTGGACTGTTTGGACTCATGTTATTTTGATTTAAATATCATATCCCCATATGCCAACAACTCCTACAAAACAGAGAGAAGCACCTGTGTTGGTCTTGGCACAGGATCTGTTTAAGGGCAGGCCCGGGGCATCCTTGTTCTCTAGTGTGCTGTGTGTGTGCGTCTGTGCACATGGATGAGCATATGTGTGTGTTCCCGCTCATGTCTACTTATGCACACTCATGGGTTGAGGGCTGGACAGTCGCACCCCTCAGCAACTGGAGCTCTGGCAAACTCAGAGAGGAATGTGGTACACCAACAGGTTGCAACGTGTTCAAGTATAAGGACTCTGCAACATAAACAGTTTTGCAAAGATTCCCACATGAACTTGTCCTTTGGCAGTTCTAGGTTGATAAAATATGTCCCCATGTTCTTGATTATCTTTTTCAATGACTCCAAAGCTCTCCAGATCTGGGGACCCATTTCCTGAGAAGACATTTCACATTGGAAATGAGAAACTCCTATCAACATTTGACATGCTAGCAACTTTCCCCCAAATAAGCATGATTGAAAAACACGACTTCTCTGAGCAAAGTAACAGTCTCCAGGGATCACGCCTGTCTGGTTCTGTGATGCATCCTGTGAACCTAAGGAAATGACCCTTAACGGGCATTTAAAAAGTATACTTCTTGCAAAAATATTCAATAAGATGAGGCCACTGAGCAGCTGGATAGGCTCACTCAGCAGCTTCTCTATCTAGCCCTGCACACCAGCCTCAATGAGCATGATTCGAAGTTCTGCATAGAAGGCATGACTTATCAATCCCAAACTTGGTTGTGCAATGAATACCATATTATTTCATTATAATTAAATGAAATCTAATCTGCCTTTGAGCCCCTATGCTGCCAGGACATTGGGAAATTTAATATTGGCCTCAATTGGCAAATCCCATCTCTCCCTAGGGTTGCATAAGAATCAGGAAGCATTGTATGGTTCCTGAAAAATGGGAAGGGATTCTGGTCATGGTCACTGCTGAAGCCCCTTGTAATCCAGGCTCCCAGGGACCCTTGAACACAGATGGCTCTATAGGCTTTCTGCCATGTCAAGTGCATGGGGATCTTGACCAAGGTTACAAATTCCAGGGCATTATGGTCAGCCTCCCTGGGAGCCCCTTGCAGTCAGATGTTTCCCTGAGAGACGAGCCTGCAGCTCACTCTTCCTTGTTTTGGGGACTCTTCTCTGCCTGCTACTCCACCTCTATCCCTCCTTGCCTACAACCTCCCTCGGGTGAGGGGCACACAGGGCCTCGGGCGGGGCCTCCTGGAGTTGTGCATGGTGGCAGGGGACAGAAGGAGCCTGGAGAGAACAAAATGCACCTCATTAATGGCCCTGCCACAGGGGCCCAGAGGAATGACCATCTGCCTCATGCTAAATTTTCTGAGTCATTCCTAAGTAACTGAGACCTCAGATGCAAAGCCTACAACTGCCAAAGGGTCTCCTGAAACGATCATCGCCGAAGCCTCATGACAAAGAGAAGAGCTTCTCCTTTTCCCATCTTGTCCTCCCTTAACTAACCTGCCAGAGAAGAGACCTGGGAACTGAAGTCACTTTTAACTACCGGCTGGTGGTGTGACAGGCCTTCTAGAGACGGTGTCAGATTCTGGCTCAGAGTTTATTCTCACCCTGAAAGGCACTGGAATCCACTCTTTCCTTTTTCTAGGACCCAGTCCCAGGCTCCTTCAAAGCCCAGTAGTGGGAGGTCCCATCATGCTGCAAACTGTGGCCTGAATAACCCAAGCCCTGAGGTGGGGAGTGTTGGTTACACCAGAAACGAGTGGAATAGTTTCTGGCCACAAACAAGACCCTCACGTGCCAAGAGGTTCCAGGAAAACTAGCACATCCCAGGATTAGGAGGAAGTAAGGCAGTAACTAGGGATTTTTTTTCCCTAATGAATCCAATAAATCCTTGGAAAAATAACCCACCAAGGGTGAAAAATAGACAGAAAACATTATATAAGCTTTTGGAGGTGGTTTTTTTTTCTTTTTTTCCGAGAGAGAGAGAAAATAGAAAATATTCCATGCATTGGCTTTCAAAATAAACAACTGAGAATATAAAACTCATCTATAAATATAAGAAATGTATAAACTTCAGCTCTGTACTATGGCCAATTAATTGTGGAGGGGGAGAAAGGGAGATGAAATGGAGCCAAGGAAGGAAGGAATGGATGAGAGACAAGAGAGAGGGACAACTCTGAAGAAGGTCAGAGAAAGAAACACAGTAATTTCAGAGGCAGACACACAAAACACAAGAGAGACAAGGACAGTCAGAGACCCACCAGACTGGGATCCGAGCATCTTGGCCACCGCGGAAGTCGGAGCTGCAAGAATGTTCATTCGTCTTGTCCATTTCCTTCTACCAGGTTGAATAGGGTTTCCTCCTCCCCCAGCTCATGTCTGCCTGGAAGCTCCAAATGTGAGTTTGTTTGGAGATAGACTCTTTGCAGATGTAATTAGTTAAGCTGAGGGTAGGCCTGAATCCAGTGATGGGTGTCCATATGAGAAGGCCACGTGAAGACACAGACACAGATACATGGGGGAGAATGTCCTTTGATGACAGAGGCAGGGATTAGAAATGTAGCTGCAAGCCGAGGGACTTGATTAGGGATTATCAACAACCATGGAGGCAAGGAAGGAACATTTCATAGAGCCTTTGGGGGGAAAACAGCACTGCTGACTTGGGACTCCAGGCCTCCAGAGCTGTGGGAGAGTGCATTTCTGTTGCTTTAAGTCAGAGTTTGTGGTAATTTGCTATGGCAGCCCTAGGGAACATGCCCGAATATACCTTTTGCAGAAGAACCCTAGGATGTGTAACTTCAGAGAGTCAACTGGTGGCAACTTCAGAGTCAATTGGTGGCCAGTCTCCTATTCCAACTTGCCTTTTGCTTTTCTTAAAGAATTTTATTTGCATTCCAGCATCTTTTATCCTATGTGAACCTGGAAATATTTTTTCTCTTCTATTGTCACAGTTCATTTTGAAGTCCAGATTCATTTCCCCTTGAATTATGAAATCTGCATGAAGAGACAATTCAGACTGTAGGTATACTTTGGACTATGAAGACTGCCCAGTCCTGTGGTATTCCAAAACAGTCTAATAGCTTAACATTTTTTGGAGATAAGGGCTCTTTTTAACACTGAAATTATCATTTATTTCTTTATTCTAGGCAATTTTTTCAGGACAAGTCCTTCTGTAGGTATTGGATTTAAAACTGTCCATGAACCCTACCCTTTGGTAAGACACAGGTTAACCACTTTTGGGGGGCCTTCCATAGACATCAAATCATATGGCGCATGCACGATTTTTAATGATTTCATAGTTCTTAACTCCTTTTTGGATCATGTCTCTGAGACACTGATAAGAGCCATAGACTCTCTCCCAGCAAACTGTTCTCTCACGACTTCTGTGCTCACTCTCAGGGGGTTCATAGATGCCCTCCCCGCACTCCCACCCTGCGGAGCCCTGCTGCAGAGACTGTTCTCAAAAGGCCTGCTGGGTGGCCACTTCCCTCCAGTCCACCTGAGCCACAAGGTGGTAAGCAAGGGCTGCATCTGGCTGAGGGCAGAGGTTTTTTCCCTCACATGCTAATGGCACTGGTGAAGAGTCTTAACAACAACTGGGCTGCGGAGCTGAATTCTGGCTAAGCAATTTTCAAGGACCTTCTCCTTAAGACTCTCGAAGACTGAGTCAGGCCCATGGGGTGCCTGGCAGAAATTTCAGGAGACAATGGTGGCTTTCTGAAGAGAACTCACTAAGCCATAGGGCTGGAAAAGACCTGGGGCTAATGGGCTGTGTTCCTGCAATTCCTGGAGGACACCATCAGCTGCCTTGCTTCAGGGCCTTAGCATACTTTCCTCCTTGCTGGCCATGCTCTCACCCCACCTTTTCCACCTGTACCCTCTACCTGCCCTCAGGCCTTTTTGTTCCTCTTGGATGCTTTCTCTGATCCTCCCAAGTCTGAGTAAGGAACCCCCTCTCTGCGCATTTGCTTTGAATTTCTCCACCACAGCCTTTGACCCACTGTTGTTACTGGCTCTCTACTCATCTGTATCTCTACTGGACTGTACGTTCCAGGAGAGCAGAGACCACGTGATTCTTATACTCTTCCTGTTCCCAGCAGCGTCAGGAAAACAGCATGATGGATACAAGCTTGTTGAGTAAATAAATGAATAACTAGCTGGCTCAATGTAAGGTTTCTCAAACTTGGCAATATTGGCACTTGAAATGGATAATTCTTTGTTATGGGACTGTCCTCTGCAGTGCAGGACATTTAGCGGCTTCCCTGGCTTCTACCCATCAGACGCCAGTAGCACCTCCATCCAGCTGTGACAACTAGAGATGCCTCTGAACGCTGCCCAGTGACCCCTGGTAGGCACAATCGCCCTAGTGGAAAACTACTGCTTTAAATGATGACTGTTGACCTTGGAGTCACTTTACCCATCTTGAGTCTGTGTCAGGGTCTGAGAGCCCGTTTAATTATCAAATGCCGATGGAGAACTTGCTTTTGCCCATGAAATGGGTGGCTGACCTCTTGTGGCTCCTCAGAAGAGGGAAAAAATTCCACTATGCAACTGAGGAGCATTTTGAGTCCTTTACTGACAGCATGGGGACATGAGAGGGAGCTCTAACTAACAAGTTCCACCACGGAGAAAACAGCCTCTCCTGGAGCTGGTGACTGGTGCTCTTGATAAGTGATAGCTCAGGCCTGGATGCTGGCTTACGTCATTACATCAGGATGCCATTGGCATGTCAACTCTCAGACTTGAAGGTCGTTAGAGATCATCCAGTCCTTTGCACCCAACCTGAGTCCATGGTCCTGAAAACTGGGAAATGGTATAATGTTTTTGTGATATGATGTGTGTGTGTGTGTGTGTGTGAGTGTGTGGTATACATTATATTTTCAAAGGAGTCTAAACCCTCTGATTGTTAGTCTAATCTCCAGACTTTAGTGATGAATGATCTGCAGCCCAGAGGCTAAGAGACTTCTTCAGATTTCTGTAGCTGTGATTTGGCAGAGCCAGGAGTCACACTCAGACCTCCCCCTCCCTTCAGGCCCAGTGGGGTGGTGCTCCGCCGGGCGCCAGGCGTGGGGCAAAGGTCTGATCAAGGGCCACTAGGGAGGGTGAGTCCTGAGGCTCAGAAGGATGGGAGGGTGCTTTGCCAGTAGGCTTACCAAGTAAAATATAAGATGCCTAGTTAAATTTGTATTTCAGGTAAATGACTACTTTCATAGTATAAGTATATCCCAAATGTTACATGGGATATACTTACACTAAAAAATTATTTGTTGTTTATCTGAAGTTCAAATTTAACTGGGCATCCTGGGTGTTTCGGGGTTTTGTTGTTTTTTGCTCAGTGATGATAATGATTCAGTGTGTGAGACTCAGACCAACACTGGCCCTGACTTCATGGGAGGCCACAGAGGCCCCTGACCTGGGTGGGACAGGCTGCTGGGAAGACTGGCTTGTTTCTCTGTGACTTCAGAAGGCGTGAGGAGTCCTTGAGCACTACAGGTATTCTCCAGGCACGTGGCCTCTCAGAAGATGACATTTCACAGGTCTGTGAAGAGTATAGGTCAAATTTATTTAACGCAACGCCGTACAGGGTCCCTGCAACTGTGCCACTGAGGCAGGTGGGGGAAGTGGTTTCGGTTAGGTGTGATCACTCGTGAAATTCTACACAAAATGGCCACAGCCCTTCATCCACCCACCCGCTCAAGACACCATCAGAAACATCTTAAGACTCAGGAGACCATTTCTTTAGCAAGGAATAAATAAAAAATATTAGTGAGAAAATATGCATTTCATTTTTCTATTAAAAATACTATTTGCTGTAGGCAACCATCTTCCTGTCTCTTAGCCTTCGGCACAGTAGAGGAAGAGAAAGAAAGGGTACAGGGGAACAGCGTAAGAACATCTGTGCTTTGTCCAATTTCATTTTCGAGTCTGTGCGTTGTCCAGAGTGAAGCTGGTCTTCAAGCTGGCATCTCAGGAGGGTCACTCCCAGGCAGCGCTGTTCCTCCTCTGTGGCAGGCGAAGTCATAGAGGGGACAGGGTGCAGCTGTCTGGTCTGTGCCCTTCCAGGGAACAAGGACTCCCCAGAACCACAGGCCTTTGAAGGACCAAAGGCCAAGAGAAAAACTAGCCCCTAAGCAGGGCCCGGCACTAGGAGTGATTGACTACAAAACAAAGACAGGTTTGTGTGCATGAGGGTTCTTGGAAGAGTGCTTTATCTCTGTACAAGGCAAAATATTCAAGTTTCAAAATATCCCATGGCCTGTTTACTCGGAACCTACTCCTGCTGCCGCCCCCTCCCAAGCGTGCATCGGCCTGGTGGGAGGTGGGCCGTGTGGGGAAGGAACCAGTGTCTCTGTCTCTCCTTGTACCCAACACAAGTGGACTAAGATGGATTTAAGCACTGGGGACTTGGCCTGAGGAATTCTATGGTCAGTGGGAGCAGGGCAGGTTCATAAATAACGCACAGAGCTCTTGGAATACAGGAATCGTCTGCTCCTCTTGGAACGTGGATGTCCTCCCGCGGAGGAGCGTCTCCTCCCGAGTCCTAAGTTCCATCAAGGGAGCCTTCCGTTCTCTGCAGCGACAGGAGACAAGACAAGCTATGGTCACACTCTTTAGGACTGAAGAGTGGTCTGGGGGAAAGATATACAAAACTGCGGTCAGCATTTCGCAAGGGAACTCGCAGGAGCGCTGTTATCTGCTGGACCCCGATAAGGGAGGCTCCTGCCCACACGCTTTTCTCCCTTCCTCCACGCCCACTCTGCGGGCGGTGGCCTCTCCTCCCACAGACCTGCTGCACAGCCAGTTATCAGCCAACCTCATCAGGACCCGCTGTGTGCCCAGCGAAGGACTATGGGGGCTGCGCTTGTGAATGAAGAGGGACCGGGCTTCTTGCTCCAGCTCTGCCTCTAACAGGAGATGGACCTTTTCTAGGTCTGTTTTTCAATTTGAAAAATGAAGGACTTAACTCAAATAATCAAACTCAAATGTTTTAAAAATACATGATTCTGCCTTAAAAAGGAATGAAATTCAGATACATTTCCACATGGATAGACCTTGAAAATATTACACTAAGTGAAATAAACCAGACACAAAAGGAGCAAACCGTGTGGGATCCCACTTCCACGAGGTGCCCTGAGTAGCCAAAGCCAGAGACAGAAAGCAGAGCAGTGGCCGCCAGGGCCTGGGGCTGGGGAGTTAGTGTTCAGTGGGGACAGGGTTTGGGTTTGGAATGATGGAAGTTCTGTGAATAGATGGTGGGGATGGTGTAAACAATGTGAATGTACTTAATGTCACTGAACTATACAGTTAAAAATGGTAAATTTTATGTTATGTATGTTTCACCACAAAAACACTAAAAAGATTCCATGTTCCATCTTGCAGTGTTCTCTACCTGCCTCACGTGGCGGGTGTCACCCACCCTCCCATCAGTGACTGGGCCTTTCTCTGACCCAGGCACAATTCTCTATGTGGAGGATGCCAGGACCTGCCCCCAAGAACAGTACTTCCTGCCCGTTACGGACAAACACTGCTGCCCTGAAATAGGAGGAGGAAGAGATAGGCACCCAGAGTTCAGAGGTGGTGAAAGGACCCTGGCTGAGCAGTGAAGGGGGTCACAGAAGGCTTCAGGGAAGTGGCTCTGGCGCTGGCCTCCAAGGTGCGGCAGATTTTGACAAATGGGTGGTGCGCAAGGGGGCAAGAATGGAGCTTGCTGGGAAATATTGGAGCAGAAGGGTCCAAGGCAACGGTGAGCCTCGAAGAGCAGGCAGCATGAGTGCATGACCCTGGACCCTCCATGAGCACAGGGCCCCCTGCTGCAGGTAAGCACACGAGGCAGGAGAAGTTGGGGACCCCACGGCCAGAATGGTTAGCTCCCTGAGGGTGAAGCAAAGACAGAGTGCCTGTCGTGTCTGGCCCTCAGAAAAGGAAGCAGGTCTGAGGGGCTCCAGCTGGCAGGCCAGCGCTCTGCCTCCTCCTCTGCCAAGAGAGACCCAGGCAAGTGGGCCAAGAGAGCTGAGCTGGCCTCAGGGGCTGGAGGCCTGCCAGCCCTGGCCGCTTCCCTCGCCTCATTTCCTCTGCTCTGTCTTGAGAGATGACCCTGGTATCCAGCCTTTCTGCAAGCCCCAGACCAAGTCCCTCCCCAGACACCCTCACCGTCCCTCTCCGGGAAAAGCAAATGCTCCGGCAGCTGCTGTAGGACCAGCCCCACGGATGGGAAGGGGTTTTGAAGTAAAAGTTAACAAGTTCACATCCAAGGTCTGCACTTGCCTGTGTTTAAATCAAAGGCTGGCCGTCAGCCACCCACGTACAGCTAGGAGATGGCCCCACTTCTGGCTAGAATGTGGTGTGGACGCTCTCAAAGGTCATTTTGTTTCTAACACTACTGGGATCTCTACTTCCTGCTTCTAGAATGTGCCCCTTATGAGCACTTCCTACAAACCAGGTCTGCCCTAGATGCTCATTTAATCTTTGCAACCAGGTGAGGGGGTTTTATTACCTCCAATTTATAGGTCAGGAAACTGAGGCCCTGAGAGGTTAGGATCTTCCCAGAGTGACATAGCTAGTAAATGGCTAATCAGGGGGAAGTCAAGTGTTAAGGCAGGCTTCTGATCTGTAAACCAAAGCCTGGCTTTAGTTGAATCCTGTGCCTTGGGGAGCAACTGCTAGAGTACCAGAATGTTTGATGAAGGAAATTTAAAATAGATAATCAGTATGGAGGTTCCTCAAAAAACTCAAAATAGAAATACCATTTGACCCAGGAATTCCACTCCTAGGAATTTACCCTAAGAATGCAGCAGCGCATTTTGAAAAAGACAGATGCACCCCTATGTTTATTGCAGCACTATTTACAATAGCCAAGAAATGGAAGCAACCTAAGTGTCCATCAGTAGATGAATGGATAAAGAAGATGTGGTACATATACACAATGGAATATTATTCAGTCATAAGAAGAAAACAAATCCTACCATTTGCAACAACATGGATGGAGCTAGAGGGTATTATGCTCAGTGAAATAAGCCAGGCAGAGAAAGACAAGTATCAAATGATTTCAGTCATATATGGAGCATAAGAACAAAGCAAAAACTGAAGGAACAAAACAGCAGCAGACTCACAGAACCCAAGAATGGACTAACAGTTGCCAAAGGGAAAGGGACTGGTGGTGGGGGAGTTGGGAAGGGAGGGAGAAGGGGAATAAGGGGCATTACAATTAGCACACATAATGTAGTGGGGGGCATTGGGAAGGCACTATAGCACAGAGAAGACAAGTAGTGATTCTATAGCATCTTACTACACTGATGGACAGTGACTGTAATGGGGTATGTGGTAGGGACTTGATAATGGGGGGAACCTAGTAATCACAATGTTGCTCATGTAACTATATTAATGATACCAAAATAAAACAAATAAAGAAATAAGAAATAAAAAAAATAGATAAACAACTAGCTTTTTATGGTAGTTTGACAAGCACTTTGCACATGTGTTTCTCAATTAACTCTTAGGAAACTCCAAACAGGTAGCCTACTGCTTCTGTCTTCATCATCTCCATTTTACAGATTGGGAGGCTTCGGGTTGAGGAGGGCAGGACTGATCACCCACACGGTGGCTGGGGAGCTGGAACTCACTCTAGCCTCTTGATCCCAACCCCTGAGCAGTTCCCAGCGCAGCCCAGCTGCCTGCTGGCTGCCAGCGGGGAAGGAGGCGGAAGCAGGAACTTTTTCCAGTAAGACAGCAAGGTTCTCTCCAAGAGCCTAAGACCCACACAGGCCCAGATTCACCCCTTCCGTTTAAGTACAGGGTGTTCTTGTTCACGTTATCTGTCTGCCTGGGCCACAAACACAATTTATAAACAAGGCAAAAATGGCAGAGGAAAAATGAAGTCAGAATGTGCCATTGAAGCAAGTCAAACAATACTAAATTAGTATTTGGCTAAGTGGCTATCTCATTGTTAAGATATTTCCTCCAATATGTTTTCAGAAGCAAGGGCCATTAAACAACTGGGAATGATCGCCAGGTTTGATTTCAGGAAGGAAATCCCCTCCCATTTCCCTGCTGGGCAATTCAATCAATTTTCTCCTGACCCTCACCAGCTGATTATTAGGGAAACGATACCTGCTTCTTTTATAAACAAAATGCATTTACTTAAAGATTCAAAATCCCTTTCCCAAGGGCTGGAAATGCCTGTGCTCCCGCCAAAAGCCTTTACTATTTTGGGGGCAGGACCAGTCATGCGAGAGCATCCTAGGAGCTGACTTCTGGGCCCACAGGCCAGCTTCTGGGGAAAGGGAAAGTTCTGTCTGTCGCGGAGCTCAGAGCCTTTGTCCAGAAAAACCATTTGGATTAAAGACAAAGTAAATCAGTCAGTCCTGCAGGGCCAGTAGACCCGCCTTGGGCGGACACAGCCATGCTTGCAGCAGCGGAAGAACACCTCCTTCTCTGGGTCCCACACTGCCACGGAGCGAGGATCTCACTCTCTACTCTCCCAAGGCTGTGATGGATGAAACAGTGGCATCGCTTCTTGAAGGAAGCCTCATGTCATGGACTGGCCAGGGAGTCAAAGGGTTTAGACTCCTTTGAAAATATAATGAAAGCCACACTCTCCAGTAGTCCTGGCTCTGCTATTAAAGAGCTGGGTGACCCTGGGCAAGCTGTTCTGCCGATTCAGGTCTCGGTTTTCTCACCTATAAATTGGGCTCTGTGACTTTCCATTGCAACAGTCTCTGATTTCAGGAGCTTAAGTGGTTTAGATTGGAATAACGACATTCATTTTATTCCTCTTTTCCGTAAATTGAAAGCTTTCCTCCATAAGAAGAATGTCAGCAGTTTCCCGCCCAGCAAAGGCATGATGAGTTCTTTGTTTTTTACACAAATTCAGACTCAGGCCAGACAAAGGAAGCCAGAGGCCCACTGGAAGGCTACCAGCAATCTTGCCTCAAGTTCTTCCCAGACCTTAAAGAAGCAGTTTGAGAAGCAAATTCCTCATTTCTTTAGGTAACTAGCTGCCCAGTGAGTTAACTCCTGCACTGCTGGGTAGCTCATAAAAAGGCTGTGTGTAAGAAGACGGGGATGACAGGTCTTTGCCAAATTTGAACTTGGACCTCCGTGTTTCTCTTAAACATTCCCATCTATGAAGTAGCAGCTTCTTAATTCCTCTATTTCCTACAGAATAAAACCCCATAATGAGGTGTTAGGGTCCTTCACCTACCAATCTAACTTAGCTTTCCTATCTCACGTCCAGGCCACCGCCACCTCCTCCTGTTCTGAGCTGCTTGAAACTGCTCCATCTCTCACAATTTTGCTCCTGCGGACACCCTTCCACGGGGACACTGCTGTAATCCGACTCACCCCTCAGGGACTATCCAAATGACCCCTTCCTTGGTGAGGAGACGGCCAACCAGGCGGAATGAAGCTCCGCTGGCTGGTGCTCCATGGTCTCTGATGTAGCTGCTAGCTCCTTGCTTTCTTGCCAGAGATAACTAGTCTGTGTCCCCCATTGGGTCAGGACCCTGACTGTCCCCTGCAGTGGAGAACCTTGTGTGCAGGGTTGACTGCCATGGGATCTCAGAGTTGAAATGAGCTGCTGGATCCTCAACTCCTCCAAGCCTACCCCTGAGTCTGCCTTGCTTCCAAAGCCTGAATCCTGGCCCAGGAGGAAATGTGCACTTTGCTCACTTGGAGCTAAAGCCCTCCATTCTTGATCCTGGGTCGGGGAGTACCAGGGTCACGCATCATATGTGGGCTGAGATGCAATGATGGAAACAGTGGGAGAGGATATTTGAAATCAGAAGTGGCCTGGAACACCTGGCCAGCCTGATGAGTGGCTCTCCGCCCGCTCAGGCTAGTCAGACAAGCCTGTGCTCCTGGTCTAAAACAGACAAGGTCAGTTCTGGGCTGTAATGAATGGAAATGCAGAACCTGGGCAAGTTTGGAAACATTTCACTGCTCAATGGAGTATATTTAAAAAATAATTTTTATGAAATGTGTACTTACAGAATATCGGTTTTCCATGTAACCTGCAAAACAAAGGAAAATGTGGAGACAAGCAATGCAAAGACTGTGTTAGGCTCCTCCACAGCCCCACCAAACATCGCAGGAACTGAGCAAGTAAAGGGGACGGGGGTGCAGACAGAAATGCCAGGCCTGCAAGCTTCTGGGCACCCTGGTTTACGGCTCCTTTGCCCACAGATAGCTTCCCCTGGGCCCTGTAGCTCCATGTGACAAGCATATGAAGTCCTGACAGCTCATTTGACATTTTAAATAGTTTCTAAAATAATTAATACCACATATTATTATAAGGAAAAAAAACTGAAAACTATAGCTAAGTGGAAATTAGCAGATAAAAATTATATTTGGTTCTACCCTTCAAACTCTTTTGACACCCTCATCTTCCAGTCCATTTCTACTATGATTAGGCATTTTGGGAGGGTTATAATTGTACACTATATGCCATTTTATAACCTTTTGCACATAACATGATTTTTCTGGTATCTTCTTAAACATCATCATTAGGAGCTGCATAATTATCATTAAATTACATGCAGTTGTTAACTTACCCAATTCCTTACTTTAAAATTTTAGGTTCTTTCCAAGTTTCTGCTATTTTAAAATAACACTGCTAGTATCCTCTTTGGGAATAAAGCTGTTTCCATATTTCATACCAGTCTGTACACTCCCAGGAGTGGGATCAATGGACCAGAAGGTATAAACCTTGCTGACGCTCTTGGCCACCACAGCCCTTCCCCTGGGGAGCCTCGTCCCAGCTGTCCAGCTGGCCCTGCCAGGCTGCAGTGTGGAAGTGGCCCTGGCCTAATGTCAGCCAGGGGGAAGTGGTGGGGGGAGAAAAGCCAATGGAACTGGAGGCCTTGCATTGAGGGGGAGTGGTCCCTGCCTGCATTATTTAGAGATGGTTTCCACTACAAGAGGCAAGAGAGGGGTATGGTTTTTGCCCCTTTGGACAGGACCAGACCCCTATTAACAGCGGAGCTTCAGAATGGGCAGTGGTTCACATGCTGGGCCAATGCCCCAAATGGCACATTACCAACACAGACCTGATGACAGAGAGGCTATGGGGGCCTCTTGCTGCCTGGGGAGGAGGTGTGCGCACTGGGGGTGGTTGCCATTCTTGAAGGTGATGTGGAGGGCCATAACCCTCCCCAAATCCTCAGTCTTCCTCCAGGGAGACACCCCAGGGGGCCTCAGTTTCTGCCCAGCTGCTGGAGCTCAAACCCTGAGTCTTGGGCAGTCTCGGGCCCATCTGTCACAATGGGAGTCACAACCCTTCTGTTTCTTGCTCTAATTTAAAAATATCCTGTTTCCACAAGTGCACTTCCCCCTCCAACCCTGTCTTATCACAGCTCCATTGTGCGTCCCCTCCAGAGGGAACAAGGCCAGAAGTTCCTAAGGGGCCCCCTTCTGTCCCGGCTGGGCCAGAGGCAGGCGTCAACGACCACAGGGATGAATCAGCCCAACCACGAAGTCGAGCCATTGTGTAAACTTCCACATATTGAGTAAGGCATGGGCAGCACCCCACCCCCAGCCCAAATCTGACCTGGGAGGACCCAAAGGTCCCCATGCTTTCTGTTCCCCCAAAGCCCCAACGGCTCTGAAATCAGACACAAGAGGGAAAGAGCCTCAGGATGCATTTCCTAAAGCAACATGAACACAAAATGCTAAAAATCTGAACACGCCGGTAATACTGGCAGAAGACCAAGTTTATGAACACTTAGAGTTTTGCTTCGTTTTGGTAATAGCGCAGCCACCACAAAAACAGAATCTGGTGCATCGTGTCCATTTTCTTTTCATGCAGTGCTTTTTTACCCTCTTGAGTTCTGAAGTAGGAAATGGTTCCCTGGGGCTACCTGGCTTGTCCCAGGCTCACGGGCTGGGTGGGGACAGGCCTTTAAGTGCTCTTCTCTCCTCCCAGAGGGCAGGCAGTATACAGGCCCTCTGTTCTTTGGTTCTTTCTTGAGGTCCAGCTACCCTGAGTATTTTGGATTTCTGCCCTCTTAAGGAACATCTGGAACTCTAAATTCCAGGCAAAGAGAAAGCAGAAGGTGGAGGCTGAGTGAGTAGATACTCAGATGGGAAGGTGGGCCTTGTATGACCCAAAAACACAGGGTAGCTTATGGTGTGGGATTCAGTACCTCTTCCCAGGGCCTCAAGTTGTCAGGTGGGATGAGTCCAGGGCACTCTCAAGGTGGACGCAAAGTTTATAGAGAGGAAAAGCAGGTGTCCTCTTGGAGGGCTCACAGGGGATGAATTCCTCTAAGCCAGGGTTTCTTAACATTGGCACTATTGGCATTTTGGGCTAATTCTCTGTTGTGGGGGCTGTCCTGTGGGATGTTTAGCGGTGTCCCTGGCCTCCACCCTTGAGGTGCAGTAACACCCCACCTCCCCCACAAATTAGGACAACCAAAAATGTCTCCAGACAGTGGCGAACGTCTCCTGTTTGAGAGTCACCACTCTGAGTGGTAGAAATCTCCTCCTAAGCAAGTGCTCTTTCATAGGGAAGAGCCTGACTGCCTTGCTCATTGTAATAAACCACTTTACTCTTCTGTTCTAAAATCCAGTGTAAATATATTTAATAGGGTTTGCTTTGGATGACCTGAAAGCCATTTTATAAAGTATTTTCAGAATGAGCTGGAGCACTATAAAATGTCAAGTGCTGAATAAGGATAAACATACAAGCCTTCCTGGCTAGTCAGAAATTGCAAAGAGGCTGAGCGAAGTTGCTGAGAAAGCCACGGATACCCATGCATTTGTGGAGAGGCCCCGCCTACCCAGCTATAATTTCGCTTTTAGGCTTAACACTAGGAGAACAAGGTGGGGCAAAAGAAAACTAAACCTTTCCTTGGATTAGTTGGTACCAGTCAGAAAAGGAAGGACGTGATGACAGATGAGAGGAGAGTTCTGTGGAGGAAGAGTGTAGCTTTTGATGCTTTTTTCCACTGCAACCCAGAGTACCAAAGCTCTGAACGAGCCTGGGAGACCACCACCTGCTGAATCAGCAGGACTCAGGTGCCTGACACATGACCCTGCGTGAGTCTGAAGCTCCAGGATATGGGAGCAAATTGGTTCAGTCAGGTGTTAAGAGAAAAGGGTCCTAAATTGTAATCTGTACTACTTCTTTTAAATGCTTACTTCTTAGGACCATCTGCACTACTGCTTACTAAGAGCGACAAAACTAAGTCCCCGTTTTGGTAAGCCAAATTATAAGCCATAAGTACACCACTATTGCTGACTGGGATTTGCAGATCCTAATCTTAGGCAAATAATTGAAAAGGGAAAAAAAACTTTAAAAAGCCTCAAGTGCTAAGCTTGCAGACTAAATAATGAGAAAATTATCAGCATTTTCTCCACTTCCCTAAGAAAAATAATAGTTACTGAAATGCAAAAGCTCTTTCTTAACCTGCCTGGCTGTGTCTCAGGGCTTGCTTTCCCTTCTCCTCAGGCCTCTCTCAGTTTGGTGTCTTACTGATAAAATTCTAGTTCTGAGATTCTCCTGCCTTCCCTACGTGTAGCAAAAAACCATCTAACCGTTGGAAAGGGAAAAAGCTCAAAGATCAAGAGGTTTCCTTGCCTTAGACTACTGAGTTAATTGCTAGAATAAGATGTTAGCTTAGCTGTACATCAACAAAATAGTAGGCTCCAAACAGAATAGCAGACATGCCCAGCCATGGCCATGACCCAGCAGGAGATACTGAATTGGAAGAGATGCCCCCACTTCTCCCACTTTATAGAACCCACCTGTCCACCACAGTCCTTACCCACCCCTAGGGCCACACACAGTCCCGAGGAACACTGAGGTGTTCACTCTGCAGCAGTCCCACACTAGTCAGGAGCATTTTATTGAGAATTAACTAACACCTAGGTGAAAACTAACACCTAGAGAGAGGTAAGGGGTGGAGACCACATCATACAATGTGATAAGGGCAGAGCTGAGACCAAATCCCAGGCTACATCCCTTACTCAGGATTTTCCATTAGGTTCGCAGTACAGAGAACCCTCCAGACTGGGCCCCAGCCAACATGCCCGCAGCAGAAACACAGTAAGTTGGCCCCTGAGATCCATGGCTTGATTGAATTTGAAGAGAAAACTCAGACTTAGAAGCAAATACCTATGGGGTCTTGGAGTCAAGAGTGAGTAAGGGATTAGAACTGGCTGCAAAGGACCCAGGGGGTAACTCTGAGAAGTGGCCGACTGCCCTCCCTACCACACTCAGGGGGATGGTCCTGGACTGACCGCAGCATAGGGAAATGACAGTCACTTCCAAATGCCAGCACACTGAGACTCTATAATTGGAGGACAACTTAAGTTCATTCTTTCAACCATCTCGTTTCACAGACAAAAAAAGCTAAGCTTAGACACACGAAGTAGAACGTTGTTGCCAGGGGGTGGGGAAAATCGGGAGTTAGTGTTAAAATGGGCATGGAGTTTCAGTTCAGGAAGACGACAAAGTTCTGGAGAGGGATAGTGCTGATGGTTGTACGTTTATTGCCACTGAGCTTACATCTAAAAATGGTTAAAATGGCAAGCGCTAGGTATATTTTATCATAGCTTAGAGCCTAAAGGCAAGACTGCAGACCCAGGGACTCCCACAGCCTAGGAGACCCCCAACGCTCCTCAGCCAGCAGCCCCACACTGTCCGGGGTCCTGCCCAGAGCCCCACCCTGGGGCTGTGCCTTGGAGGCAGCCCTCTGATGCCCTTTTGCTTATCTAGAAGAGCAGCTTTCCTCTGTATCACTCAGGGGAAAAAGGGGTTTTAGAGCCAGAACTACGCCCTGTGAGCCATTTCCCAAAATAGCCAGCCCTGAAGCACCACTGGTGGAGGACTAGGGGAACTAAGAAGCTAAGATGGGAAGAACAAAAGATTGAGAAGGAGAAGTCGCAAGACTCAGCTCTGCAGTCAGGGGCTCACTCCTGCCAGGAACCTCATTTTACTGTGGGTCACTCCCTCCCACAACACACACACCACGTTTCTGTGTTATCTTTGCTGGCCAACCCTGTGCAATCCCTCTGAGATTGCTGGGGAGTAAGGAAGACTCTATCCCTTCCAACAGGAAACAGAGCAGCAATTAGAGTGGTACAGTAAGAGGGGAACTCAGAGCAGCTAGACAGTGTTCTCAAAGTGTGGTCCTCAGGCCAACAGCAGTGGTGTGTGGGAAATGCTCAGGCCCCCCTAGACCTACTGAATTGAAATGCAAGAGGTGGTGCGGCACCATCTGCGTTTTAACAAACGTGGAGAACCCTTGATCAGCTCTGAGCCCAGGCCCCTCGTTTCACAGAGAAGGTGACTAAGGTCCTGAGAGGTTCTGTGACTCGCCCAGAGTCACCCAGGCCACACCAGGCTGTGACTTCCAAGAGTTGAATCCTCTAATTAAGCTGATGATAATGTGGAAACCTAAGAAATCTGGAAAACATAGAAGCATGCAGCCAATCAGTTTGGCAGCTTAGAGAGGAAAGGTGGCGGGCAAAGGCCTGCCACCAGGCTCCCTGCACAATCCCCGCCCCACCACTGCTGGCCTGGGGACTGGTTACTTCACCTCTGGGCCCATTTCTCCATCTGCAGAGCAGGAATGGTAATAAGAGAGCCTCTGTCAACCCTACGGTGACTTTGAGGATTAAGTGAACATCTGACAGCCAGAGGAAACGCAACAAAGAAGGCAGAGAAATCAGACAAGGCCTGAGGCCTCCACCCTTTGAGAAGCAACTGAGTAGAAATGCTCAGAAACAGAAAGTCTCCTGGCTTCCAGGGGAGGAGGCTCCCCAGTGAGGCAGGGGCACTGGCTTTCCAAACCATGCTATGGTTTTTGCTGTGAGATCCAGGGCTCACTCTACGCATCCCTGGGGCAGGAGCCAGCTGCCAGGTTAGAGACCAGATTACAGAGGGCCGCATGTCCACCTGACCCTGATGGCCCAACTGGTGCTGCAGGAGCGCCCTGGCCTGGGGTCAGGAGGGGGCGTTGGTCTCAGCCTGGCCTGGCACTGAGAGCCCTGGCCTGGGGTCGGGAGGGGGCATTGGTCTCGCCCTGGCATGGCACTGAGTGCCCTGGCCTGGGGTCAGGAGGGGGCGTTGGTCTCGGCCTGGCCTGGCACTTAGTGCCCTGGCCTGGGGTTGGGAGGGGGCGTTGGTCTCAGCCTGGCCTGGCACTGAACTCTAGGGTTCAAGTTCCTTTTGGGTTTTTCGGCTAAAAATGGACCAAGTGCTCACCCTGTGGTAGGGATAATACCCTGACTGCCAGCTTGAGGGTAATTAGCACCATCTCCCCTGATGGTATCCCATCTCCTTTTCTCATTTAATCCCATCTCCCTTTAACAGTTGAAGAAATTGGGTCTCAGAGGGGTTAAGCACTTGATCAAAGTCACACAGCTGGTAAGTGGTAGCCCCAGGACTGGGGCTTGGATGTCTCCCAGAAAAACAGGGTGCTTCACCACCTCGAATCCCTATAGGGCTGGGTTCTACAGTGCATGTGGTCCAGGCCAGCCTGAGGCCAGAGGGAGCAGTCACCATCCAATAGCCTGGGACTGAGGACTCAGGCATCTAGAGCCAGCCTGGGGCCCTTGAGAGAACCCGCTTGAACAGCTGCCCTAAAGCAAATGTAAGAAATCAGAATATGCCACCACAAAATAGGCATAAGGATTATTTTGAACTGGAGGCAAATGAGAATCAACAGATGCAGAGAGAAGCTTTGCAGGAGCTTCCCTTATCTGACTAATAGCAGAAACTTCTGGGAAATGAAGGCTGCCATAAATCCCCTCTTCCAGAGAAGTTTTATGGCCATGAAGACAGAAAGCCACTGCCAAGATGGACCTGCACAAACAAGCCTTACTCCGTTAGTTTCCCCCACATGTTTATCTTCCCATAGCTTGCCACCCTGGGAACCACTTTTCCTTTGTTTGGTTACTTCTCTACAAATTTATCGTTCTTGGTTAACGTGCTAAATAAGCTCCAGGTTCCAACAACTCCTCTACGTTCCTCATCACTATTTTGTTTTTCTTTCGTCAATCTGTCTCTTGTGAGTCTCATTTGCAGGGCCACTAACGCAGACCCTTTGGAATCACACTGGGTGTGGCCTTCACCAGCCAAGCAAGGGCCTCCAGTGGTAGTCTCAGGTGACTGCAGACCCCAAGGCCGCCTGTGGAGTGGGGAAGCCCTGTGGCCTCCATGCTCCCCCAGCTTCCCTTCCCTCACACCAGAGGCTGGCAGCTCAGCGGTCAGAGGCATGGAGTCTGGCTTCAGAGGGGGCAGGTTCTCGGGGCTTGCTTGCGGTATGACCTCGGGCAAGGGTTTTAACCTCTGTGTGTCTCGGTATCCTCAACTGTGAAGTGGACTGATTGTGAGACTTGAAAGAGATGATGTAACATAGACACTTAGCACTCATAGGAAGCCCTCAATAAAGGCGAGCTTTTACATAACCAAAGCAACTCAAGTGGACAACCTCAGGGATGATGAGCAAAGCATGGGGTGTTTGTGCCCAACAATGGACAGGGCCAGCTCTGAACCCTGCCTGAGCTTTTGCTTTCTGTTATACTGGAACAATAGAGAAAGCCTATTTATTTCTGACTTTGCATTTGGCTAGCTCTGAGTATATTAAGAATGCAAAATGAGACACTGACACCAAAAATTCCCCAGGAAATGGTTAAAAAGTTATTCCATCGGTGTCAAGTTCCACAAGGGGCCAAGTTTCTGCTCTACCCATGAAAAATACCATTTAAAAAAAAATTAAGGGGGTGATTCCTACATCAGAAATATCTGGGAACTTGTTAGAATTCAGATCCTGGAGATTCTGACTCTGTGGGGCTGGGCTGGGCCTGGGACCTCCGCTGCTGCCAATGTGTGGACCCTGCTTGGAGGAGCCTGGCTCTACCAAAGTTCCCCGGCCCGTGTTAATGACTTTTCAAAGAATCCACTTACATAGGTCAGTTGTACAAAGGAAGATATCCACAGATTTCCCCCAGAATGTTTATGCCGTTTGGGGTTCCATGTATTTTCAGAATTTAAAAAGTAGCCTTTGTGGATTTCATTTCATCAGAATGGAGTAGAATTACTGTTGGGAGCTTCCCCAGTTCCATGTCTGCCTGGACACTGTGCTCAGTTCCACAGGAAGCTCTTCATGAGGACGCAGTGCAGAGGGGAACTGAAGTGGGTCTAGGTGGAAATCAAAGGAGATGCGAGCAGAGCCATACCCCTCTGCCATCAGTGTGCTCTCAGAAAAGCTGAGCTGCTGAACGTCCTTAAAGCCAAGCACTGAGTTTATCTAAGGCCTCAGGATCCCCAGTGAACTAGTCCCATGGGAGAAGCAGGGGAGGCTCACTGGCTGGCACCTGAGAACAGGTAGGGTTGCTCGGCTTATCTTGGGTCATGAAAGAGTGCCCGGAACTCTGCTGAGCATCCAGTGAGCACATAGTGGGGCCAGGACACACTCCAGTTCAACTGGCCCATTAGCTGGGTATGAACTATGAGACTCTGTCTGCCTGGAATGCAGCAGGCACTCAGTAAGTGTTTGTTGACTAAATAAATAGTACATGTAACTAAACTCTGGCTACTTTTTCAGGGTGGCGGGGAGAGAGCACTCTGGGGTAAGGGGTGGGTGTCTCCTCTGTGGGCTTCCTTTACTCCGCCTTTTCTCTGACCTCTCCCAAGGCCCCATGGATGGTTCTGGGGAAAGCGTCCCCCCAGACGTGGGAGTCAGGGGGTCTCACTCACCAGGGTCGGCTTTCCGGATTTCACTATACACCGTCTCCGTGCCCTTCGTTCCCAAACCTGGTAAGGGACCAGCCACAGGTTAATAGCTGCTTCTGGGCACCAGGTCAGCCCACTGCTGAAGCAGGAAAAGGTCTCCGGCTACCTGGGCAAGGCTGCACCTCCCCCAACCCACGCCACCATGCCCATCCCCAGGGGTGCCTGGAGATCTTGTCACCACTGAGCCCGGGGCTGAGATCCTGGTCTGACCAGTGTCACTCTCAGCATGGAAGGACGAGGCAACAGGCCATTATGGGGCAGGTCCACCTTCTTCAGGGCAACCCTGGGCCCAACGGTTGCAGGGCCTGCATTACAGGCCTGCCGCCTCCAGCTGGGTGGCTCCATCCCTCTTCCCTTGCCACTGTGTCCTGCGTCCAGTGGCTCTTCCAGCCCCTCCCAGGAACCTGACTAGAGTCTCCCAAGCACCTGAGCTCTGGGTTAGAGCCTGGGCCTGATCTGTGACCCTGAGGATCAGCTGGGACTGAAGACTGCTGACAACTCCGAAGGCTGGTCTGATTTCATATGCCAGCCCTTGAGCCTCACTGACTCTTCTGATTGAATTAGTCCGGAGTGGGCCCTGGCCTTGGTGTCTTTAACGAGCTCCTCAGGACATTCTAGTATACAGACTGGGTGGAGAGCTTGTGGTCTGGAACAGCAGACCAGATGCCCAGGGTGTGGACAATACCCAGAGGAGTCTCAAGGGTTTGGGAGACAAACCCAGCAGTTTAAGTTGATGCATGTGTACAGGTTGTGCATACACACCTGTGTGCACCCCCCACAAACCCTCAGGAAGCAGGATGAACCCAGCTGCTCTCCCAGTTCCTCTCACCCACACAAGGGACCAGGAAGCCTCATTGTACAAAGGTACCTGATGCTGCGTGACTGGCATTCTCCTTCTACAGATGAGGAAATAGAGTCCCAGACAGGGTAAGACTTCCTGTCAGCATGGTTGCGGCCATGTGGATGTGACTCCTTGGTGACAGGATGGCATGGGCATGTCCATGGACTCTAACTGCACTGAGATACCCTTGACTCACCATGCTCCGGGATGCCGCCTTCTCTCAACCCTGAGCCCGAACACATTCCTTCACTGCCCACACCACCCTTTCTCTACCCCATGCCCCTCTCCTCGAAGCCTCAGGACAAGCTTTGCTCCTGCACTTGGATACACAGACCCTCACGCCTACATACTCCCACACACTCCCCTCTTCCCTGTGCGCAGGGCAGTTACTTGGGCCCCCTGGGCTCCCCCAGCACTTTGGGGATGCTTGTCCATGACCACGGTGACATTATTTGTCCCATAAATGCCTTCTCTGGTGGACCCACAGCTCGTCCAGGGCAGTACCTGAGATCATGTGCCCCTCCCAATCCCAGGCCTTACACAGCTAACTGAAGGCACTACAAAGGTTTGATATGACAGCAAAGGCACCAGTCAAGGTCAAGGTCCCTGTAGGCATTTCTACCTCTCCTGGTCTTCAGGAAGGTCTTGTCATAACCACCCTGATCCCTGTGGTTTGAGGTTTTAGGATTAAAATCACCGTCATTCATTGGACACTGAATGGACCCAAATGCCAGGAGAAAGCCATGGGATGGTTCAGATCCCACCATCTGAACCTGGGGCACATGGGGTGGCCAGGACCTTGGAGACTCCCCCAGGCGCCAAACCAGAGTTGGTACTCAATGGGGTGGCTCAGGCACCAGCACCCTCCTGCAAGGACGCCTGTCTTTCTCTAAGAGGCCAGCAGAGACACCCACACTCTATGGCACAGATTTGGGGGTATAAAGGAAAGCTCCAGGAATCCCCATATCTGCTGGGGACTCTGTGCTCAACGTCAAGCCTGGCCAAGTCATTCACCCAGTAGAATCCTAATGCCAACTGTGTGCTGGGCACCATGGGAGACAAAAAGGAAAGGGTGACTTGGACGTGGTCCCAGCTTTTGGGAGCTCCAGGCCGTGGGCAGATGGGCGTGCAGACAGGCTGTGATAAATGACATAAGACGCTGCATTCCAGGTACCCTGGGGTCATTGCCAGCTCAACCTCTGACCAGCCCCACAGTGGGAGCTGGGGGATGCAGGGGAGGAATGGAGCAAGGGGGCTGGGCAAGCCTGGGGGCCTGGACACCCTTGTGAACTCCTTGGCCCCCAGGCACGTGGGGAGGCCAGTAGGCCCCTCGGTCATTGTGGGGATGACCCTCTCTAACACCCTCTGGACCTGAAGAGCTGCCCTGATTCCTTCACCTAATAACTGCGATCAGCCGGGCAGCAGGATGCCCTCAATTTCTTGGGTGCTTGCCAGGCATGCAGCCGCCCAGTGGTTTCTCTGCTGCCTCCCAGTTCTGCCGGGCCTCTGAGTGTGTGTGAGCGTGCCGGCTCTAGCGGGCGGGGGTGCCGCCCTTTGCCTCCTCTCCTCCTCTTGCTGCTCTGAGGCAGCAGCTGCCTGCTAATGACTCAACCAGGCCAACAGGCTGTTTGTCCCTGCTGTCAGGGATGTTTCCGGATGAAGCTTTATAGTGGCTTCTGTTTTTCTCTGGTAATGGAGAAGGAGATGGCTTCCACGTCATGGGGCTTTCCCAGCAATCAGCCTCAGAGCAAACATGCAGCAGACCGGGTTTAATGAGTTCCTTCCCACCCCTCCTCCACCCCAGCGACTGCTTGGTCAGCTGCCAGCCAGGGTTAGGGCTGGACTTGGTCCCCATCCCTCCCTCCACTCCAGCCACGGAAGAGAGAGGCCTGAGGACAGGGAACTGGGCTGGCCAAGACCAGGTCAAGTTTACTTACACTGGCCTTGAACTCCCCAAGCCTTTTCCTCACCTGGTAAAGCCCCACTCTCCCCCCATGAGAAAGCAAGGGGTCAGCATACCCCACGGTCCCTTTGCTGCCAAGGAGGCTGGGTCCAGAAAACTCAGCTCGAATCCTCCAGAAACTCCAATTTGCCCCCAAGAGACATTCATTCTAGCTCTCCCCAGGCCCCCACAGCCCCCACAGCCCCTTTGTGTAAATTGGTTGCAAGTCTGCAGCTGCACAGCTTGGCACAGCAAGCTCCTCTGCCCCCGTCCTGGGGGTCTTCTTGCTATGAGCCACCCCACCCTAACCTTCAAGCAAGAAAAAGAAAACCAGATGCTACTAACAAGGAAACATTCCCAAAGGATTGGAAAACGACCGAATCCAAGGACAAAACCCTAGTTCCTACTTCCTCCTTCAGGTTCCTTAAATCCAAAGCCGTCCAGGCCTCAGGCCAGCCTCACCCGAGGCCAGCCACTGCAGAGAGCCTGGAGGCCACAGTGCTGGGCAATCACGCCTGTTTGAGCACCCAGGAGTGGAGGGTCAAGAGGACCGTGGGGTTTTTTTCTAAACACATGCAAAATATTTGGGCAGCCTCTGCCCTCACTTGCTATGGTTCTTCTTTCCTTCTGAGCCTGAAGTCCAAGCCCGTGAGGCACAGTGAAAGCGGTGGGGAGGGGTGCCCACCCCAGGCTAGGCTGGCCCAGGGGAGGCTGGCCAGGAGCGGCGCAGTGCCATCAGCCACAGCCTGCCCACCCTCGGTTCTGAGCACCAGACCCCTGTGTGGTCTCTTCTTGGGCACCTCAACTTTAACCCAACAGAAGCAGATCTCATCACGAGCCTGGTCCCCCTAATCTCAGACATCATGACCATCCATGCAGTTGTTCAGTTAAGAAACATGTAGTCATTCTGTCTCCCCATCCTTGCCCTTCATCCAGTGCTATGATGTCTCAAATCCATTCATTGCCAGCACTCCGGCTCCACCCTCAGCCTCTGCTGCTTGGTGGTAATGTACTGGCCCCTCTGTCTCCTTTCTTATCCCCTTCAGTCTGTTCTCCACACCAGCCACAAGGACCATTTTTAAAGAACGAAGTTGGAACCTGTCACTTCCCTGCTTAAAGGCTTCCAAAGGCCACTGAATCCTTTGAGACAAGAATGCAGAGAACCTCAGAGGCCCTGCAGGCCCTGCCCTGCCCCGTCCTCCCCAGCTTCATCTGCCTCCTCTCCCTTGTGCTTTCTCTGCAGACACATGAGTTTCCTTCGGATCCTTAGAAGAGTCAAGTGTTGAGCCAGCTTGCACTGCCCTTCCCATTTCCTGGGTCCTCCTGATGCTCCCTCCTCTTGGGGGGGCCACCTTCTTTGTACCTAGCTTAAATGTCACCCCTCAAACAGGCCCCCTGGGGCCACCCAAGCAGAAAAGATGCCACCTTTCATGCCTTCTCAGTGCACCTCATTGTTTTCCTTCTGAGCACTTACTATAACCCGACACTTACTCTTTGGTTCCTTGTTTCCCCAGCCCCCTTGCAGGCTATCCCTCTATGAGGTACTTCTGCTTGCACAGGAGTTGGTCCATCATGGGCCCTCAATTTGTCAACTCAACTAGCAACTCACTTTACAATGAAATAAGGAGGACGAGAACTTTGGGCCTATTGTGGCCCCACATTCCAGGACCACTGGAGACTTGGCAGTGGAATGCCCCGCAGTCCTGCAGAGTGGGCAGTCCCAACTCTAGGGGTCGTTCTGACTGCAGACTATAGGAAGGGTGCCCCTGTTGCAAAGCACTCAGCCTGGGGGTTGAAAAGGACCACCTTGCCTGCAGGTTCTGTGCACATACCTGCTGACATGATACCCAGAACCTAAGAAAGGGAGGAAGGGAAGAACCCAAAACTCCTCCCAGATCATGGAGTAACAGGTGACAAGAAGATGCCCTCGCCATGTGCTTTGGCTGATGCTTCCTTGGCAGGCTCGGTCTGGAGGCCCCAGGCCAACCTGGCTGAGTGGATGCCATGTAGAGACTTAGCCTCAGCAGGCAGGGGGATGCATGACAATAGCCCTAATGTGCTTGCGAGGAGGGCGAGAAGTCTCTGGGTGGCTGCTGCTTTGGGAATAAGGTGGTCCCTGAGAGCTAAGGTGGAGGAGGGTTAGGAGGGCACACAGGGTTTTGGGTGGTGCCAAAAGCAACTAAAATTCATATCCTTGCATTTGCTATAGACCAGCCCACTCTGAGTCAGTCTCGCAGGCACCAGAGTGAGGGACTTCCAAGCCAGCCTGCCCCTGAGAATCATGCACACAATGACAAAACTGCAAGTGTACAGCCAGTGCCCCTATTTATACAGCAAGGGATCCTGTGCTTTCAAAGGCCTTTACCCAGGTGTCCCTTGAAAGAGCAAGCCCTTGCAACCTTCAAATATGCATTTCATGTACACACACTCAGTCTGCAAGCAACTTTCTAAGGGAGGTGTGGGGTTTGGGCAAGGGGTGTACCTCTGCAAGAAAGCCCAAACACCCAGGAATGAGGCTGTACTCAAAAAGTCTCTCAACAAACACATTTCTTAGCACTTAGTTCATTGCTAAATAAGACTTATCCATTATTAGTAGTATGATAAGTAAGAATTCATGAAACTTTACTCCTCAAAGCCTGGGCAGGGGTCACTGCTCCTGCCTTTGGCACATCCAGCAGGTCTGTCTGCTGACTGTCCCCCTTCTGAGCAACTGAGATTGACTAGACCCTTGTCACGGAGTCACAGCATGCCCACCCCGATGTCTACACTCCAGCACCCAGCAAAGAATGGGGAATCACTCAAGTGGCGGTATTTACCTTGGTGGGGCTCAGGTGAGGTCACTTCTACTTCTGTGTACTCCACATCCAAGGTCAGAGGCTCTGCTCAAAAGAACCACAGCACCCAGCAATTAGACAGAATCTCCTTGTGGGGGGCCTCAGACCACATTAGAGATTTCCATTAAAATGATTAAAGCATCCCATACTTTAAGGGGGAAGCCAGACTTAACTCCATTCATTCTAAGTGGGAGAGAAACCTCAGGCTGGGGAAGGTGGTGCCGAGGCACTGCCGACGATATGGGACGATCCTCTAGCCCAGATTCCTATTGGTTCTAAAGTGGGAGGATCTGTGAAGCCTCAGTAGATACAGAAAGCGGCCAGCATCAGCCACAGCAGTTAAACTTAGAAGCCTTCTCCATGGCCACAGGCATGGAAAGCTATCTCCAAGATGGGAAAGGTCTCCAGAAATGTGGAATGGGGTCCCCTGCCTAAAAATGTTCTGACAGTATGAGGCATATGCACAGAGAAACAAATTACTGAAAGCAGGCTGGGCACCACGGTGAAACCTAGCATTTGTCTTCAACTCAAAATAACATTATAATTTTATTTTTGAAGCCTCTCAAAAAATCAGTGTTTCTCACAGGCAACTAAAACTGTGATTCTGCAGTCAAGGATACAGAGGTGTCTACAGAACCTTTACTTTAGAGCTTTAGCTCCTATGATAGCAGCCCTCAAGGGGAAAGGAATTTTGAACAAGTGTTTTAGCTCACTCCTTCTGAGCATTAGAAGCAGGCAACCTATTGTTAATTGTCTTTAAAGATCAGCAGTAAGGCTAAAATTACTTTTACAGTGTATTTTTCACTTTTATTAAATACTTAATAGATACAAAATAACATTTGTAAGTATGTATAAAGTATAAATAACAATTCAATAAAGAGCAGTGTACCTATCACCTTTTTAAAGAAAAAAAACATTTTCATTACCGTTGAAGTACCCTGTGCTGTGTGCTCTTCCCCATCCCAGACCGTTAATACTTTTCCAGCTTTACTGAGATATGACGTACAACACTGTATAAGCTTAAGGTTTATGATGTGGTGATTTGCCACAATGCTGTTTAAAGATACCCAGTCTCTACTGTCCAAGGGAAAGGAGATCGTCCCATCTCATTCAGTAGCCCATTCTGAATCAGCAACTCCCCTTTCAGATATAATCCACTTCTTTCCTACTGGAATTTAGGTTACTTTTCCACTAAGGACACTGGAAAGCACCAGCTGTTTCTATTTCATGTAGCAGTCAGGGACGGGGTTGTTAACATAGGTCGGGGAGTACCCACAGGTCTGAACAGTTTTAGTTCTTTTCCTAGGAGACATTTAATGTAAAGGTTTCTAATAAAAAAAAAAACCTTAGATAATTACCTTTATTTTCATTTATTGGTTTCATTGCATGGTTTCCAACATCTTCATTGTAACCTAGTTGGAAAATAACAGGATGAGTGGCCATAGCAAATTCCAAAGAAAATGGCAAAGTAACTGTAGTACCTCAGTGGGCAAACAATTTTTAATCTCTTCTTATCAAGTCATTCTTTATTAAAAAGAATTCTTACAAATGTTATAAACATGATTTCTGAAGAACACATGGTTTTCCCTTATGTATTTGAACTAATTACTATTGTGATGACTAAAATATATTTATAAACTAAGTAATCAGTGGAACAACAGCATAAGAATTAGGACATGACTTGCAATTTGGAAATTTGGGGGGAAATCCTATTTTAATATAAATCTACATTACCATTTAATTTAAAGTATCTCTGTATTTATGTATCAATAATACAAATAATCAACAGAATCCCCCTCATACCACAAAAAGGTATCTTCTCTACATCTTCTCTTACTGGCTAAATATTCACGATATTTTTCTGAATGTAGTTTCTTAAATGATATATTTGCTCTTTTCTCCTTACTGGCACATAGTTTTTGTTACTACAAATGTTTTGTCTCACTTTTTAAAAGTTTATGATTCAGCATATAAGAATTGCTCAATTACTAAAACATATTTCTCAAGTAGGTCCTGCAAAAAGCATAACCTAAAATTTTCTTATTTTGTATAACACATGAACATTCTACTCCCAAACCTGCTGATAAAAAGAAAACTGCCCCAAATCTGGTCTGGGACTGAGCTTTTTGTGTGGTATAACTATAGCGCCTGGGAAGTAACTAGCACCCCTGAGCAATTTTCTCTTAGGCCTAATGGGATGAAGAACTCCTGGGATTGAGCTGACTCTCAAGTTTGTGATAAACCTCATAACCAGGTATTCCTTTATCATACATACCACTTTTTCTTTTAATGCCTCTACTAACAGAAATATTTAAACTGGTTCCCTCCCATGACAAGTTTGAGAGGGAACTGTCTTAGGCTTCTAATAAATGATTCCATCTAAGAAGATGTTTTACTAATGCCTTAATTTGATATCTGGTCTCTCTCTTAAAAATGGAGAATCATTAGACTTGGGCAATGTTCGAAGTCTTTGAAGATAACCCAGGATGGGTATCCTCAACATTATCATTATTCTTCACCTTCCATTCCTTGGGATGTTTAGAAGGTGATGAGATTAGAATGTTGTGCCTTCCTTCTTAAGTTTCTGTTTTGCTTATCACAGGCCCTCCAGTGAGTGATTAGATTAAGTGTCCTGCATGAAGACAGGCTTTCCCTACCAACTTTAACCCCACCACCTACAGATTCTGCTTCAAAGAGGGGAAGGGAGAGTGTAGCAAGTTGGGAAAAACTAAAACTCTTAGCAGCTGCAGGAAACCATGACTGTACCATAATGTCGGTTGGCTTCAGCATTAGGATCTGACAGCATCTTCTCATTGTTGGAGTTCAGAAGTGGTGCTGCTGGCCTTAAAATGAAATTTAAAAGGGAAAACATGTATAACTTTTTTTGACTCTAACTCCAAACAAACAAAATAGTCAAGGAAAGATCATGAGAAAACTAGGAAGTTTTCCAAAGTTAGGAAAACTTCACTCTCTTGTTTGGAAAACATTTTTTCTTTCAGCTGTAAGCTTTTGGCAAAACTCTTTGCTGTGAAAATGGGTGTCAGGGCTAAAGGGCCCACAAACACCCTGGGGCCTTTATCTGGTGGATCCCGACCCCCTCAGCTCCTCAACCTATGCTACTGGTTCTTTTGGGAACAGGGCTACCATTTCCATACTTTTGAATTTTTGGATTTCAAGAACAACAATACGGCAAAACCATTTTTTCGGGCCAATTCTATTTTGCCAAGTAAGTAAATTTTTAGAATTCCATATACTACCATTATAATGTCATAAGAAAAGGGGATTTCATAAGTAACAATGTAGGAAGGACATGATCTCAGAATAAAGCCATTCTTTCTCATGAAAGGACAATTGGCAATCTTCCTAAGAGACAAATACACCCCCTCCCCCCACACACACATACACACACAAAACCCTACATTAGTCATACCCATGGCCATTTTTTTTCTGAGTTTTCTAAGAACCACTGAAAACTTCCTAATGACCAGAATCTCCCCACAGACAAGCCTATCCATGCCCACAGAGCAACCGCCTGTCTTCCACATACTCACACTGACCTGGACATCTCCACTGGCATCTGCTTGGCTTTAAAAGAGAAAAAGAAAAACCAAGGTCAGTATAAAGTACCCTCCTCCACGCCAGGTAGGAACACTCATTTCAACCATATTTGACTTTCTTGAAGATTGAATACCCATAAAAAGAGAAAGTCAAATATAGTCCTGCTTTTAAAAAAAGAAAAAAAATTGTGGGGTTGGTGGGAGGGACCTGATGAAGGGGGTAGTTTAGTTACCATGGTGTTGCACATGTAATTGTAGATTAATGATACCAAAATAAATTTTTAAAAAAAGAAGAAAAAAACAAATAAATGAACAAAGTAGGTTTCTCTTGGTCTTATACCAAGAGACTTCACATGATTTCCCCTCATAAATAAATATGACACTGTCACTGCTTTAGCCAGGAGTGGGTTTCCTTAGCGGAATGTGACAGAGATGAAGACAACCAGATTAGCTAAACAAGCAGCTCTCTCTCCGACTCAAGATTGTTCCGACAGGGAAGGGCTGACTCAGGCCCTGTGCTCTTGATGCCGAGCTGGCCTGACACCCAGGCCGGGGTCAGCCTTAGGAGGGGATTTGTTCTGGAGCCTGGCTTCCCAGCGTGGTTACAGCTCACCTGCTCTAACAAAAGCTGAGGGCCCCTCCCCATCACATTTTCCCCCACCCGTCCCAGAAAGCAGCACCAGGGCCTCTAGCAGAACCCACCTTATCCACAACAATTTTTGCAGAATTTACTGGTATATGCCCTTTTCCTTGAGTCCAGATAGTCCTGGCTTCCCTTCCACATGTGTCTAACTAACCTCAAGCACAGGGTAGAAATCATGGCACACCTGGCAGATAATTGGGAGGTATTCAGTGTGTGGAACACACTCCCTAACACCACACCCCACTCTACCAACCGCACGACTGGGTATAGTCAATCACAGGAACAGCTTCTGACTACATGTAGAGGCAACTTCCCCCAAAATTTATCTTTTTGGGTTAACCAACTAGCAATTACTTTCATTTTTGCCTGTCTAGATGCAGGTGCAGTAAAAGCTCCATACCCACCAAAGCCAAAAACTTGACCATCAAGGTGACACCCCAAGGAGAAAACAATTGTCAACAGCTACATCTCCTTAGCTCCCACTGGGGCAGAGCACACCCCCAGGAAGCTGGAGCCCCTCACATCCATGGCTGGTTTCTTGGCAAGGGCAACCTGCCAGAACAGAAGAACTGTGCTCACCCTTGGCTTTCTTCAGAAAATAGCACCTGGCCCCCAAAACCAAGGTGGCAATTATCACTCCGATGACAACGACGGCAATAAGTCCTTTCTTCCACGGGGCAAGGAAGACTGGAAATCAAAAAAATTTAAGTATATAGGTTTTTCCTCCTCCAGTAAGAAACAATTTTAGGCTTAAGCAACAAATAAAGCTGATTTTTACAGTCCTTGGAACCAGCATCTAACATGAGCATCTCCCTCTGCGAACTCTGTTCATAGCCAGTATAGAAATAATTGCTTTTGCTATGGAGTCCACTGTGGTCTTAAAGGACCATGGGACTAAAGAAGGCTCCTTTCTGGGGTCTGTCCAGCCCCCCTCCTTCTCTAGGAAACCACCCTCTACCAACATAGGTGGGCTCCCCCAACCATGTCCCTTTTGCATGATCCAATCCCCTTGGCCACAGGTGGCCCATGGGTGGACATTTGATCCAGGATGGGCCATCTGGTGTCTCTCTACCAAGACTGTAGAATTATGATTGTGTGAAATACTTCCACTTCCATATAATAACCAGTTCTTCTTTTATACTTAATTTGAGTGGGTTTCTGTCACTTGCAACCAAAAAGCCTGGAGGATATTGGTCTCTTAAGCCTCAGGAAGATGCAGTAAACTTTCACCCACTTCTTCTTACAAGTGGTGAGCTTTCTGGCCACACCCTTGGCGGGCCCAGTCACCTCACTGTTGAGACCTCGACTCACCTCTGACCATCAGCACGTTGCTTTGGGGGATGTTTTTGGCAGGGTTGGCTCTGTTGGAGGCTGTGCAGTAATACTGTCCCTCCTGCTCCTTGCTAGCCTGCTGCTTGTGCCAAATGGCCTGGGTGTCATTCAAGGTGATTTGGTAGAAGGGCCTGCCCTCCTTTTCTCTGTAAAACCTGTAGGTAATTGGACCAGACCCTTCGTTCACGGAGCATCGAAGCACAAAGGATTCCCCCGATTCCACCATCTCACTCAAGAAGATAGAGATCGTGACCTCATCCACTGGGGCTGAAAAGCAGGAAAAGGATTAGCACTGAGAAAAGGAGGAAGAGAAGGAACACGACGGCCGCTGCTCAAGGCCAGTGTCCTCCCGCACTTGACTCAGACTGAGTCAGTCCCGTTATACATATCCACATTTCCTCCCCTGATTAGCCCAGGAGGGCAGCAATGGATGCCTCCTGTCCTCACGTGCTGATTAAACACAAGATGCTAAGGACAACTCCCTGCAGGGACCACTCCACTTTTACTGGCCACCCAGCCTGCCAGTTCTGTTGCGGTCTATTCTGTGTGTATGGGCGGGGGGTGGGGGTGGGGGTGCAAGCCCAGTGTTTTCTCTCCCTGTTTACAAAAGATGCATGACGCTTCCAGATCCCAGGAACAAATAGCCTTGACCACTACCTTCTCTGGCTTCCATCCTGTTTATCTCTTTTTTCCTTTAGGAGTGGTCTAAATTGCCTTCACATCCTCACTTCCCACTTTCTTGTTATCCCTGAAATCTGACTTCCATCCCTCTGCTTCTGAAACTGCACTCTATTTCTGGTTTTAAAGAAACGCGAAAGGCCACCCGAACCCCTGACTAACTCATCCCTAAGACCCCAGCAGGGGAAATTCATTGTAGATATTCTTCCAGTCTTCCCTCCCGAGCTTTCCTACAGCTCTCTGCTGTCACCTAGACTTTCCTTTTGAGCACAGCTTCCTCTGGCTTCTGTGATGGATGCCTCACAGACCAGATTCTCTTACCACCTCTCCTGACACTCCCTCTTTATTCATCAGTTTTTCTTCCTTTACCCTCTGAGTATGGACTTTCTGCAAAATTCCATCCTCAGTTTTCCATTCTCTTCTCTGGTGATTTCACCTACATCACAGCTTCTATTTGTGCATTTAACACATAAACATATAGCATTTATTGCCTAAATATGTGGCTAAACATATTTGATGTATTTATATATATTATACTAAATATAATATATATAAATACATATTACTCCCCTGAATTCCAAGTCTTTATTTTTACCTGGGCATTTCCATGTAGGAGCCCTGCCAGCCTCTCATTCTCAGCAGTTTCAGGCAGAACTCATTTTTCTCCTATATTCCCTTTCCCGGGTTCCATATTCAACCACCAGATTCTGATCCTAAACTGTCTTCCCAAGCAGACCTTCCTGTTAGTGTGAGAATGGTCTGGTCAGCAGACTGACAACTGACTTACGAATCACTCTCTCTTGTGAACGCAGTCGCTGGGCACACCATACAGCTGCTCGCCCAACAAAGGAAGCACTAGGCCCAGGATGGGATGGCAGAGGTCGCCTTCAAGGGCAGACCCCCAAAGAGTGCTGCCTGACCCGAGGCCCTCTCTCTTGTGAAGCACAAGGAGGTGGTGGCAAGCTGGACTCAGGAGCCAGATGGCCTGGTCTCAGTCCCCAGCCCCACCACCTACCAGCTATCTGTTTTAGGCTTTAGTTGCTTCACCATAAAACAAGGATGTTATTATTATGGGTCTTACGTGGCTATTGCAAGTATTAATGGAAATTGCTAAGCTGCTTCACACGGGGTGGACACATGGTCAGAGCTCAGTAAATGTTAGCCATTAATACTAACCCAATTTAAACCAACAGTTTCACATTAGCTTCCTCAGGTATTATGAAGTCTGAAGCCTCTACTCCTTCTAACTGATAGAGCCACCAGGTTAATCTTCCCAAGACCCTATTCTTGCCATGTCCTTCCCTCTCCTGACTCTTTATTGCACACAGGACAAATCCTCAACTCTTTGAGACTGGCGTTTGATGCCCTTCACAGTTGGGCTCAGTCAATTTTTCAGTTTATATCGAATGATTCTCCATTCCCAATCGTTCTTTCTTTGTTTCCAGCCACCTGATTTGCCCACAGGCTTTTTGCTCATGTGTTTGCCCAAGCTGGTAGGCCATTCCAAGTCCTCTCTGCCTACCCTTTGTCAAGTTCTGGTTCCTAACCCAGCTCTTCCCACTCAAGCTAGATGATATCTTTCATGCTGTAGATTCCTATCACCTTCATTGTAAGGGTAGTACACATGACAATCATGTGTTGCCTAGTAACATTTTCTTCTGTACTTATTTGCATTGTAATTCAAATATATTAAAATCTTTTTCCCTTATTTAATCAGTGTTTCTTGTTATACCATTGAAAACAAAGAACATATTTCTTTTTTGTATATATTCCATAGCATTAGGTGCTTTGTATATACTGATGTTAATTTTAAAAGTATGGCTACTCTTAGATTACACATTAACAGAAGTAGGAATCTCTATCCAATTTGAGATGTCCACAGTGGCAGACGTAGATAAGCAGGTATTAAATAAGGAGGAGGAAGAAGGGGAAGAAGCCTTATTAAGAAGCCTTTTTACAACAGTGTGCAGGTTATCTCAGAGATGTAAGCAATGGCACTCTGAAGGACTTCTGAGAGGTGCAAGATAGAGGCTCAAGGATCAATATCCACCCCAGGACAAAGGTATATTTCTCTTGAGTATGAGAGTCCCAGGTGAATGTTAGCCAGTCCCATGAGACTGGAGCCTGCAGCTCTGATTGCTGAGCGTTCTGCACAGGACAGAGTTTGCCCCACCAAGGGTCAGCGGTAGAGAAGAGCTCTGGTCTACAATTCTCAGAGATGCCTGGCAGTTCTTCTCAAGAGGAGCTAATGCTAAGGGAGCCCCAAAGCACAACTTTAGTGCCTCCAGAAGTCAGGACACTTTGCTCTTCTATTTTAGCAGTTTGCTTAGAAGGTTCTGAGAAGAGATGACATTGCCATATCAATAGCCACCAGATATTTTGCGACCCCATTTACCTGGGCCTTGGTCCTTCTTTGCCACGTGTCACATTTAGTACCCACTTCTCTTGTCCACACAATCCTTGGGCAGCCACAAACATTTAAAAATGTGAACTAAAGCCCCAAACCCACATGGTTTCTTCTCATAGCACAGTGTCTTACCTATCACCTTGACCCGCAGAACTTCGCTGAACATTTTGTTTTGGGAATGACAATTGTCCACAATACACTGGTATTCTACATCTTTTGTTGGGTTATCTTTGAATACTGCAGGGTCATTTGAGCTCATGTTACATATCTCCAAAACACTGCTTGCTTTTAAGAGGTGATAAGAAATAGGTGAGGTTCCGTTTATGGATTGGCAACTGACTTCTACGGTCTGTCCTTTTATCACCTCAGACCTGGCCTCATGAAAAATCCTGGGCTTGGAGAGCATCTCTAGAATGACAGAGAGAGAGAAACAACCTGAATGGCATTGAAGACAGAAGCAGAACATCCAGCCCGAGAGGTTTCTTCTTCCCCAAACTCTGGGCTTTGCTTTCTCTGTCATTACCATCATTTTAAATGCCTATCTGCCTTATCTACCTTTACAGGGTTCCTTTAAGATTGGCAGGTTTTGTGTGTGTGTGTGTGTGTGTGTGTGTGTGTGTGTGTGTGTGTGTGT
>JAQQAC010006923.1:29521761-29558856 GCA_029783875.1 Phataginus tricuspis
GTGTGTGTGTGTGTGTGTGTGTGTGTGTGTGTGTGTGTGTGTGTGTGGTGGGTGGTGAGGAGGGAAAGAGAGGGAGAATGCTATAAACAAAATGGATAACACAAATTCAAGAAAAACATTACAACCCCCTAAATACACGTTTATATTTTCATATATCTCACATGCACAAACACACACATCTCTATGGTTTTTGGTATTGAGAAAAGACACAGGAAAAGCATAAAAAATGTACAAGTACCCAAACAGATTATATTTTAAAACAAATTCGCAGTGCCTCAGCCTCTCCTGATAATAAATTCCATGCTTCAAGAAATGAGTACTAGGTCATTATTTAGAAGTTTGCTCAGAAAGCTTATAAAATGAAACGAACTCCTCCCAAGAACACCAGAAAGAAAGAAAATGTAATGACCACATTTGTCTCTTGCTTCATTTCTTTTTGAGTTACATGACTAGAGAATGGATAACAGAAGAAAATTCTGGGTCAGCTGAGATGAAAATCTTGACTGGATCAACCAGGTTCAACTGAAGCACAACTTGACTAGAGCTCACATTCATTCCTTTACTCAAAATATGGCCCGACCGCAGTCCCCCAAGGTGCTAGTTAGCGATGCGGATTCTGGATCCATCCCGAGTGGCATCCTAGCCAGGTTTTGTGTGCGCAGTCAAGTCTGAGAACACCGCTCTATGTGGCCCCAGTACCTACATTCTGCTCACCGGAAGTCCTAGCCCTTCTGGTCAGCCAGGATATGGGTTAAAAACTGGAACTTAGACGTTAAAATTTTGTGTTGATTAAGCAGTGCTTCCTCCCTGACCTTTTGGGTGGGTGCCTGCTCCAGCAGCCGGAGTCCTGCCAATTCAGAGGCCACATCATCAGCACACAGCCACACTAAAGCCATGAAGTTTTTGCCAACACCCTTTTCCTTGTACTGCCTCTCTCCTGTGCACCGAGCAGGAATACCCACTTGCTTCTGCTGGGTCTCTCGATTCCACTCCTTTCTCATTCCCCGGGATTCTTACCCAGCCACAGTCTGATCTGCCCGTGGACCAGATAGGATGGCAGCTGGCGAAAAATCCCCTTCCTCCCACTCAGCACCAGTACTGTCCGAGCCAGCAAGGATGTACTCACCACACACGGCGATCTGCACCACACTGCTTTTCTTGACCACCTTGCCAATGCCTGCAAGGCAGGCATATGTCCCGCTGTCCCACTCTGAGGCTATCTTGGTGAAATTCTGAGTGTGTGACACAGTCATATTTCCCCTCTGGATGGTGAAGTTGGCTGGAGGTGCTCCTGGGATGGAGCACCACAAGTTCAGGCTTTCACCCTGGTCCAGATGTGTGGCAGAAGATTCCAGCCTTGGCTTGGAAAACAGCTCTGAAACACCAGGGAGTGGGATGGGGTGAGATGTTTCTGAGCACGACACCCAAAGCCCCTTTGCAGAGAGGCCCCTGGCCCAGCTGCTTTTGGAAGAACCAACTCCCAACTTTTTGCAGAAAGGTTTCCTTTGCTTCTCATGTACCTGATAATCACACAATTACAGGGCTCAGTTTCACTCTTTGCCTGGGATTCCAATGGTAGGTTTTGCTCCCTTGTTAATCCAACGTATTTCACAGACGTGGATTAGAAAAGTTTTGTAATGTGTAATATGTAATGCAGCAAGTAGTGATGCATGCATTCATTCATTCACTCACACATTACATTTCACGAGTGTTTCTTTCAGGCTATCTCTGTGCAGGGCACCTTGCTTGGCACTGGAGAGAGAGCAGTGAAAAAGAAACAGTCCCTGACTTCACTGTGCTTACATCTAGTGGGTGATGTAGATGTGGTGTTTGCAGGAGAGCTCATGATGAACCCAGGCTTGGGGAGTCAGGAAAGGACTCTTGGTGGAAGCCACCCAGGCACATAGGGAAAGAGTCTAGGTGGAAGGAACAACATATGGAGGGCCTAGCAGGAGGTTCAAGTACCTGAGAGCTCAGTCGGGAGTAGAAGAGGCCATAGGAAGGCCTGCAGATCTTGAATGACAGTGGGAGTCACCTGGAGAAGTACAGATTGTATCCTCAGGGCAGTGAGAACTGTGGGGAGTCTGGTCAGGGGAATGGCACCAGAAGTGTGTGGTAGGGAGACCTCTGGGAGGAGAATGGTGGGGGTGGGAGGGGCGCAGACCAGAAGCAGGAGGGGATGTAGCGCAGGCTGCAAGAAGAGTGAGAGTGTGAAGGTGGGGAGAAGCCGCAGCCGGCCCCCATCCCTCCCGCCCTTCCCACAGAGGAGAATGAAGACGCACCCGGAGCCACCTGAGGCGGAGCACGGTGTGAGCTCTCACAGTCTCTGCCACTTGAGTTATCCATACCATCATTTAGGTTGGATGGCAACAGTAGTAAAGACTGGAGTTGGCTTTTTAAGACAACTTGTTATCTCCTTATTTAAATATTCCCTGAAATACTTCAATATTTCATAGTTATGGTGTATGTTTTTATTTTCAGCTACAGGGAAATTACTAATTAGAACTTAGTCAGTGTGAAGACTTGGATCCTTCATGTAAGCAAATGCATGCTGACTTCATGGCTATAGCCCTTGACACAGAAAGAAGGAGTCAGTAATTCTTGACTATCTGCCCTCTGAGAAAGGGACCGAGTCTCAAAGTTCCTCTTAGGAAGGCTTCTTTTGGGCTTGAGGTTGAGAATGCAACCAGGGGTCAGGGAATCAAATTCTACCTCAGGCTCTAAATTTATCTGCTGTACAGGTTTGGGGGTACAAATCAACACTGTCATTGTCATCGATGGGGTTACCTAGCTGTGGGGGCCATTTCCATCATCTTCAGGCCACAGTATCTTCCTTGTTTCCTCAACAGGGAATGGAATACAACTTGAAGTAAGGTGGTATCCCAATAATTAATCTATATTTCATGAAGGCACATTCCATCCTTCCTCCCTTCCATGATAAGTACTGACTATCTGTTTCAAGAGCACCATCAAAAGGTCTAGGTTAAGAGTGGGGAAAAGGAACCAAAGAAATTGACACCCTAAAGTGCCTTATAATCTCATTGAGCAGATACCAAAAAACTTGAAAAAATGATTTAGGAAAAATCCCAAAGCAATGACTCTACATTTAAAATATGCAAAGAAAAATGCAAAAAGTAAGAAACTATCTTGTTCAAGTGAGTACAATATGGTTTCAGATGAGGAATGAAGTATTAGGGAATAGTTTGATTGTAAAGAGGGCAATGTAAACAGACTGGCACGACTATCACGTGGACTAATACGGATCTGTCTTTTATTCACTTACTGAACAAACACTGACTGTGCTCCTACAATGTGCCAGGCTCTCTAAGGATCAGTGATGGAAGGCGAGATGCACTACAGACCTGGTCCTTCAAGGACCCCCACAGAGTGTGTGGAGATGGATGCTCTGTCTGCACAGTGACTGGGCGGGGGAGGGAGGCTTGGATGGGGGTGGAGCCAAGATGAAGGATCAGGAATTTAAGCTCACCTGAATAGTGATGTCACATAGGGACCATTTTAGGAGGGCTTCTCCTGTAGTTGGCTGCAGGGTGAACTGGAGCAGAGATGCTCAGGGAGACCTCTACAATAGATAATCCTTGTGTGAGGGCTGGTGTTTGGGCGTGGTTGTAGAGACAGAAGGCAGGACAGAGTTGAGAGACCTGGCAGCACTTGGTGACCAATTGGGTCTAAAAAGGCCGACAGTGTTGGGGATGGGGGTGAGGGGTGAAGGAAATCCTTCTATCCAAAGACAAATGACTGATTCAATAATTTTTACCTTCACAAAACCATTGTGAGCCACCAGCACTCTTATATAGAGCCATTTACAGTGAGGCATGATGGCAACGGCCTGTGGACAACCAGATGCACAAGTGGGCCTGCAGCCATTTCCAAAGGCTTGGTGGCACATGGACATGGGGCTGTTTGCCTGCCAGCTCCGGTGGTTCAGTTAGTTCCACATGGAAAGGAGAGAGCTCAGGATCACAGAGCTCTCAGGCTGAGGGGGTGGGAAGAGCAGGCTGAGTGGAGTACTTTGCTTTCCGGTCCTGGGACAGTGACCTACTGACTGACCTCTACACCCTTCATGACACAGACTTCTGGATAGGGTGACCAGCTACACTAGTATCTTATGGCCCGGTGACGCTTCATGCTTTCTTAACATAGCCTGGACTGAGGGTGAGGGCGCTGCCCACACTGGGCCCTCTCACAGCAGGATGCCTGCCTTCCTTACTGCATTGCATTCTAATGGTCTATTTATACCTGCGAATTTCTTCAAGGGCAAAGTCTGACCTTAGGTAGCTCTCTATTCCAGTAAGTTGCCCAGCATACAGAAGGTACTCAATATATGGTGAATTGAGTACTTTTCTCTAATAAGGTGAGGTATGTCTTAGTGAAAAATTTCATGCTGCATCAAAATATGTCATTATCAATAATAACCTAAATTGCTAGCATACACTATAGACCAGAAGGACCCAACACGTATGCCAATCACCCAGTTGAGCAGTTGGCAGCCTACCTATGATTCTGCCGACTGTCCTAACTGTACCCTTAGTGCTTGACACATAGGAGGCTTTCAGGCAGTGACGGAAACAGGAGGAAACTTCACTTGGGAAACAGGAGGTGTTGACTCTCTCTGCCCTCTGAAACACTGTCATGCAAAGTTCATTCATTCATCCAACAAATATGTACTGAAGTTCCACTATGTGCCAGGCACTGTTCTAGGTGCTAAGGATAAAGCACTGAATAACGTAGGTAGTGTTCCTACCCTCATCAGCTTTCATGCCAGTGCCTGAATACATACAGTAAACACGAAGAGGTAGAGTACATTTTTTTTGGCAATAAGTGCTCTGGAGAAAAGTAAAGATAGGTATGTGGGGAAGAAGTCCAAGAGAACTTTTAGGTACATGGTTTGGAAGCCAAACGGGCTTAGAGGTGACTCTTGTTCTGCCACTTGGTAAACCTGTAATCCTTGGGTGAGTTACCTAAACTCTCAGCCTCAGTTTTCACATCTATAAAACTAGAATCATCTCATAGCACTGCTAATGGCATGAAATCAAAATGTGTGTAAAACCAGTCATGCAGTGTCCAACAAAGGGGAACTGTTACTGTTGTTTCTGAGTTTACTAATGCGTTCTCACTCCTGGCCCTGACTTAAGACCTGTGTCTAGACTCTAGGATGGTGCTTGGCACAGAGGAAAGGTAAATGTGACAGAATAAGTGACAGTAACACAAACTAACATTCACTGAGTGCTTATTCTGACGAGGCTCCTTATAAGAGAGTCACATCATTTAGTCATTATAACAGTCCTCTTGGTGAGTGTTGTCACTATCCCCATCTCATAGAGCTGCGGCAAGGAGAAAGTCAGTAACTCACCCAAGGTTACTGAAGTAGTGAGGGGCAAGGTTGGGATCTGATGCCAGAACCTGCACCCCCAACCACCATAGCTAATTTCCTGTTCATTCTGCAGGGACTCTCCCCTGCAAGCATCCCACCTGAGCCCGAAAGCATTCATTCAGACAAGCAGGAGCGGAAGCATCAGCTCTCACTGGCCAACCTGGATTCCAGCACGGCCACTTCTTGACCTGCCAAATGCCAATACCGCCCAGAGCAGCCCTACCTGTTATGTTGACCACGATGCTGCTGACCTTGGATATCCGGCTGGCTTCCACTTTGCACGTGTAGTTGCCACTGTGCTCCACCATGGCCATCACTGAGTAGGTGGCTTCATTGCCATGCTTGCTGTGTGCCACAATAGCCTTGTCCTTCTGGATTATGATTTCTGGAAATGCCTGGACCAGGTGAGTCACTTGAATGGTGCACTTAATGAGGAGCTGATCTCCTTCTGTGATCAGGCCCTCGGGGCTGATGTGGAATTTGGGATTAGAGAAGGATTCTACAGGAAAAGGACAAGTCGGTCAGATTCAGGGTCAAGTCTGAGTAGCGGAGAAAAGGCACTTCCTCCCTTTTTTTGCTCTATTTGTTGCCAACCACTGTTTCTTCTTAATTATTAAAATTCACCTTGGCTGCTATGATGCTTCTTCCCTTTTCACTCAATCTTGCATCTCCAGCCTCCCTCTTAACTGCACTTCTCTAACTTTCTTGAGCTTCCCAAAGGCCAAATCACCTTTTCTAGATCTTATCTGCAGAACCTTCTTCAAATGAACGCACAAATAACCACAGCAGTTGGAAACAGACTCTTCTCCCCAAGGATTTTTCTAGGCTCTTTCCACACGGTTTCAGGGAACTATGACATTTCAACATAAATATTCTATAACTCTCAAAAGTGACAACTATGTAAATGGTGCCACTTCATGGGAACACTATTTAAAGTCAAAAAAGAGGGTATATTTTAGGACTTTCAACACGTGCCCACTGGAGTAGCTTAATAGTAGCTAAAGGGCTTTTCCTTACATACAAATTAACTCCAGATACACCAAAGATCTGAATGCAGAAAGAAAAAAAAATTAAACCACAGAAACATTAAGAGAAAACACGTGCATTTTTTTCTTTCATAATATTGGAATATAGAGGAACTTCAGATGTGAATCACAAAACTGAGATGCCACAAAGAAAAAAGATGGATACATTTGTAAAGATTAAAAGCTTCTGCCTGGAATACTTATCATAAAGACAAATGATGAAATGGTGGATATATTTGCATATTTGACAAAGAGCTGATTCCTTTCATTTAAAAAGGACTCAAACAGATCAGTCAGGAAGAGTTAAAAAGGGCAAGGTGTATATGAACAGGCAATTTATGCTGGAGAAATGTAACAGACCAGTAAACATAAAGAACATACTCAACCCCAGTGAAGACCAAAGAAATACAAGTCACAGCATTGATATATCCCTGTTCCTCAATTAGAGGTGAACAACAATAAAACATTGGCAATATTTTGTGTTGCAAAGCATGCAAGAAAATAAACACTAGTATCACTTTTGATGGAAATGTTCAACCATTCTGAGGAGCAGTTTGGCATTATCTATCACTATTCACAAAAGATTTGAATCCACAATTGACTGCTATGAATGAGCTCTATAAATAATAATGAAATAAAATACTTGCAAAAGTACACAAATTATTAGTACCAGTATGTGCATTGCACAATTGTTTTAGTAGCAAAAAACTGGGAAAATACCTAAATGCCCATCAACAGAAAATTAGGTCAATAAATTATGTCATATCCCCATAATAGGATTCTGAGTTGCCACGAAAATATTTCTTGACTTGGACAAGAGTCCATAATATATTGTTCAGTTAAGAAAATGTTATAAAATTTGTATGTTTGACAGGTCCTATATTTGTAAAAACAAAGAAAAACAGACAAAAACTGTGTGGGAGTGTGAACGTTTAAGCAGAAAAAGTCTAGGGGGCCATACTGGTAGTTCACTCTGAGTAGAGGTACAATGATGTCACGTTATACCTTATACTGTATCTGTATCACATTTTCTGGAAATTTAATGTATACCAGGCATTATCATGAGAAAAATATTATAATCAGAAAACCATACATACATACACACTGGGCAGGGGTGAAGTAAGGTGCCAAAAGCAGAGGGTCATTTATGACATAGTTCAGGGCTCCAAGCTTGAAATCTTTGAGGCTGTCTGCATCAGAGCGTGCATCCCCTGCCTCATCCCTGCTTCACAGAGTCCTTCCCCACAGCTCCCTGGGAGCTGCTGGTTGTCCTGGAGCTCTGTTTGCTCACACCCAGGCTTCCCTCTGCTTCGCCTTTCTCTCCTGAGAGCATCCTCCAATCACCTCATTTGTTTCCTATTTGTTCAATGCCTTGGTGATGGAGGGTGGGAAGAAGAAGGGAGTTGTTCCACCAAAAGGCAAAGGTTGAGGGCCTGGCTCACCCCGCTCCCGATTCCCTCCAGACCCCACTTCCTGGTGTCTGACCCACATGGGTTTAAAGCGTTTCCAAATTGCAGGACACATAATGCACCACTTCAGTGAGTCATGGCCAGAGGTTAAGTGTTGTTTGTGAAACTGTAGTGAAATTTATATATATATATGTACACACACACACACACACACACACACACACACACATAAATATATATATAATCAAACTGTGTCACCGTCAAAGAGCATGAAAAATACAGACTTCAATAGATTCAGAACAGTATTGAGAGCAGCAGCCCAGCCAGACGGCCCCAGCCCCTTCCCCAGTTCTGGGCTCTTTCCCCCCCAGACAAAACCAGCAAACCAGTAACAATTGCAAAAGAAGAGTAGGCCTCTGACCTGTCACGGTGACCAGCTCACTCCTGATAGACACAGACTTCTCCACATTGGTCCCAGAAACAATCCCAGCTTGACACTGGAATAATATAACATGGTCCTGTTCCTCGACTGTGAATTCCAGAGTCACAAAATTCTGGTTCTGAGAAGTTTTTTCTCTTTTTTGCTTGACACCTTTTGTATCTAGTTTGAATTTTTCAATTGTGAAATGTATCGGGGCCTTTTCCTCTGGGACAGAGCAATTGACCATCACAACCCCTCCTTCTATTGCCTCTTTCTTGTCCAGCGTCACCCTGGGATGGGACACTCCTTTGGGGGAAGAGAAAGTCCATTAGTATCAGTTTGATCCAGCAGCATGAGCCTCCCTCTTGAGTCATCGTGGTTGACCCGTTTGAGGGTGCTTTCGTTTTGTCCAAGAACCCCAGTGCTACCTACGAAGTAGTTACCGAGCATGGATGTGTTACCAGATGCTTTGAAAAATACAAAACATATTTAAGATGTGGTTGGTGCTTTCAACATTTATGATCCCATTGGAAAGGAAAGTCTTCCCAACTGATATAGTTCAAAACAAAACAAAACAGCCAATGTTTATTAGTATTACTGTGATGGTTGTATAATTTATTGAATGCCAACAAGCAGGATTAGACTCTTTATCCAGGACCCCAAGTAATTATAATAATAAACCTGGGTGGGCATGAAAGGTAAAATTATGTTCATTTACAGATGAATAAGATGAACCTCAAAGAGGTTCAAGGCTCATCCAAAAGCTCATGGCCATAGCCCTACAGCTGAGATTTGACTCCAGGTCTGCCTGACTCCAAAGCCAGAGGTTGGGGTGGGAATGAGGGTGGGAGACAGGAGGGATGCATGGTCTCCCAGTTCAAAAAGCAAAGCTGAAAACAAACGAGCATCAGAGTGTGTCACAGAAATAATGAGTGATGGAGCAGTCAGGAAAGGGGGCTCAGAGACGATTCTCAAAAGAAACAGGGCCTGAGAGGAATCTTGGTGGAAGGGTGTTATTTGGGTAGATGAGGTGGGATGGGGGCTAAGGGCAGGCATTTTAGGGAGCACATGTGTGGGGAACTGCCTGTGCCAAGGAGTATGAGTGGCTTCTCAGGAGGATCATCTGGAGGAGAGAAAGGGGTGGGGGGGAAGGCATGCTGGGTGGTAGACCAGGGTCAGATTAGGGTGGGCTGGGAAAGCCTGGCTGAGGCTAGATGCCCTGTCCAGGCCCCTACTCTGGTGCTCATGAGTGCCATCTCTGAGTCAGACAGACTTGCTTGCATCCTAAATCTGCCTCTTTCCAGATGTGCTACACACACACACACACACACACACACACACGTCACTTATGACTCTTATGAATCTTTCTTATGACCTACTCAGTCAAAAGATCTGTACTATATTCATACCACTATTTTCACCTATGCTGACAGCTGTTTGAGGAGGTGTTCCCCTGCTGCAGGCTGAGCACCCCAAAGGAAGGGATCATGTCCTACTCATTGTTAGGTCCTTGGCCTCACTCACAGTAGGGACTCAATAAGTGTTCAGTGAATGAATGAATTGCCTTTTGTCTACCTCAAAGACCTATCATAATAATCAAGAATTAGAAAGGCCAACTTTGGAGTCAAATAGATCTTGATTCTACCTCTGGCTTTGCCTTTGATGAACTAGGAGAAGTGAGCATGACACCCACCCTCTGTGAACCCCAGTGTCTGAACCTGTAAAAGGGTGGAGTTGTGTTAGTCTCTCAGTGCTTTTGCGGGGGTTAAGTGAAGTGTGTGTAAGGCACTTACAACCTCTATCTCATGAGGGCCTAATAAGTGGTAGTTCTTATTACTGGAAGTAATAATGGCAAGAATGACTATTCTGATCCCAAAAGTGAGCACAAAAATGCAGAAATGACAGTTGTGCAGTAGCTGTCAAGGAAGCACAGGGCTGATTTCACCAACCCTATCCATTAAATCATCCAAGTTTTAAGAAAAATTACCCTAAATTTCAAAACCTGCCAGCACATTTCTTTTCAATATATATTTCCCAAACTCTTGAGTAGTCCATCTTTCCTCATCACCAATGTGAATGCCTGGACTGGCTGGTTCCTTCCGTCTCAAGTGGCGATGGAGAAGGGCTGGTCCACATTCCTGTGGTTGTGGCCCCTAGTGACACAAAGGGATGTCAGGCCAGCTGTGCCTGCGTCTGTCCATAGGAGACTCAGAGGCTGGGGAATTCTACCAAGGGCCATCTGCTGGGATACTAACCTCTTTCCCAGCCTCTGCTCTTTCACTCTTATGCTACATCTCATTCCTCTGCCCTTGCCCCACTTCACCATCAGGCAAACTCCTACATGATCTTCTGTGTCTGGACCCAATGTCCCTTCCTCCAGGAAGCTGTCCCTAACTTCTCCAGGAAGAATTGTTTCCTCCTGATTTTGTACTCCAAAGGCACTCAGACCCTATGACTGTTATACTGTAATTATTTGTCTAAAGGTCTCTCTTCTCTACCAGATTGTAACTGCCTCCTGAGCTGGGCCCTGCCTGCTGATTTTCATGTCATACTCCTGTACCTGTTTTTTCCTGACTGCAGCCTTGGGAAATGCTTCCTGAGGGAGTAAATCAATGAATGAAAGAATGGAACCCTATTATCTCTTAATCCAGATTTACTGCTATGATTTCCCCCATCCATCTCTATCCATTTCTACTTCCCTTTTCATCTGTTTAATTTATTCCATGATCATTATTGAGTGCCTATTATGAGCCAGACTCTTTGTTTAAGATGTAAAGTAGACCACACATCATCTCTTTCCTCATGACCTCACAGTCCAGAAGGGCAGACAGGTGTGTGAGAAATAGTTGAAATCTGAGTGAAACAGTAACAGCCATTTATTGGGAACTCACTATGTGCTGGAATTTATACTGAACCTTTTATCTACATGATACCTTTTAATCCTCTCGGTAACTCCCCAAGCTGGATGAGAATTCACTGATGATAATTTTAAACTTTAGAGAGGCTAAGGGACTTGCCCATATTGGAATCAGGCAGAGTGACTGCAGAATCCTTTGCCAACATTCAGCCCATGGCCTTTATACCAATACCACTAGACGTCGAGATCGCATGAGAGCTGTAAGGACCAGGACCATGGAGGAGATCAATTTTGTTTGGGAAAGTGTCAGAGAAGAGATCACTGAGCTGAGTCTTGAAGGAGAAACAGTAGCTCCCAAGGAGATCAAATGAAAAGGCTAACCCCAGAACAGAAAGAGCCGGAGGTGAAAAAGAGCCTGGCATATTGGGAGCAAGTCTAACGCCTGTACTTTCAGTTTAGGAAAATGCCAGGCAGATAAAAGGGAAAAGGATGATGGTTGGTTCATCTGCTTGAGCTATGTTCAAATCCAGGACTCACCTTTCACCAACACCTGGTAGTCCGTACTGGTTTTCTCCTTGTTGTTCAGAATCACAGTGCATTTGTATGTTCCTGCATTATAAACCCGGGCTTGGGGGATAAAATAACTCGCCGTGTTCTCAGTGGAGGAGACATTGTGAAACAGCACATCATCCTTATAGAACAGCACCCAGTGCCGAGGCTTGACATGTGAGGTGGTGCTGACATCCACAATGCATTGCAGGGTCAGGTTCTCCCCATTTTGCACCAACTTCTTCGGCAGGAACTCCATGTGGATGCTGTTGATGGTGAAAGCTAAATGCCAAGGGAAGGAAGGCAGACACATTTTTTATCTCAGAATCAACATTGTCCTGGTGACCTTCACCACGTCAGATTGCTATTATCACCTCCTATGTAGTGTAGTGTCCAGGGGTCCCAGATGCCTGTAGGGACCAGGTAATGATGGTGAATGGAAGGTCCAGCATGAGGCCCTCAGTACTAATCTGCTCATATTCTCCCCTGGAAAATTTTCCAGGCAGCCTTCAGCATGTGACAAATAAAACACGTCCATAAGCTGTACACAGTCTGTGAGCTGCCACATCATGGCTCCTGGAGGGAGCACAGGATTCAGGCAGACAGGCATTCAAATCCTGGCTCATCACTTACTGTGGAACCTCCGGTGATTAACCTCTCTGAGCTCAGCTTCCTCATCTATAAGATGGGTGAATAATGCCTACTGACTAGATTGCTCAAGGACTTACAAGAAAGGAGCAGGAAAACAACCAGGAAAGTGCTTGGCACACAGTAATTGCTTAATAAATGACAGCTACCAGTGTCCTAAAATTGGGTGGCCATGCCCAGGAACTTCCTTCCCCACCCAGGCCTGACCAAATTAGCACAGTCCCAGCTGTGTTTTCTACTTGATGGTAAGGACTTGAAACCACTTTGGCGGCAGCCACTTGCAGTCCCCATCCTCATCTGCCATTAGAAGCAGAGCACAGCTTCTCCTCTGCTAATGAGGGGAATCTCTGGTCAAGCTCCCAGAGCAGCCACAGTGCCCACTTAGCTACCTAATCTCTGCTAGAAACCAGGCCCCCTGCATCAACTAGCCAAATGTATCATTTCCAGCCCATGTCATCCAGCATCTAATTGGCTTATATCCAGCAACCAAAGACTGTGAACAGAATTCAGCTGACTAGAGATCATACTTTGAGACTGATTTATAGTGGTGGGATGCTGAGAAGGTGAACTGCTTAAAACTGGATGCTCTTTATGCACCCCTATGTTTATTGCAGCACTATGTACAATAGCCAAGAAATGGAAGCAACCTGTGTCCATCAGTAGATGAATGTATAAAGAAGATGTGGTACATATACACAATGGAATACTATTCAGCCATAAGAAAGAAACAAATCCTACCATTTGCCACAACATGGATGTAGCTAGAGGGTATTATGCTCAGTGAAATAAGCCAGGCGGAGAAAGACAAGTGGCAAATGATTTCACTCATCTGTGGAGTAAAACAACGAAACAAAACTGAAGGAACAAAACAGCAAACAGACTCACAGACTCCAAGAAGGGACTAGCGGTCACCAAGGGGAGGGGTGGGGGAGGGCAGGTGGGGAGGGAGGGAGAAGGGGATTGTGGGGTATTATGATTGGCACACATGGTGTGGGGGGATCATGGGGAAGGCAGGGTAGCACAGAGAAGGCAAATAGTGACTTTGTGCATCTTGCTACACTGATGGGTAGTGACTGCAGTGGGGTATGGAGGGACACGATAATATGGTTGAATGTAATAACCACATTGTTTTTTTCATGGGAAACCTTCATAAGAGTGTATATAAATAATACCTTAATAAAAAAAAAAGAACCACAATGAGATATCACTACAAAGCTATTAGAATGATTAAATTAAAAACTTAAAACACCTAGAGCTGACAAGAATGCCACAGACACACACACACAAACCCCATCCTTGTATGTATGCTTATATGTATCACATATTCATGTATATATATATATATATATATATATATCTTCATATTTTGTTGGTAGAGAGCAAAATGATACCACAACTTTGGAAAACGTGAAAGTTAAACGTATACTTACACAACCCAGCAATCCCATTCTTGGGTATTTACCCAAGGAAAATAAAAACTTATGTTCACACCAAAACACGTACATATGTATGTAAAGCAACTTTATTCATAATTACCCAAAACTGGAAACAACCCAAATGTCCTTCAACTGACAATGAGACCAACTGTAGCACAGCCATGCAATGAAATACTTCTCAGCATTAAAAGGACTGAACTACTAATACATACAACATGGATAAATATAAAAAGCATTATGCTAAAGATGCCATTCTCAAAAGGCCACATACAATGTACCTCAACAAAATAAAGGTCATACGTGACAAGCCCACAGCAAACAAACAAAAAAACTGGATGCTCTCTATTTTTGTCTATGGGTTGATTGGTGGTAGGCCACTGATCATGAAAAGTTTCCGGACTAGAAGGTTCTGAACTATGCTCACTGATCATTTGTCCAGTATTCTCAAAGCTCATTCATCTGAGCTTCAGAGCAGACCAGGGCAGGTCCGTCTTTTGAGGGTCATCTTGGTCTTGCCCACAGGTCTTTCTGCAGGCCCCTGTGTTTCTAATTATGTTCTTTGATGTACCGCAAATCACCTTAGTCCTACCTTCCCTGTGGTTCATTATCCCAGCATGTGGATCTGGGCTACTAGATGCTTGTAAGAAATTGTCTTATGGCACCTGCTATTGTCTAGCCTAGGATGTCACTGGGATGTTGCCCTTGATTTCAGATAGTGTTCCAGCCACATCTGGGAAGAGTGTGTTTATTCACTTCTATCCTGTAGGTTCTGAAATTTTCTAATGGATCTTGTTTTCCTTTTAGTTTTGGCTTCTAAGAAGTATAAACCCATGATTTCAGCTCTGCTTCAAATAAACTTTGGGAAGCATTTTGTGTGCTAAAACAGCCAGTTTTATTCGCCTGCTTTTATTTTCCTCTCACTCTGATTTCATTTATTTTATCCTATTGAACAACATAACTTGTGTAAATTTTTATAAGTGGGCCCAAATCAGTTTTCAAGCAAGAAAATATATAGAGTTCTAGCTGGCCAGAGATAATGGCAAAAATTATCTTTCTTTTCCTCTCTTTTAATAAAGTCAAGCCTTTTTTGAATAACTGAGAATTTGTCTTTAACATGTCTCAAGTTTTAGAATTAATACAACAGTCCACGCCTGTCTCTTTCTTTTGAGCAATTAATTTAACAGAAATGGCATCTGATCAGTCCATGAGATGCAACAAGATGTTTGTTTAAATTCAAGTTATTTCCTGCAGCATAAATGTTTAGAACTTTAGAACTGTCTTTCTCTATTCCTTATTAGCTTCTGGTCTGAGGGGCTGGCTGGGTGAGCTCACAAAACAGAAGTTTCTTTGGACCACATTTAGTTTCCCATTGATTAATATGATCCCTTCTCTTATAGGGATAGCCTGGTCTTACTAACTCTTGAGTACGCCCTCCTTCATTTTAGCCATGCTGATTAGTATAGTGATTCTCTTATAGTGAGAAGAAGGTAGCTGCAGAGCCAGACGACCTGGGCCAAATCACACCTCTGCTCATAAACTGTGTGGCTTTTGTCAAGTTACTGAGCTTCCCTGAGCTTCAGTTTGTTTATCCATATAATGGACATAGTGACAGTAACTGTAAATGGCAACCTGAGGTTACATACTTGGAGCACAGCCCCTAACACAGATGAAGTGCTTGGGAAATGTTAGTTAGGTTCTGTCAGTCACAGATAGAAAACTAACTCTTGAGTCTTGAGGTCTCTAAAGCTCTATACTGACTCCATATTTCTAGTGAGTTTTTTCAAAAGACAACCATTTTTTTTTCCAGGTTAATTATAGTGACTTCTCTGGATCCCAGGTGTTAGTCATCCTACTGCATGTGGCTGCTTTCCTGTCATCATCCTGAATGCAATGCACATCCATGGCTGGCTATGCCTCAGACTGGAACGCAGAGCTGGGTATAAGAGGAAAGCTAGTCAGGCATGCCCAGATCCAAAGCCCTGATCTCACAGCTATCACCTGCATGGTACTGAGAGTTACTCAACCCATCCAGGCTACTACTTCTCCTCCCATAAAAGGGGAGTCCTAATACCTGCCTTCCCTGGTATTTTTTCCTTGAACAATCACTGAACCAATGTGGCTGAGAGCACTGAATAGGGCAGAGTAAGTATTAGCCAGTGCCTGGCCCTTGGTTGACATCCCCTTCCCTCTTTCTTAGCACAATTCATGCAGCAGACATTTAAGGGGACTCCTCTGTTGCAGGCACTGCATCCAATACTGGGGTTCAGAGAAGAATGAGACGGGCACAGTTATTGACCACCTGGAACTCACAGTCTATATTTCACAATCCTTCCCTACTCTAGGCCTTTAGCCTCAGCATTATCCCTGTCTGGGTCTTCTAACCAGGCCCAGTTATTTCCTTTTTATAGGAGGAATACTACTTTTATACCACTTTTAAATGATTTTAAAGCAAACTTGGCTAAAGCATCAGGTGGTGGTCCTTTAGAGAGGATGACACCACTAGCATGGGGCCCTTCTACCATCTTGTTTTTCTAAGCAACTCTAACACACATCTGTTTAATTAACTCAAGTGATTCACTGGTAGGAACTGCACACTCCCATGGCTAGCTGGAACAGACAAGGGAGAAGAAAGGAGGGAGGATGGGAAAAGGAAAAGCATTTTATAAAACTCATCATGATATGAACCCCAGCTCTTCAAGTAAACATAAATCCTCACTGACTTAATACATGCACAGCTTTGCCACCACAACCACCACCTCCACCACCATTATTGCAGTACCCAGCCTTCGAGATGGCCCCAGAGAGCCTTGCCTTCTGGTCTTCACAGTCGCATGTGGTCCCCTCCCCCACATCATAACAGTGTTAGTCTTATGACCAACAATATATGGCAAAAGTGCTGGTATGTCACGTCTGAGGTTAGGTTATAGAAGACATTGCAACTTTAGTCTTGATCCTTTTCTGGGATCACTTACTCTGGGTAAAGCCAGCTGCCATGTCATGAGCATCCTATGCAGAGGCCCACCTGGCAAGGAACAGCCACACGAGTGAGCTTAAAAGCAGATCCCCCAGCCTCAGACAGGCCTTGAGATCACTGCCCAACACTTTATCTGTAATCTCCTGATACAACCCAACTAAGCCACTCCTGGATTCCTGGCCCTCAGTGACTATGTGAAATGATAAACCATTGTCTTCAGCCACTAAATCTGGGGGCAATTGGCCACGCTGACAACGAATGCACCACCCAACCAATCTTCAAAAATCTCTACCTGATTATTAAGATAATACAGAAAACATTATCCTCTTTGTGAATAAACTGTCAGGAACAGCCAAACTGGATTACTGCGTGTAGGTCTCACTTTATACCCAATACAGTAATTGTTCATAACCTGGGCTCCCTGGGCTGCCCAGAGGTTCACGGATGGGTGTTAGGGGGCCAGTGAGCCATCTCTGATTACATGTAGGTAGGTGTTTTTCTGGAGAGAGGATCCACAGCTTTCTTTACTGGACCTAAAAGGTTCAGAGATGTTGTGTTGGAAGGATGGGGGTATGGAACATCCTAAAGAGGTCAGATCTTTTCAACCTGGAGAGAAGAAGGCTGACGTAGGAGGAGCCAAAGTAAAGCATCACCGCAGCACAGGTATGGCACCCAGGAAGCACACTGCCAAATCCCTGATCCCTAAAACAAAGGGCTGCTTCCCAGTATCTGAAGCCACCAGTCAGTGGATGCTGGTGCTCCCTGGGAAGATGAGCCACCATGACTCAGCCAGCCACTTGGCCCTTAAGCTGAAAATGACTCAGAAAGAAAGGGGGTTGGCAGGGGAGAAGGAGTGGCCACTCACTATTGTCTGGGAGATTACAGGGACCCATGGAGCCCCGGATGAACGTTGCTGTTCATCAGCAAGTGTGCTGGCCCATCTCCTCTGAACCTCAAGCACCTCCAGGTTTAGGTTGAGTCCCCGTCAATGAAACAGTTATCAAGCACTTGTGCCAAGAGCCAGGCTCACCAGGGGAATAAGAAATCATCCTTGGTGTTCTAGACTGAGCAGGCTGGTGGGGACCCAGATACTGGAGTACAAAGATGTAAGCACATGGAGGAAGGAGGAAGGGCTGCCCAGGAGAAGCCAAGGGAAATGTAAAGGAAGGGACCCCTAAACTGAACCCTGGCCCAGGACAAGAACAGGTGCTGGAGTGCTCCAGGCCGGAGAACAGCACGTATCAGGGCACAGACCCGGTATTTTCACCCTGAGCATCTTTGCCGCATAACCAATTGGCAGTAAGGTAATTCTGCCGTAGAAAATAAAATCAAGAAAAGTAAAAGAGGGACATACATTAAAAGGGACATAAAGCAAGAAAAATGAAATAACAAAATGTATAAAGTTTTATTATGAAATGCAAAATATTTGGATACATTAAAAATGTGTGTCAATTCATGGCAATACTGCACAAATACCTGGTTTTATGTTGTAGGTGTGCCTAAGCACTTGTCTTCAAGCTCTTTTGTTCATGGTATTATATATATATTTTTTGCTTGTTGATTTGCCTTATTTGGCATCACACCTGTCCTTTTTTTGCAAAAATCTCTTCCTTTGCCAAGAGAGGTGTCAGTTTCCAAATCCTAGGATGTTCGTTGGTAACTGAGCTTTGTATTATGCTGTGACAGCCTTCTCTACTGGCATACTGTCACGTGTCTGCTGAAAGACAATCCAAAGTTCTAGGGGAAATGTGGGTTCCAAACTCTGTGTCCCTGTACAGACCATATGAGGCTGAGTCACATAACATAAAAATGGGAGTCCTGCATCAATGGAGAAATGAAACCAAACTATCAACCAGTTTTTTTTTTTTATCTTCTACCTTATGGCCAGTTAGTTACGCAGCAAAAATGCTTGCTGCTAAGATGTTTACAGCAAAACTACCTAGAACTGAGAAACCAATGCTTTCTGGGCACAGGTAGCGAGCGGCGTGTGGGCTGGAGGGACCAGGTAGGAAGTGCCAGGACAGAAGGCTTTGCTACTGTGCTGACAAGCTGGCCTTGTCCTGGGGTCTTCAGGAGGGGTGACAGGATGACACTGCAGCTTTAGAAACATTGCTACGGACTAAAGGGAGAGACCAGACAGAGAGACATAGGTAGTGCTTCAGGTGAAAGCTGGGGAGGCATGGGGGCAGGGGTGCAGAGGATAGGACCAGGGGCCCTGCAGAGGCCAGGGGAAGCAGTTCAGCCCCCTAGGAAAGTGCAAGTCTCCCCTGGGGGAAAAGGAGGAGGGTTTGTCAGAGAGAATACCAGGGACGAGGGTTTCGAAGGCCAAGGCAGGAGGCTTCGTGCAAAGGCACAGGGGTCCAGAAAGCTCAGGGCTGGCAGTGTTCATGGCTTTTGACAGCAGGAGGTCCTCACTGACCTTTTGGAGAGGATTCCAATGGCAGGGATTCGGGGGCCAAGGCCAGACTGCTAAGTCAGGGGTGACTAGAGGTGAGGAAGCAGAGACAGTAATGGTAAACTAGCCTTCAGAGAAGTTTGAGAAGTGAGGATGGAGAGGGCGACATAAGACAAAGGGAGAGGGATGGGTTGTGATTTTTCTTTTTCCTAAAAAAACAAGAGCTACCAATTGTGTTTGTCGACAGAGGGGAAAGAGCCAAAGTGGGGAGATAGAGATACTAAAAAGTGGGATGGGGAGCAGAATAGCTAAATGACAGAGTGAGATCCAGGGGGTCTCGGAGCCCAGGTGGACACGCTGGCCCTGGCCAGCCAAAGGGAAGACATCTCTTCTGAAGCCAAGAGGAAGGGTGGGGAGGCAGATAAGCCTGCAGCCAGGGCCAGCGGGAAGCAGAGGGAGTGCCCTCCAGACAGCACTGTTTCTAGGTGAGGATGGAGCTGAGGTCATCTCCTGAGGCCAGCAGGCTGGGGTTGGGTGAGAGGGCCTGAGATGAAAGGGGAGAAAGGCCATGGCTACCCAAGGGCCTCAGCTGCACAACAGGCAACGTGGAGCAAGCTGGCAAGTCATATGTGCCAAACAGTGTGGTCTTGGGGGTCTAAGGAAGGCAAGACCTGGGTTCTAGCCCCTCCACTCTGCTAGCACCGAGTGTTGACCATGCACAAGTACCTTTGGCCTCCAGGCCTCTGTTTCCTCAACTGTAAAACAATTTGGAAGCCTGAGGAAGCAGTGGGCATTTCCGTGCTTGAAGTCAGAGGTCCTGAGGTCTTCCCTGGAGGTACAGGCCTCTCCCTAGCAACCCTGGGAAGAAGGCGATTTCCTTCCATCTGAGATTGGGGAAGAAGCAACTGGGGGCCCTGGGAAACAGGATGCTGGGAGCAAAGACACAGAAGCCCAGAAGCACGACTGAGTGCAGGACATGGTCTAGACAAGAGCTGGGGGTGGTGCAGGGGCTGTGACTGTACAGCAGGCCAGGACCAGACATAACTCATTACTGGTCACCAGACATGCACGCCGGTCACTTCCTTTTATCCAGTCCCATCCCCACACTAACTCTATGGAACTGATTTCCTTATCACCCCCATTTTACAGATTGCAAAAGAGGCTCAAAGAGGCAAAGTAAAAGGGACTCTAAAGATTTAAGTCAGGCCTATGTCTCCAGACTGACAGTCAGTTTTCAGATAGTGGAGGTTCTAGGGCTGATGGCCTGCTACCAGGCTCTCCTGTTGACGAGGCAGCTGTTCCTGTGAGGTGCAGGCAATTAGGATGATTATGAAGGTCATGGATATTCTGCCTCCATGGGTTACTTGGCCTGGGGATCAAATACCCATGAAGCACCTGGACGCTGGAGCAGAAGACCCGGCTGACTGGCCTTTCTAGGACCGGCACTAGCCCATCCTGCCCGGGAGCCGCCGCTCAGAGCCTTGGCTCAACAAACCCATTGTCCACATACATTCTCTCCAAAGAGCTAGACAGTTGTCTGCAACCCAGTCACCCCCATTCTTTGTTGACTCCAGTGACCTCTGGCAAGGGGAGCCTGCTCTGTGGGCTCTCCCTCCATTCAGCACCCAGATCTAGTTGAGCCCCTTCCTTCACATGGTCTCAGATGAAGCAAAACAAAACCTGCTTACCTTAAAGATTCAAAATTAGCTCTAGAGTGGATGACAAACCAGACTTCAAAGATAAGCTGAAGCCCCCCTTCCTGTGCACAAGCACAAAATATTGCAGAAATAACTGTAGACTCATGGGTGGATGGGGAATGAAATCCAACATCTAGTTTAGATCATTTAGGAGAAAAAAAGCCATAATGACAATTTAAACTATGTTCTGTCTTCATGAATCTAACAAACTGATTTCATTTATAAACAATTGGAGATGGGATAGAATATGAATATAAGAAATTTATGGTAGAATAACAAAAACAAACAATGGAATCATCCCTTTTTTTTAATCACTTCCCCTAACAAATAGCAATTCACTAAGATCTAGAAAATGCATGCTACTTCTAGAATATGCTCACTGGAACTTGACTTAGAACAAGTATTTCATTCTAAAAACCTTCTAAAAATGCCAGGAGGGAATAAAGGCTAGCTCTTGGTTGGAATATTTTTCTCAATTGTTATAAACATTAAACCCAAGCAATATGAAATGAAGTTTAAGAAATCACAGAAAGAGACAATGAAGCTAGATAGAAACTTTACTTACAGTTTTCTTGTGCCTTGAGGCTTGAACCTGAAAAAGAAGAAATATGTTCATTTCATTGGTTTCAGTTCTCGTGAAGTTTAAGTGTTGTGGGAAGAGAATTAAAAACTCACAAAGCAGAAATGTCAGCAGGACTCCAAGCCACATCTTGCCCGCTTGGGTCCGAGTGAGCTGCATTCTGAGAGTGAAGACTTCGGGCAGTTAGTTCTGCCTTCGGGCCATGCCCCTGGGGCGGAAGACACTTCCTACACACACAGATGAGAAAGCTGCCTGTGAAAAGCAGAGCGACCACTCGGGTAACTTCTCCCAGGGCCGTGAGAGGCCGGACTGGCTGCGGTGCTGGTCAGGTAATGGCAGCCATTGCTGGAAACTGGGAACAATGAATGAAGCCTGGGCCAGCCTGATATCTCCTCAGGAAATGACTGGTCTTCCTGAGGGACCACTGAATGCAGCCTCTTTGTTTAGTTCTTTTAGGGGGAAAAAAAGGCACACACAAAAAGTGACATTTGCCTCAGCGCTGCTGACCCTCCTGCCTGGCCTGGGTTTGGAGTGCCTTCTCATGGCAGGGCGCGAGGGTTCCTTCCTCTCTGCAGCCTCCGCCCAAAGGGCTTCTCTTTCTAGACACCCAGCAAGATTTCTCTGCTTTGCCTGTGCCCTACCCTGCAAGGGGCTTCTTTCCACACACTGTAAGTTTGGACCTCCTGCCTTTCCTGACAAGACCATGGGACAGGGTTGACTTTCCCAGAGAACGGCAGGATTGCCAGAGACCTGCCACCTGAGCAAGCTGAGCTTGGAACTTGCTGGAACTAGGAGGTCTCCCTGGCCTTTGTGTTGGTTTCAGTGAGGACGAGGTACCCACCTGTGATGTACCCATACCTTCTGGTGGCCTCCCTCCCTCCCGTACCCTTAAACGACACACACTATACTGGACCACAGAGAACATTATAATATAAAACCTCTCACTCTTTGTTTGAAACCTTATAATGGCTCCCCATTACTCTCCAAAGTCAGTTTACTATCCTCTCCAATCCAGCCCTTGTGTAACCTCTCCAGCCTGGTGTCTCACCACTTCCTTCCTTGTCCCCCAGCATTCTGGTTGCTAGGATATGTCTTCCCCGAATGCATCACATGTGTCTGCGCCTTTGTCAGAGCTGCTCTCCTGCTGGGAGTACCCTTCCCTCTCTTGTTTTCTGGCTAATTCCTACCCATACATCATAACTCAGTTTAGGCATTAACTCCTCCAGAATGCCCTTCTGTATCCCCCACATTGAGCTGCCCTTCTTCTGTGTCTCCTCACCTCCCTAAGTCTTCTCTCTGAGATACTTTCTACAGTGTGCCCCGGCAGCCGGTCCTCCCCCAGTGGAGTGCGGCCACATGATGGCAGGGACAGTTCCTGGGACCTAGCAGATGCTCGAACAACACGATAAAATGGACGGTTGTCTGGGTGAATGATGACAAGTTAACGGCATTGTCTGAATATGATTATCATTGCCTTGAGGTCAGGGTGCCATGTTGTTTCTGAAATGCTGCCCTCTGATACTGCCACACGGTAAAGCTAAGTCAGATTTGAATGGGGAATATAGGAACCGAAGATTCTTCTGCCTTAGGGCAAGTACCAAGAAGTGATGGCTTCTAGCCAGAGAACAATTCCTTTCTGATCTATGGTTCGGTGCAAGTTTTGATAAGAGCTATTGAAGTACAATGCATGCATAAAGGAATTTTTTGCTACTGTGTTATTTATTTCTGTTGTTTTTGTTGTTTTGGGTTCCCAGTTCTGCCCTGTAAACCATCTTCTTTGGCAACCTCCTGGAAATTACCCCTACCCATCTACCAAATTTTGATTTGTCAGGAAAAGGAAACACCATGAGTAATAAAATTAACGTTGGCTTCAAAGGCAGCTTTTACCTTTTATAGAGTAAGCAACTTTTGCTTCTCAGAGTGACATTCGAGCAATAGTGATAAATGTCCCTGCCCATGTCCCTAAATTCCAAAGTAAGCTTCTAAAACTTAGCCACTGTTTCTACACCATGCTAATACTTTTAGAACACCATGAGAAAATAGAGGTTTATTTAAGAAGTTAGTACTAATGTTTGAAAAGAAAAGCAGAAAAACTGTATCCCACAATTCATACCATGCATCAGAATAAATTCCAAATGGGCCAACCATGTGAAGGTACAAATGAAACCATTCAAGTTGTATTATAATGAAGTACAATCCTGCAGGGGAGTATAGCCATTTCTTACTATGGTTTTAATTTGCATTTTCCTAATGACTAATATTAAGCATGTTTTCATGTGTGTATTTGCCATCTAACGTGTCTATTAAAATCTTCTGCCCAATTTTTAGTTAGACTGTTTGTTTTCTTAGCATTGTGTTTTTAGATTTCTTTATATATTGTGGCTACAAGTCCTTTATCAATTATGTGCTTTCCAAATATTTTCTCCTAGTCGTGGCATGTCTTCTTATTTTCTTAATGGTGTCTTTTGATAAGCAAAAGTTTAAAATTTTTAAGTTTTAAATTTTAAATAATGAAGTCTAGTTTATCAATTTTTTCTTTTCTGGATCATCCTTTTGGTGTCACATCTAATAAATCTTTGCCTACCAAGTTCACAAAGATTTTTCCCCCATATTTTTACATTTAGATCTATTATCCATTTTGAGCAAATTTTTACATATGATACAATGTAAGGGTTAAAGTTCTTTTTTTTATATGTGCATGTCCAATTTTCCAGCATTATTTGTTGAAAAAACTCTCTTTTCTCCAATGAATTCCTTGCACCTTCACTGAAAATCAGTTGCTCATATATATGTTTGTTTCTGGAGTCTCTATTCTGTTCTGTTGATCTATTTGTTTATCTGTATGCAGTACCACACTGCTTTGAGTTCTGTAGCTTTATAACACATCTTGATGTCAGGTAGTGTTATTCCTCAAACCTTTTTCTCCCCTTTCAAAGTTATCTGGGCTATTCTAGGCCCTTTGCCTTTTGCCTTTCCATATGACTTTTAAAATCAGCTTCTCAATTTCCAGCAAAGAAAGGCTTTGGAGATTTTGACTGGAATTGCATTGAATCTATAAATTGATTTGGCGAGAACTGACATCTTGATAATACTGAGTATCTGGCCCATTAACATGGCCTCTCTCTCCCTTTGTTTAAGTTTTCTTTACTTTCAGTAACGTCTTATAGTTTTCAGTGTACTATTCATTATAAACCTTGCATCCTTTTTAGTGTTAAGTCCCGTGAATGTAAAATATCAAATCAAAAATCAAATTAAGAAATCAACTTTCAGAATAAAAGCTGTGCCTCAGAGTGTTGAAAATCCTTTGAAATGGCTACCGTACCCACACCACAGTGCTGGAGGGTGACCGGTGCTGAAGACCCCAGAGCCAAGTCAGTGTGGGGCTGACCCTACACAGGATTTGTGGCTCCTCATGGGAGAGCCTCCCCGCCACCACTCTTTCTGAGTCTCTCTCCCTCTCCCTCTCTTTCCATGGGAACTACTCTTAGTTCTTGTTGACTGAGAAAAGAGGCAGAACTGAAGTAAAAGCAAATCATTAACTTAGGGTCTCAGAATTGCAATTCAAGGAGCACAGATTCAGGAAGCCACCCAAATTGTGCCCCCTGAGGGAACAAAAGTCAGGGGCTTCTAAAGACAGAAGGGGATGCTTATGTAGACTGTTTAGAAAGAATTTTGATTGGAGTTGGTGGCAGAAAACTAATCATGGCTAAAGGACACTTGGCTGCTAAGGCCACCCCTGAGCGCAGACGCATTTCTGTAGCAAACTGCTGGGCTGATGTTAAGTCCTTGGATGCCTGCCGTTTGGCCCCCGTTCAGGAGTTCCCAGTTCCACTCCATGAGGACATGCTCGAGGCTCAGCTCCTGAACAGCCTCCCAGCTCCATTTTAAAACCCCTGAGCATAAGTGACTGCATTTTGTTTGACCATTCACATTCTGGTGGGATCTCTTCCTCCTCTCCCATGCCTGGCTATGATCTAAGAACTGAAGTGTATATTCTCCATCATTTATTTTATTCACTGAAAAGATGATCATGCTCCTTATTCTTTATTTTGTAAAGGATGAGTGGCTTATTAAGAATTAAAAATGTATAAGTGGAATATTTTCTAGCTCACCTTTTTAAAAATAGTAAACTTACATGTGTGTGGCCTCACACATCTCCCCCTTCCTTCTCCTCATCCTTAGTGGATTCCTTGCTCAGAAAAAAAGAAAAAAAGAAGTTCCACACAGCTGTTTTATCTCCTTGGTAACTAACCAAGAAACTGACTCCTACATTGCCAAGGTCGGAGGCCCCAGGGTGCCCAGGGTGCATGACGAGCTCACCCAGGGCCCTATTTCTCCCACTGCTCTGCTTCCTTCTTCTCCTTCTCACCAAAGGGAACTGAAGTTGAACAGGCTGTTCTCTTCATGCTGTGTTTCTGCCCTCAAATACCAAGGAAGTCACACAGATCTGAAACACGGCAATTCATTAACCAGATGAGAAAAATTGCCTGCTAGAATAAACCTCAACGTGCGTGTTCTGAGAAGCTGGGGGTGGAGCCGGGGAAGCGGGCAGATAGTCCCGTCAAGAGAGCTACAGGCACCAGGCTTTGCTACCCCCCATCTGTTCACGACTACTGTAATCGGAAATAACACAGCAGCATTTCCCCCTGCTTGTGGCCGCGGGTCTGGTTAATTAACCTAGGTGGGTTGATGATCAGGACCGGTCCCCCAACCACTGGACTTGGAAGTCACCCCAATGCAAGACTGCACATGTAGCATGCCCATCAGAAGCCTGGGGTTCCAGTCCTTTCTCTGAGGTTTAATAGTTTCAATGTTTTGAGGTTCACTTTCCTCACTTATAAAATGGGAATAATATGCCCACTCTACCCACTTCACAGGCTTGCTATGAAGATCCAAAGAGAGCTAGCATTTGAAAGCACATTTAACCAGTAGAGCACAATAAGAACATACTAACAATAAAAAGCATACGAAGTGATATTAACAATCAAAACCTGTAGGTCTCGTTGGAGACTCAGCTTGTCCCATCTGAACTGCTGCTCTGGTAACTCTGCCATCTTAATGAGCTCAAGGGGAGGCGTTCAAGCCCCTAATTCAGTGCCTCCCCAGGGGCTGTCCTCATTGCCCCACCTGGCCCTTCAAAAAGGTGGGCAGCTGGGCAAAAGGGAAACAGGCTGTTCCATCCCCTGTTGGAATTCCCTCCACTCGGAACAGGGGACAAGGTATTAGAATTCATGGCTCTAGACATTTTTGCCTTCATGGGTCCCTTCCTCCATTAAAAAAACTTTTTTAAATTATATTTTACAAAATATATTAGTATTATATACATTAAAACATTTCTTTAACCAAAAGGTCCTTTTTCATTCTCCTGATTAAAACAATTTTTTATGGACCCCTGAGAGTATTTGGGCCCTGCACATGTAGCACATGTAGTGCTGTACCTCCTGGGTCTAATGGACAGTCCTGACAGCAGATCAGCCACACGACAGCCCAAGTGGCCAAGGGGTCTGCTCTCTTCTGCCCTGAGTTGCCCAGGCAACAAAAGAAAAAGTAGATAAACTAGACTTCATTGAAATTAAAAACTTTTGTGTTGCAAAGGACACCATCAAGAAAATAAAAGGCACTCCACAGAGTGAGAGGAAATATTTGGAAATCACATATCTGATAAGAATCCAGAATAAATACTCTACAACTCAATGAACAAAAAGGCAACCATTGTCACAAATAGGTAAGGGCTTGAACAGACATTTCTCTAAAGAAGATATACAAATGACCAAGAAGCACATGAAAAGATGCTCAGCACCATTCGTCCTTAGGGAAATGCAAATCAAAACCACAGTGAATTATCACTTTACACCCACGAGGATAACAATAATTAGAAAGACAGATAAAAGTAAGTGTTGGTGAGGGTGTGGAGAAGCTGGAACCCTCATTCATTGCTGCAAAATGATGCAGTTACTTTGGAAAACAGTCTGGCAGTTCGAAAGGTTAAAAATAGAGTTACCTTATGGCCCAACAGCCATTCCATATTTAGGTATACATCCAAAAGGAATGAAAGTGTGCTTACACAGATACTTTATGGGAACATTTACAGCAGCAATATTAAAATAGCCAAAAGTAGAAACAACTCAAATGTCCAATAACTGATGAATGGATTTAAAAAAATGTAATTTGTCCATACAGTAGAATATTATTTGGCAACAGAAAGAACGGAGTACTGATACCTGCTACAATATGGGTGAACCTTGAAAATATCATACTCAGTGAACGAAGCCAGACATGAAAGATCATGAATCTGTTTGTATTAAATATCCAGAATAGGCACATCCATAGAGAGAGAAAGTAGATTAGTAGTTTCCCAGGGCTGGGAAGTTAGGGGAAATAGGAGTGACTGCCAACGGGTATGAGATGTCTCTAAAGGGATTATTAAAATGTTCTAAGTCAGGTGAGGGGACGGCTGCAGAGCGCTGTGAATACACTAAGAGCATTTCGTTGCTCACTTTCAGGGCGTGAATGCTCTCTGCTGAAATGTGAAATACATCTCAATAAAGCTGTTATTTTAACAATCCTAGGAGGTGGTGCTTTAGTTCCTGTGGCTGCTGGAACAGATTTCCACAAACGTGGCACCTTAAAACAACAGAAGCTTATTCTCTCACAGTTCTGGAGGGCAGAAGTACCAATCAGTACCACTGGAACAAAATCCCCAAATTGGAGTGTCAGCAGGGTCCAACTCCCTCCAGAGGCTGTAGGGAGAACTTGTTCCTGGCCTCTTCCAGCTTCTGGGTATGCTGGCATTCCTTGGCCGGCTGCCATCCCTCTAATATTCAAGGCCAGTGTCTCCAAATGTCTCTCTGCTCAGCCTTCACATTGCCTTCTCTTTGTGTCAAATCTCCCTCTGCCTTTCTCTTTTAAAGACATTTGTGACAGCCTTTAGGGCCCACCTGGGGAGCCCAGGATCATCTCCGCATCTCAAGATCCCTAACTGAATCACAGGCCTTGTTTCTACATAAGGTAAAATTTACAGGGTCCAGGGATTAGAACCTGATTGTTAGGGGTCACTATCAGTTCTTCACCTCTGATTACATACCATCCCTGCTACAGACGACGAAACAACCGGAAGGGCAGCTGCCACCACTTCTGCCTGCGCCTATCTGGCTTGCTCTAGGCCTCTAGAAACTGGTCTTGCACAGCAACCCCCGATCACCACCCCCTACCACCGGGGCAGGACCAGCTCCCCAGATGTGTGATGCAGGCAGCTGCACAGGTCCCTGTGCTCAGTAGGGTCCACCCTTAGTTTAATGCCCTCCTGTCGCCATCTTGAAATTCTTACAGATTTTTGAAAAAGAGACCCTACATCTTCATTTTCCACTAGATCCTCAAATTATGTAATTGGTCCTGCACGTGACCTTAGGCAAGAAAAGGAACAGATGAGATGAGGCAGGTGGAGTGGCTGCCCTACATGCTGGCCTCCCCTCAGCCCTGGAAAGTGTTAGGTTCCCCCACCTGCCCCATCAGCCTGCAGTCAGGCTCTCTACTCTAATTGGAAAGCTCTTGCTGACCCCACACCCTCCTCTAGCTGGCTCCTCCCCTCCAGGCCCAGATCAAAGGAGACTCTCAGACTAGAGGAGGCCTCTGCTCGTAAAGCTCCATACATGTTCCTTCATAGCACCTGTCACTGTTGGTAATCCCGTAATTACCTGTGTGAGCCCTAAGAAGTGTCTCCCCTGTTGAGCTGTCAGCTCCGTGAGGGCAGCCATGGGTCTGTGGGGCTCACTGCAGTGCTCCTGCAGTCAACACAATGTGGGTGCTGCATAAATATTTGCTAAATAAGCAGATAATTGCTAAATATTTGCTAAACGAATGAGCTGGAAGCACAGCCCAGAATAAACAGCCATTCTGTACAGTGGCAATGTACGGCCAAAGCATCAGATTTGCTCAGGTTGGCTGGCCTCGGAGCTTAGCTAGGCTCCTTGGGGGCAGAGAGAAAGCAAGCAGAAGCCCCTAGCCCCATGAAGCAAGATCTGGCCCTAAGGGGAGGGCAGGTCTTTGGATGAGAGCAGCATAGGGCTGCCAGATTTAGCAAATAAAAATGCCTGGCACCCAGTTAAATTTGAATTTCACATAAGTAACAAGTCATTTTGTAGTGTATGTCTGTCTCACATATTGCATGGACATACCAAAAATTTATTTGGTCTTTATCTGAATTCAAATATAACTGGATACCCTGACCACCCTTGCACCGGATCGTTTCTGGAAAGCAGCCCGTCAGGAATGCTTATGCTAAACTGGAGTCCGTAGTAGAAATGCCAGAATTTTCAGGGGTTGAAGCATTCCATTTCCCCATTTTTTCCTTTATCAGGTTATTAAGGGAACATGGGGTTTTTATTGAGGCTGCAGATGAGAGCAGGTATCAGCAATACTGTGCTCCAGGTCAGGACCAGACCAGCAGGTCTGTGTCCTCAAGGAGGCTCCATATGGATGAAAAGGCAAGGATGCTCCCAAGGATGCAGAGCAGATGGCATCTCTCCTTCCTAGCAGGCACTGAGCTAAGCACCAGGAAAGATAAGTCCTGACTGTTGATAAATCAACAGATTATTCAACACAGAGTCAGACGTGCTGAGAGAAGCTCCTCTAGGGAGAAGGAGAAGAGAGACCGCCTTCCCTAGGTGTTTCTCTCTAGTTTCCTCATCTCTAAGGTGGATAACAATATCCATCTCCAGGGCAGTGCCTTTATCCATTTTTTTGACAATTGACTCTATTTTCTGACTTCTCCCTCTCTCCTTTGAGCCATTCACAGACTTTATCAGAAGGTCACCAGAGTCCTCATCCAAGCCATTAATAAAAATATTTGGTAGAAGAATGAACACAGAGCCCCATGGCCCTCTAGCAGAGATTTGCCCCAGGCTGATCTTAATCACAATTCTTTTGGTATAAATGTTCAGCAAGCCACAGACATCCTTACTCTACTATCATTTACCCCACACTTCTCCATGAGGATATGAGGATTCCTCATGGGATGTCTTGGGTGTTTTATAAAACCCAGAAATACTAGCACACTATAGACCCATCCGATAGTGGCTACTCCTGATACCTCGTAGAAGCAGTGATGATGGCCACTATCCTAATAAACAATGGGATGCTTTTTGTCCTTTCCATCCAAGATGAAGTAAACTTTGCTAAAATAAGAGGAAACCCTAACTGGTTCATCATAATTTCCTGGAGAAATTATCCTGCCAGGAAGAGCTCTCGGGGGCGGGGTGGGGGGTGGTGTGGGGTTGGGGGAGAAAGGTTATGGTTCATCTAGAGATCAGCAAAATGAATTTTAGCTACAAAGTGACTTTGGTTTAAAGTACAGGCAGTTTCTGCTTATCATTAGGTTTTGATCCAGAAGTTTGTTTTTAAGTTGGCGGTGAGCAAATGCTAAATGTCCTTGAAAAACGGTCTGACAAACTCGGATTAGGTCCTATGGCCGCTCCCTCAAACCACTTACTCACAATAAGGCGGAAGTTGTATTACGAACAGCTGAACTCTAAGTCTCTTCAAGCTCTCAGCTTTGAACACCTGTAATCCCAGGGAGACGTCTATGCTGTTTCTCCTCCCTGCAGGTGGGACCCAGCAGCTGCCTGTGGGCAGGGTACTTTTAAGTCCAGTGTCTGTAACTTAAAGACATTTTTAATGGCACCTAGTCTCCTTTTCCAGAGGACTTCCCAACAGGGATACCATCCATGTCCCTCATGTCACCCTATCAATGCCTGTAGACCTCCACCTCTGTGAGTGCCAAAGCTTCACCCAGTTGCCCAGGAAAAGGTAGCAGCCATTTCTCCGACCTATTTTCTTAAGCCTAAAGCTTTGGGCTTTAGAAATCCATCCTTCCCCTAATATTTTAATATTAGGGATTGAAGAAAAGTAGCAGAAAACACACAAGGTAAAAGTTGGGAACGTTGGCTGATGGCTGCTGTTCATATGATTTGCCCGCTTCTGCACATAAGCTCTGAGAATTTAAGAGAGAAAAATATTTTAAAATATTTAAAACATTACTGCCCAGAGTGGTTCTCACTCCATCGTGTCTGTGCAGCTTTGTCCGTGCCCAGATGGCTTTCACGAAGCCAGCACAAGTATATGTCCATTTCTTATCATGATCAATTGTCACCTGGGTTTGAACAGGACGTTTGGCAGAGGTGGGTGGGGAAGCTGCAGAGGCCGAGGGCTGCAAGGGGGCTGTTATCCCAGCTTTCAGCCAAACCCTCCATCCCCTGCTTTGAAAATGAACAATGGCTCCCACCTAAGAGGCTTCTCCTCCCCAGCTTTTTGGCCCAGCTGGTTGGTTATTCCTGGGCTGGGTCTCCCACTGATGGAGGCATGGGGGGCAACCTTGTCCCTTTCTAGTATGTAGCCTGAAGCCCAGAAAATGTCCTGGGCTTAAAAAGGTGGGCATAGGGAATTCCAAAACCACAGATCACAGGGGCCTTGGTATCTATCCTCTACAAAACTCCAGCAGATTATGTATTAGATATATTTAAACATTATATTGTATCTAGGAATCTCCTAAAATATTTTCCTAGTGAGTCACGGCTCACACTGTATGCAGAACTTTATTATAATAAAGTTCGTTGAAAACAAACAAAAAATTATGGAGGGGGCCCAGATCTCTGTGGTTGCTGTTTAGGGAAGAGTGGAGAATGGACAGTCTGGGCCAGGCCTGACAGTGTGGCACCCAGGACAGGTGAGACTGGGTAGTAAGGGCTAGACAAGCCTGAGTCATGAAGCTGAAGGTACCAGGAGGAAGGGTGGTCACTGGAGGGCCTGAGATGGGGGCCTAGCACCCAACAGACAGGTGCAGATCAGAGCAAAACTCTTAGAGGTTTTAACAGAGGCCTTACAGCTACCAGGCAGGCAGTGGAAATGACTGGCAACCAGCAAAGATTTTCTAAAACAAAAAGTCATGACAACTTAAGCTGGTTTCTTTTGTTGTCAGGGTTACTAGATTGTTGAAACTGTAAATTACTGCAGGTGCAGAGAAGAGTCATGAAGTTGTTCATGGAACTTGTTAACAACCATCCAGGCAGCATGAAAATGCATCGGCATGCCTATTGGGGAAATCTGAGTAGATCTATCTGACCACTTGGACGGCAAGCAGGACGGGAACAAGAAAGAAGAAGGAAAAAGCAAAGTGCAGCCCAAGTGCTCCCAGTCTTCACCCTGGCAGGGGTGGTGTCAGCCGGGGATGGCAGGATGACAAAAGCCATGGAGACACACAGGGCTGAGGAAGGAGGGAGCCCGTCTGGGAGTGAGGGAGACAGAGTGAGACTGACCAGCTTCGGGAAGGACTGAGGGGACCTGATCTTGAGGGAGATGGCCAGGTACAGGAGACCTGGTGAGTTTTGCTCTGGGAAGTGTGATATAATTCTCCCCTCACGGCCCCCTTTAAACAACCTTCAGTGAAAGGCTGCATTATTTTCATGAGATTTGGAGGGGATTTCAGCTAAAATTCACAAGGCATTTAGCATCTCATTGAATCCTATGAATCAGATGCTATTATGGTTCTCATTTTACAAGAGAAAAACAAGACCCTCAAAGAGGTTAGTACACTTGCCTAAGACCCCTCAGTAGTTAAGTGGTAAAGTCCATTGGAATGTTGGCTGCCTGACTCCAAGCCTGAGCCCTGAACTCCTTGCTTCTGCGTAAAAACATTTCAGGGCTTCTTGAAATGCCCCACAAAACCTTTGGCTTTGAGTGACGGAAGGGGTCAAAGTCTGAAAAAGTTGAAATACACAGAATATGAAATATTTATTCACTAAGGTTATTCTAGGATGTAATCCTTCAATTTGTTCTATGCATGTCTCATTGTTTCCTGCTTTATAGCTTCATTACCTGATTTTTAAAAATTAAAATAAATAGATACACCCAAATAAAAAAGGCAGCTGAGCTAGGGTATGAGAGTATGCACAGGAAACAGTTCTTCTAGACAGACACAAGATTCATGTGATTTAGGACCAAGTGGAAGCCTATATAAACATTTCTAATATTGAGGATGTGAGAACACATGTGACTCTCCAAATGGAACCCTCACAAACCTCAAGAATCTGCTTTAATCAGAGCTGTTTAAAAATGGAACCAGTTGCCCAGAGAAATAAAAAGTGTACATTCACACAAAAATCTGTGCATGAATATTCACAGCAGTTTAATTTGTAATTCAAGCCTTACCAAAAAACTGTAGTCAGACCAGATGTCCTTCAGTGGGTGAATGGTTAAGTACATGGTGGTACACCCATACAAGGGAATATTGCTCTGCAATAAAAAAGTACAAACTATCGATACATGCAACAACTTGGATAAGTCTACAGGGAAATAATGCTGAGTGAAAAGAACCACTTTCCAAAAATATGATTCTACTTACCCAACAGTTTTGAAATAAAATTTTAGAAGTGGAGGACAGATTAGTGGTTTCCAGAGGTTGGGGATAGGGCAGGGAAGGTTGGGGATAGGGCAGGGAAGGGTATGGCTATGAAAGGGCAGGGGAGGGATCTCTGTGGGGCCAGAATCTAGACTGTGGTGGTAGATACATGAAACTATATGGATGATAAAGCTATGCAGAACCTTACATGCACAGATGCAAATAAGTACAAGTAAACCTGGGAAGATTAAGTAAGATCAGGGGGTTGTATCATTGTGATATTATACTGTAGTTTTGCAAAATGTTACCATCAGGGGAAACTGGGCAAAAGTGTGCAGGGATCTCTGTGTTTTCACTACAAATGTATGTGAGTCTATTAGTATCTTAATCAAATTCTCTATTTTTTTAAAAATGGACCAGTCCCTGTCCCTGAAGGATATAAGCTCTGGTTGGCAGCTCTCTGGAGCAGGTATTGTTGGAGCATTACTGCATTAGGTGGCCCATAAAGCTGGCAACCCTGCAGTTCTCCTGAGGTCTTATGGGGCTGAGACCCTTCGGGTGGTAAGGAGGAAGCTGAGCCTTGCACCAAGTCCTCTGTTTCTGTTGGTCCCACGAGCACACACAGCAAATCAGGAGGACCAGAATGTCCCCTCAGAGAGGCTCAGACCCTCCTGCCACGAGGAAGAGGTGAGCAGAGCTGCTCTGAAGGCACTTGGCAGACTACCTCTATCACCATCTGCCTTTCCCTAAGGCTGGGGCTCCCCTGGACCCAGGGTTCAGGCCATTCCAGTGGCAAAAATGAAACGTGAATTTTCATACCACCACTGAGAACCTGTAAGAACTTTGGAACTCCTCTCCCAGGGTGACAAGGAGTATGCTCCAAATAAAGGGACATTCTAGATGGAAAGTGAGCAGGAACATTTTGAGAACTAGGAAAGTTCTTGGATGTTCAAGGAGGTGAAGGGGAATTTTTGAACATTATTCTAAAGATGGCACGCCCCAGCTCTTAAATGGAATGTTTCCCTCTTGGATAATTTCATGATCAGTTCCAACAGAAAATTATCTTAGAGAGACTCCTGGAATAGTGAAATGGGTAAACGTGAGGTGTCCTTAGTTTCCTCTTCCCCCCCCATAGGATGGCCTTAAGAACCATCCCTTAGGTCAGCTTACGAGAAGGGCCCTGAAGTTGGCCATGATTTACCTGTGCAGCCAATGAGGAGCCTGCTGGGCCTGGAAGTGTCTCTGGACTTCGGGCCTGGGGGCCTCCTTCACTGTCTTGGGGGCCCCACTCACCACTTGCCCCGTGTCCTCACATCCAGGACCTGGCACAGTATGTGTGAGGTCAGACCCAGGGTGCTCTGACCCAAGCACTGGCCTGCATGCTAGACCAACCCCAGCAGAGCCAGCTCTCACCAAGCCTCCAGATGACACCACCTGAAACTCATGAGAACGTGGGAGGGACTGACACAGGCGTGCTGTATCCCCTGCATACCAGCCCTCACTCCCTCTGCGTCTCCCTTGCCCCGTATCCGCAGCCGCCCTCCATCTGTGAGAACAGACTTCCTCAGGGTCTCCACATAGGGGCACAGGCAGTGGGAGTGGGGCTGCTCTCGCAGAAGGCTTTGCCCACACAAAGGGACTTGGAGTTGCTGTTTTCTGCCGCCTGACACAATACTACCTGTGACTGCCTGTAAGTCCATTTTTAAAATGTGGCAAGGAAAGCTGAAGGAAGGGGAAAGGCAGGCCCAGTCAGCCCTGGAGGCTGCATTGTTCTCAGGCCGCCAAGGCTTACCCAGAAGGCCCCCACAACCCCTGGGGAATCAAATGAGATTGTTTTTCCCAAGACCGAGCTCTTCAGGTGTGAGCTGCAGTTCTTGGACAACAGTTACTGTGGCATTTCTGCAACAGGAAAGAGGAAGGAACTTCTGATCTGTGCAGCAATGGCATCAACAATGTGCGCCCCCAACCAGCCGGCAGCACAGAGGAAAAGAGCTCAGTTTCCATAGTGATAAATCACCAGGAAGCCGCCTAGGGAGAGTCAGCAAGAGGATTTTTCCCTTCCTTTGGTTCCCTGCAAACACATTCCCAACTCCAGAGTTTGGTGGATGCCTGGCGTCTCTCCAGACTGAGCCTCCAGAACCACAGGTAGAGGAAGAAAGTGGAGGTCTCTGCCAGCTGGAAATCAACCCTGAAAATCTCTCTGCTACTGAGAGTGGAGGGAAGGGGTTTCAACTCCTTTTAAAGGCGTTTTGCAGGTGTTTTGCAATGCTCTGAAATATTGTTTGGGCTCTTCTAGGCCCAGACTAGCTGTGTGACTGTGGAGGACTTATTTAACCTCTCTCAGCCTTCATTGCCTCAGGCAAGAACGAGAATGATAGTATTTGCTTTAAGGCATTTGTGAGCATCAGATGTTAACACACATAAAACACTTAGGAAATGCTGGCACACAGTTAGTGCTCAATAAACATTAGCCACTAAAGAATTAACTTTCTTAAAGCAGAAGCCATCTTTCATGCATATCCTCAGATCAAGGTGCTTCAGCAGTATGTGTCAAATGAACTCTGAATTCATGGAAGGAAGTTTTCCAGCTACCATTTATGTGCCAGGCACGGTGTTAGCCACCTTGACATGTACTATTTCATTTAGTTAGGTCAGTCCAAGCCTGGGCCCAGGTAGCCAAGGACCAGCACTTTGCCAGTGTAGCATGCTGTGTCCTTGAATGGCCTTCTCTGATCACCTGAGAGCCCCTGCCAACCTCTTGCCCTGCCCTGTCTGGGCCTGGAAAGGGTCTCCACACTCAGGGCCAGGCTAAGAGGCTCTCAGCCTTACCACAACTCGGTTACCCATGTGGTCTGTAAATATCAAGAGATTCAAATAATCCACATACCTGCAACCCAAGGCCACTCAGATGACAAAAGACAAACCAAACCCCATGTTGGGCAGCCAGTCTTCTCTGGGATTTCACTTGAAAAAATGAAACCCAACTCTTCATGCAAATACTAAGATTTTAAACTGAGTATGTAGCTGCTGAATCTCTCCACTTAAAAATGCAGGCTTCCTGAAATCTAGTGAGACAGAGTGCAAACCAGTGTTTGCCTGGGACTTGGGAAGGGATCAAGGATTGACTGCAAATGGGCAAGAGGGAATGGGGTGATGGAAACGTTCTAAAACCAGATTGTGATGATGGTTGCACAGCTCTATATATTTACAAAATATAGCAAGTATTTATATAATATAAATATAGTTGAAATCTAGCAAATAAAAGACATTCAGTTAAATTTGAATTTCAGGTAAGCAACAAATAATATTTTTAATATAAGT
>JAQQAC010006923.1:29558866-29573853 GCA_029783875.1 Phataginus tricuspis
AATAATGAGATTTATGAAATAAAATTAGTGGAGGGGCTGTTGATGGTGAAAAAGTAGGAATCCCCACTTGCTCAGAATTACAGAAAATTTCAAAGTAGCAGACAGCATTTTGCACATCTGATAATCAGGGTATTCGTGGTGAAATTTTATAGGACTACTTTTATAGGAGAAAGTAACTTGTTCCTAAATGCCAGCCTTTACGTTCATTTGACGGTATTTTTCATCTAATGACTAAATACGTTTAAAAAGCACCTCATTTCATTTACCCCAATGGCTTGAAGTAGTACGGTATTACTGAAAGCAGCTCTTGACATTTTTTTCTTCTTTTTCAAGTGAGTTACATGAAAAGCAAACAAAAGTAAAAGCAAGCCCCTACTGGCAGAAATAGTTCCTTTTGCCACCTCCCCACCCCCTCATTGAAAATACAGACTTTGACAATGGCGCCATCTAATGGACGTTTAGCTTAGACACAAAAATATCTTTTGCTTTCAAATTTGTTTTATCAGCAACAGCTTCTCCTAAACATCTGTCAATCAGCTTTGGACATCCCCATTGCTTATTTCACTTTGCCTATTATTTCTAGTAGAAACATAGCACTGATGTAGAAAAATTATATAAAATATACAGCATAAGAACAGTATTTTTAACAATATTTAAAATTAAATTTCCCCATTCCTTCCTCCAGGCATAGGCATACACCAAATGAATGAATGAGCAAATCACAATGTGTGTAGATATGTATGTATAAATAAGTACTATTATAAATAATATAAATAATATAATATATATAATATATATAATATAATATATACATAATTTAAATATAATATAAATTATTATAAATAAATGGGATAATATGTTAAATTCTTTCTGCAGTATGTTTTTGCACCTATTGTCCATCATGAATATATCTCCATTTATATACATAGAGAACCACCTCGTTTTTTTTTTAAATGGCCCCAAAATATCTTATCATGTATGGGATTCCTTTGCAAGGCAATAAAAATGTTCTGAAATTAGATTGTGGTGACAGCTGCAGAGCTTTGTGAACATACTAATAGCCACTGAACTGTATGTTTTAAATTTAACGATATGTGAGTTGTATCTCAAATAAAATTGCTAACAAGAGAACAGAATGTCAAAAACTATTCTAAGAAACTCCTATAATTTCAAAAACTAGTTCCCAATTGATGGGCACTTAGGTGTTTTCAGTTTTTCATGATTACAAGCAAAATAGCAAAGATGCCCTCTGCCTATCTTTGCAGACTTGTAGATTTAGAGGTAAGATTTTTTAGGTCTACACAACACAGCTCTGAATGCAAATGGAGGAATTTTATGTTAGCTAGTATAGTAGAAGCCACTTCAAATTTCTTCCAAGAATATAAAGGTTTTAACATGTGCTAAAGTCAATTTTCTGTTGAGGATGGGACTGTCTTCCATTCCATGATCATAAGGAGGAAGGAGAGATGGTTTAGTCTTCTAACAACAGTCCACCATAGTTGGGGGTGGCTGGGAATCTTGGTTAGCATCCCAGATCTGCCCCTACCAGCTGGGAGTTCTGTTCCTGAAAGGTTTTTTCATCTAGTGAAACAGAACAACTCACAGGGTTATTACAAAGATGGAGAAGCCGGCCCATCTTATCGGCTGACCCCTGGCCAGGAGATACTTAGAAATGCTAGATCTTTCCCTTTGGTTCTTTAAAGACTCCAGATGAAAGCACAGCCAACAGAGAGGCAGGAAAGACCCCAGTGAATCCATTCACATGATGTAGTTCCTGAGTGGTAACCCCAGTGTAAAGCTCTTAGACAACAGAAGGAATATACTAACTTTACTGTTAGTAAATGTGCCAGGCTCATGGATGAATTTTTTCTTTTTCCATTTGAGATTTCACATTCCTCTTCTCGGGCCTCGCTAAAGTGCTCCTAACAGCCAATATTTGTTTACAGCTGTAAGTAGCACTTCCCCTGTCTGAGCTGCAAGCTGCGGTCTGCAAGCTTCCTGCCCCAGCTGAGCGTTCCATACAGGGAAGTGCCTGACATGTCAGCTTTTCTGAAAGGCTCCATTTCTCAGGGACAGTTCTCAGGGATCAGCCCCACCCTCTGCCCAGGCAACGATGGATGAGATGCTGGTGGGGAAAGTATCAAAATGGTAATGTGTGTAAAACCTTCAATTATCTTTAGCAGAAACTCTGGCATTGAGGATCATCCCACCAGAGATTAAACTTGTGGGACTTTTTCCCTCTGTCTTTAGTGAAAGAAATCACCACCACTGCCACAGTATGAAAATCACCGTCAACCACCAAGTGCCACCTTCTTCAGAAGAGTAGGTGCCTGAGGAGTAACTATTACTGACAGAAGGGAATAAAGGCCTTTAATGAACTGAGGGTTAGATAGGATGATTTGCGTCCAGACAGCGGTGGCCAGGCAGAGAGGAAGTAGGGGTGATGGCAGCAGGCCCTGGCTCTGCTAAGATCCCCGTAGTGGCTAGGTGTGGGACCAGGAATGACTGACCATCACAGGATGGGACCTGGGGAACCCAAGCGAGGCGCACCTGGAGCGAGTTACTACTGAAGGTTGGGCAATGTCCCAGAAGAACCTGTACCTGGGCAGGGGATTGGCTTCCTGACAGAGGCCACCTGTCCACAGCAACGTGCAAGAGCTACAAGGTAGGCTCTATATTGGTAATAAGAAATCAGTAACCCAAGTGGCATGGCTGGGTCACAGCTTCCTCTATTGGGGAAGCCCCCCACAATTTTCCACTTCCCACTTAACACCAAAATATGAGGCTCTAATTCTTTTTCACAGAGTGGGGGGATTCTGGATCAGGTAGAAGTGCATTGCAGGCACTCTGGTAACTCAGAGACTCTGAGACTGCTGGGGCCTTTGTTAAAACTCAGAGTCCCAAGTTGCTTCCTCAGTAAGTCTAGCATAGGGCCTAGCAATCAGCATTTAACACAAGCAGTCGTTTCTGAGGCGTGTTTGTGTGTGTCTGCTATAGAGAATCAGTGTTTGCTTCTCATATTTCCACTAAATTCTTTTGATATGGGCTGATCAGGTGGTGTATGCAAAGACAATATTGCAGTCATATTTTTCTCTTTCTTTTTCCCACTGTCCAACTTCCTAGCCAGCCTGACTTAGGGGCAACCAATCACATCTCTCTCTTCTTACAAGAATTCATCAAGAAGACAGTTGGGTCAAACCAGCCAGTCACATGTCAAAATGTCCAGACAACTCCAATTTCTTTAACTTGAGTCAAAAATGAGGAAGTTCAAATGACTCACCACTATGATGCCACCACATCCCCTTTGCCATCCTCTCCGATTTCATTCGGGAGAATGTGGAGCCATTTGAACAAACTGTTCTTCTGGTGCATTTTTTCTTCTCTCACATGTAAGCCTTACTTGCTGTTTTGAGGTTTGACTCTCCAAATCAGAATATGACGTGGAAAACAGTTTTCTCATGTTTCTTCTCTCTTTCAGCTCAAAAGGCTGCCCTGGCTTGTGAGGGAGAAACAAGTGGTAAGTTTCATTTACATTTCTCTTCTGTTTTCACTGAAATGATGGAGATGGTGAGTTTTAAACATGGTCATTCATGAGTAATTTTTTCAATGCTTTTAGAAATAACCAGAGTAATCTTTTCCATTACCTACTGCTTAAAGTGAACTGCTTTGGGGAGGGAGTTGGAGTGTCTTTCCTGAGGCTAAGACAAAATATGGAGACTGTTTTTACAATGTTTCTTTCTTTCTTTCTTTCTCTGTTGTTGTTTCCTAATTAGAAAATCAAACATAGTCATTGTAAAATAATTCAACTGACATGCAACAATCTATATCGGGAGGCAGTTTGTCATCCCATACATAGTTAGGCAAACCCGGGCTGTGGTCCTAATGGGGGTTCTACTGTTTTCCAGCTGGCAGCCTGGGCACATGATGCAATGACTTTAAACTTAAATTTCCTCTGTGATGATAATAAAAGCACCTACCTGGGAAGGTAGTTGTGAGGACTGAGTGAGACAAGCCATGTCCCTGTGCAGTGTGCCCAGTGCATGGTGAGCCAGCAATAAAAGGCAGCCCAGGTTGTTACTGTTATTATATAAAATGTGAAGTTCTGTTATGTCCCCTCCAAGCCCTCTCGCCTCTCCACTTCCAGAAGCAACCACTAAGAGTAATTTTCTATTTGACTTCTTAATAAACAAACTCTTCTGTGACTTGTCCTTTTTTTAGAGAACAGCATGTCACAGATATCTTCTTAAGTAGATGTAGATTTAGTTCCTTTTTTCAACACCTGCATGGCATTTCATAATGTGACTCAACCATAATTCATTTAACCATCCCCTTACTGATTGTTCCATTTCTTTCTTTGTAATGTAAATAACACTGCAATAAACATTCTTGTACAAAACATTCTGGTGGACACCACAGGGTGAGAACGTCTCTGCAGGACAAAACCCTGGAGGTGAAATTGTTGCATCAAAGGATATATAAATTTGAATTGTTCTAGATATTGTTACACTGCCCTTCCAACATGTGGAACCTGTACATGGTCACCAGCAGTGACCACTCTTATGGGTGAGTGTGTTTCCCACTCCCTCTCCAACAGTGGATACAATCTGCTTTAAATTTGTGCCAATCTGATAAGTAAAAAAAATATCTCAGTGTTGTTTTAATTTGTAGTTGCCTCATCACTTGTGAGGTTGAGCATCTTTTTCATGTTTATTGACCATGAAAACTCCTGCATTCCTATATAGAGGAAATTTAGGGATGACTATCTGGTTGAAAAGAGAGGAAAAGGGCTCATCTGGAAGCTGAGTTTTCATAAAACTGAGAGAATGTTACTTGTCCAGATCAAAGAGTGGGAGGGTTGATGGCATTTTTGAGGGGTCTGAACCCCTCCTCCACCCAAGCCATTCATTGGCCTTAGCATTATATAATGGCCATCTGCATTTCTTCTTCTGGAAATTACCTATTCATATCATTTGCCCATTTATTTGATTGTCTTTTTCTTATTAATTTGCTACTATATATATACATTAAGAATCGTTTGCTTTCAATTACATTTTAAGTATTTTCTTCTAGGGGGTCACTTAAAAATTTTGCCATAGAGAAGCTTTAAGTTTTAGGGTAGTCAATCTTTCAATCATTTCTTTATGGCTCCTAGTTTTTGTGTCTTACTTGGAAGACCTTTCCGTAGCAGTTGATATAAGAACATTTCCCACTGTTTCTCTTAAATCTTTCATGATTTTATTTTTTTTACATTGGAGTTTCTGGTGAAGGTTGTTTTTTCCCTTGGCATCTTAAAATAACAAAATACAAACACATGAGCTATCAAAGACTCCTGGGATTAAGTCAACAGACTCAGGAGCTGGTTTAGAGGTGCTTCCCATGGTCAAAAAAATGGCACAATAAGAATAATAATTGTAGTGGATTGAAACACATCAAATATGTTTAAACAATGAGTTAATAATGATTTTCAACCAAAAAATAACAACAATAAAAGAAAAACATCTCATTGACATAAGATGCTAGGAAACCAACTCATTATTTTCAAACCTGGTCAATAAGCAGAGAAAACTAAGCCTTTACTCTGCATTTTCTATGCAAACTGTACCTCAGTGCAACCAAATAATTGACAAGGGAATTTCTCTTTATAGAGCTATTTCAGATAAAAATGAAGAAGTAATACCAGAACTAGTATGCCACCATTTTGCAACCTCTTATAAAATAATGCTTCAAAGTGATTATTGTCAAAGCCTACCAAGAAACAAAAGAAGTACACACTACCCCCTATGATGCATTCTTGCTAAATAAAACCTAATCTGAATTTCAGAAAGCCTCTGGAGAGGGGACAGAGCAACATGGTAAAAGATACCATGGGAATGTGATCAACAAAGCCCAGACCATGGAAAACACTACAGAACAACTTGCTATCTTCAACAGATAAATTACAGGGGGAAAAAAAGAGAAATGTCTATAGATTTAAAAAGGCATTAGAAACATACCAACTAATAATACACTTTTTGGATCCTACTTTAAAAACACACAATTGAGAAAATTCGAACACTAACTAGATATTTGACATTTTTTCTATTTTGCTATTATTAATATACAATTACATGAGCAACATTATGGATACTAGACTCCCCCTATTTTCAAGTCCCCACCACATAGCCCATTGCAGTCACTGTCCGTCAGTGTAGTAGGATGTTATAGAATCACTACTTGTCTTCTCTGTGTTATACTGCCTTCCCCATATCCCCCCACTCCACCCCCACCCCCGCTATATTATGTGTGCTAATGGTAATAGCCCTTTTTCCCCCTTATCCCTCCCTTTCCCTTTGATAACTGTTAGTCCATTCTTGGGTTCTGTGAGTCTGCTGCTGTTTTGTTCCTTCAGTTTTTGCTTTGTTCTTATACTCCACAGATGAGTGAAATCATTTGATACTTGTCTTTCTCTACCTGGCTTATTTCACTGAGCATAATATCCTCCAGCTCCATCCATGTTGTTGCAAATGGTAGGATTTGTTTTCTTCTTTTGCCTTAATAATATTCCATTGTGTATATGTACCACATCTTCTTTATCCATTCATCTACTGATGGACACTTAGGTTGCTTCCATTTCTTGGCTATTGTAAATAGTGCTGCGATAAACATAGGGGTGCAAATGTCTTTTTCAAACTGGGCTGCTGCATTTTTAGTGTAAATTCCTAGGAGTGGAATTCCTGGGTCAAATGGTATTTCTATTTTGAGTTTTTTGAGGAACCTCCATATTGCTTTCCATAATGGTTGTACTAATTTACATTCCCACCAGCAGTGTAGGAGGGTTTCCCTTTCTCCACATCCTTGCCAACATTTTGTTTTTGTTTGTCTTTTGGATGGCGGCCATTCTAACTGGTGTGAGGTGCTATCTCATTACGGTTTTAATTTGCATTTCTCTGATGACTAGTGATGTGGAGCACCTTTTCATGTGCCTGTTGGCCATCTGAATTTCTTCTTTGGAGAAGGTCTGTTTAGCTCCTCTGCCCATTTTTTAATTGGCTTTTTTGTTTTTTGTTTGTTGAGGTGCGTGAGCTCTTTATATAATTTGGATGTCAACCCCTTATCGGATATGGCACTTATGAATATATTCTCCCATACAGTAGAATGTCTTTTTGTTCTACTGATGGTATCCTTTGCTCTACAGAAGATTTTTAGTTTGATATAGTCCCATTTTTTCATTTTTGCTTTTGTTTCCCTTGCCCAGGGAAATATGTTCATGAAGAAGTTGCTTATGTTTTTGTCCAAGAGATTTTTGCCTATATTTTTTTCTAAGAGTTTTATGGTTTCATGACTTATATTCAGTTCTTTGATCCATTTTGAGTTTACTTTTGTATATGGGGTTAGACAGTAATCCAGTTTCATTCTCTTACATGTAGCTGTTCAGTTTTGCCAACACCAGCTGTTGAAGAGGCTGTCATTTCCCCATTGTATATCCATGGCTCCTTTATCATATATTAATTGACCATATATGCTTGGGTTTATATCTGGGATCTCTATTTTGTTCCACTGGTCAATGGGTCTGTTCTTGTGCCAGTACCAAATTGTCTTGATTACTGTGGCTTTGTAGTAGAGCTTGAAATCAGGGAGCATAATTCCCCCTGCTTTATTCTTTCTTCTCAGGATTGATTTAGCTATTTGGGGTTTTTGTGGTTCCATATGAATTTTAGAACTAATTGCTCTAGTTCATTGAAGAATGCTGTAGGTATTTTGATAGGGAATGCATTCAATCTGTAGATTGCTTTAGGCAGGATGGCCATTTTGACAATATTAATTCTTCCTAGCCAAGAGCATGGAATAAATTTCTATTTTTTAGTGTCCTCTTTAATTTCTCTTAAGAGTGTCTTGTAGTTTTCAGGGTATAGGTCTTTCACTTCCTTGGTTAGGTTTATTCCCAGGTATTTTATTCATTTGTATGTGATCGTGAATGGAATTGTTTTCCTGATTTCTCTTTGTGCTTGTTCATCATTAGTGTATAGGAATGCAACAGATTTCTATGTATTAATTTTGTATCTTGCAACTTTGCTGAATTCAGATATTAGTTCTAATAGTTTTGGAGTGGATTCTTTAGGGTTTTTTATGTACAATATCATGTCATCTGCAAACAGGGACAGTTTGAGTTCTTCCTTGGCAATCTGGATGCCTTTTATTTCTTTGTGTTGTCTGATTGCTGTGGCTAGGACCTCCAGAACTATGGTGAATAAAAGTGGGGAGAGTAGGCATCCTTGTCTTGTTCCTGATCTTAAAGGAAAAGCTTTCAGCTTCTCGTTGTTAAGTATAATGTTGGCTTTGGGTTTGTCATATTTGGCCTTTATTATGTTGAGGTACTTGCCCTCTATACCCATTTTTTGAGGGTTTTTATCATAAATGAATGTTTAATTTTGTCGAATGCTTTTTCAGCATCTATGGAGATGATCATCTGGTTTTTGTTCTTCTTTTTGTTGATGTGGTGGATGATGTTGATGGATTTTCGCATGTTGTACCATCCTTGCATCCCTGAGATGAATTCTACTTGATCATGGTGTATGATCCTCTTGAGGTATTTTTTAATTTGGTTTGCTAATATTTTGTTGAGTATTTTTACATCTATGTTCATCAGGGATATTGGTCTGTAATTTTCTTTTTTGGTGAGGTCTTTGCCTGGTTTTGGTGTTAGAGTGATGCTGGCTTCATAGAATGAGTTTGGAAGTATTCCCTCCTCTTCTATTTTTTGGAAAAATTTAAGGAGAATGGGTATTATTTCTTCTCTATATGTCTGATAAAATTCAGCAGTGAACCCCTCTGGCCCAGGGGTTTTGTTCTTGGGTAGATTTCTGATTACCGATTCAATTTTGTTGCTGGTGATTGGTCTGTTTAGTTTTTCTGTTTCTTGTTTGGTCAGTCTTGGAAGGTTGTATTTTTCTAAGAAGTTGTCCATTTCTTCTAGGTTTTCCAGCTTGTTAGCATACAGATTTTCATAGTATTCTCTAATAATTCTTTGTATTTCTGTGGGGTCCATAGTGATTTTTCCTTTCTCATTTCTGATTCTGTTTGTGTGTGTAGATTCTCTTTTTCTCTTAATGAGTCTGGCTAGGGGTTTATCTATTTTGTTTATTTTTTCAATGAACCAGCTCTTGGTTTCATTAATTTTTTTCTATTGTTTTATTCTTCTCAATTTTATTTATTTCTTCTCTGATCTTTATTATGTCCCTCCTTGTGGTGACTTTGGGTCTCATTTGTTCTTCTTTTTCCAATTTCAGTAATTGTGTCTTTAGACTGTTCATTTGGGAATGCTCTTCCTTCTTTAAATAGGCCTGGATTGCAATGTACTTTCCTCTAAGAACTGCCTTTGCTGTGTCCCACAGAAGTTGTGGCTTTGTGTTGTTGTTGTCATTTGTCTCCATATATTCTTTGATTTCTGTTTTGATTTGGTTGTTAACCCATTGATTAATTAGGAGAATGTTGTTAAGTCTCCATGTATTTGTGAGCCTTTTTGATTTCTATCTAAAATTTATTTCTAGTTTTATACCTTTGTGATCTGAGAAGTTGGTTGGTAGGATTTCAATATTTTTTAATTTCCTGAGGTTCTTTTTGTGGCCTAGTATGTGGTCTATTCTGGAAAATGTTCCATGTGCACTTGAGAAGACTGTGTATCCTGCTGCTTTTGGGTGTAGGGTTCCGTAGATGTCTGTTAGGTTCATCTGTTCTAGTGTGTTGCTCAGTGCCTCTGTCTCTTTACTTATTTTCTGCCAGTTGATCTGTCCTTTGGAGTGAGTAGTGTGTTGAAGTCTCCTAAAATGAATGCATTGCTTTCTATTTCCTCCTTAATTCTGTTAGTATTTGTTTCACATATGTCGGTGCTCCTGTGTTGGGTGCACATATATTTATAATGGTTATATCCTCTTGTTGGATTGACCCCTTTATCATTATGTAATGTCCTTCTTTATCTCTTGCTACTTTCTTTGTTTTGAAGTCTATTTTGTCTGATACAAGTACTGCAACACCTGATTTTTTCTCCTTGTTGTTTGCATGAAATATCTTTTTCCATCCCTTCAAATTTAGTCTTTGTATATCTTTGGGTTTGAGGTGAGTCTCTTGTAAGCAGCATATAGATGGGTCTTGCTTTTTTATCCATTCTATTACTGTGTGTCTTTTGATTGATGCATTCAGTCCATTTACATTTAAGGTGATTATCGATAGATATGTATGTCAGGGTTTCTAGCCTCTCTCCTGCCGGTCCTGCTCACCGTCAGAATTACTAGCTCTTTCTGTGACCCTCCGAGCCAGCGGAGGGAAAGGAAGGGAGGGAGAGGCACGCCCCAACAAGGCGAAGCAAGGGAGGTAAGAGCCGACTGTCCACCCGTTCCGCAGCCTCCGCCGTCCCCGGAGACAATCAGACGCGACAGGGAGCCCAGTCAAAGCAGGAACTCATTTATTACAGCTCAGAACACGGAACATATAGGGTGTGGTCTCTTCTGATTGGTTACACCTTATGCTAACAAGGCGACTTTCAATGTTCCAATCACGCACAGAGTTGTGCGCATGCGCAGTTGTCTCTGACGTAAGCAGTGGAACTGAGTGAGAACACTCGGCGGGAAGCTGTGGTGCAGCTGAAATTCAAAGGGTTCTCAGCGGCCATCTTTGTGGCGTAGCTGAGGTTCAAAGGTAGTTCCCCACATATGTACTTATTGCCATTGCTGGCTTTAGATTCGTGGTTGCCAAAGGTTCAAGGGTAGCTTCTTTACTGTCTAACAGTCTAACTTAACTCTCTTGTTAAGCTATTATAAACACAGTCTGATGATTCTTTATTTCTCTCCCTTCTTATTCTCCTCCTCCATTCTTTATATGCTAGGTGTTTTATTCTGTACTCTTTCACATTTCCTTTGTGGATAGTTGATTTTATTTTTTGCCTTTAGTTAGTATTTGGATGGTCTGCTTTCTTTGCTATGATTTTATTTTCTCTGGTGACTTCTTTTTAGCCTTAGGGTGCTTCCATCTAGAGCAGTCCCTTTAAGATATCCTGTTGAGGTGGTTTGTGGGAGGCAAATTCCCTCAACTTTCGCTTGTCTGGGAATTGCTTAATTCCTCCCTCAAGTTTAAATGATAATCGTGCTGGATACAGTCTTCTTGGTTCAAGGCCCTTCTGTTTCATTGTGTTAAATATATCATGGCATTCTCTTCTGGCCTGTAAGGTTTCTGTTGAGAAGTCTGATGATAGTCTGATGATGAGTTTTCCTTTTTAGGTGATCTTTTTTCTCTCTCTAGCTGCCTTTAATACTCTGTCCTTGTCTTTGATCTTTGCCATTTTAGTTATTATATATATTGGTGTTGTCTTCCTTGGGTCCCTTGTGTGGGGAGATATGTGGGCTTCCATGGTCTGAGAAACTATTTCCTTTCCCAGCTTGGGGAAATTTTCCTCAATTATGTCTTGAAAGACACTTTGTATCCCTTTTTCTCTCCTTCTTCTGGTACTCCTATAATGCGAATATTGTTCCATTTGGATTGGTCACACAGTTCTCTTAATATTTTTTCATTCCTAGAGATCCTTTTATCTCTCTCTGCCTCGGCTTCTCTGTACTCCTGTTCTCTGATTTCTATTCCATTAACAGTCTCTTGCATTTCGTCCAGTCTGTTCTTAAGCCCATCAATCGATTGTTTTATTTCTGTAATGTCCCTCCTGACTTCCTCCCTTAGCGCTTGCATATTTCTCTGTAGGTCCATCAGCATGGTTATGACTTTTATTCTGAATTGCTTTTCAGGAAGATTGTTTAAATCTGTCCCATCAGGCCCTCTCTCTGGGGTTGTCTGGGCAATCTTTGACTGGACCATATTCTTATGTCTTTTCATGGCGATAGAAGTGGTCACAGGCAGGTGCCACGTGTGTCAGCTGGGAGAACAAAGTCCCTTCCTGCTTGTTGTTCTCCTTGCCCTTCTCTGCATCCTGTGCTTGTTATTCACACACCAGGAGGCAGTCTCTGGGATAATCCCCTGAGCTGCCATGTGCAGAGCCACCCTCAGGTTAGCCTAGAGCACTGTGGGGGTTTGCAGCCATGCTGGGCGCGTTCTGCGCCCCTTGGTGCCTTCCGGACCTTGCTCTGGCTTCTGCGGCCTTTCCTGATTAGCTGCGTGCCCGCAGAGAGGAGATTCTGTGTGGTTGCTGTGGGCAGGGCCGCTCTCCCACTGTTCCACAGCTGTGGCAGAACTGCCAGACCGTTTGCAGTGCCGGCTGGGGGGAATGAATGGCAGGCTGCTTATCGCCATGAGGGGCTTTGGTGGGGCTGCTTTACCCCATCCTTCTTAACACATTTCAAAAAGTAGAAGAGAAGGGAATAATTCCAAACTCATTCTATGAGACTAGCATCACTCTAATACCAAAACCTGGCAAAGACACTACAAAAAAAGAAAATCATAGACCACTATCCCTGATGAACATTGGTGCAAAAATCCCCAACAAAATATTATAGCAAATTGAATTAAAAAATACATCAAAAGGATCATCTATCACAACCAAGTGCAATTTATTCCAGGGATGAAAAGATGGTATGATATTCATAATTCAATCAATATCATACAGCACATTAACAAAAAGAAGGATAAAAACCACCTGATCATCTCAATAGATGCTGAGAAAGCATTTGACAAAAGATAAAAACTCTCAAAAAAATGGGCACAGAGTGTATGTACCTCGACATAATAAAGGCCATATATGACAAACCCACAGCCAACATTATGCTTAATGGTGAAAAGCTCAGAGTTTTCAGGAACAAGTCAAGGATGTCCACTCTCACCACTTTTATTCAACTTAGTACTAGAGGGCCTAGCCACAGTAATCAGAAAACACAAAAAGATAAAAGGCATCCAGATTAGTAAGGAAGAAGTTAAACTGTCATTATTTGCAGATTACATATTATACTTGGAAAACCCTAAAGACTCCACCAAAAACTATTAGAACTAATAACTGGATTCAGAAAAGTTGGAAACAAAATTAACATGCAGAAATCTGTTATGTTCCTATATACTAACAATGAGCTAGCAGAAAGAGAAACCAGGAAAACAATTCCATTTATAATTGCATCAAAAAGAAAAAAATACCTAAGAATAAACCTAACCAAGGAAGTGAGAGACCTTTACTCTGAAAACTATAAGACACTCATGAGAGAAATTAAAGACACAAATGGAAATCTAGCCTGTGCTCATAGACAGGAAGAATTAATATTGTCAAAATAGCCATCCTGCCCAAAACAATTTAGATTCAATGCAATCCTTATCAAAATTCCAATAGCATTTCTCAGTGAACTAGAACAAATAGTTCTAAAATTCATATGGACCCACAAAAGACCCTGAATAGCCAATGCAATCCTGAGAAAGAACAAAGCTGGAAAATCACACTGACTCCAAGCTATATTACAAAGCTACAGTAATCAAAACAGTATGGTACTGACACAAGAACAGACCCACAGATCAATGGAACAGAATACAGAGCCCAGATATAAACCCACTCATATGTGGTCAATTAATATATGATTAAGGAGCCATGAATATATAGTGGGGGAAAAGACAGCTTCTTCAATAACTGGTGTTGGGAAAACTGGACAGCTACATGCAAGAGAATGAAACTGGATTACTGTCCAACTCCATAAACAAAAGTAAATTCAAAATGGATCAAAGACCTGAATATAAGACACGAAACCATAAAAATCTCAGAAGAAAACATAGGCAAAAATCTCTGAAACATAAATATGAGCAATTTTTTCCTGGACATATCTCCTCAGGAAAGGAAAACAAAATAAAAAATGAACAAATGGGACTACATCAAACTGAGAATCAAAGGACACCATCAGCAGGACAAGTAGGCAACCTACAGTATGGGAGAATATATCTGTAAATAATTTAATGGATCAGGGATTAAAATCCAAAATATATAAAGAGTTCCTATGCCTCAACACTATAAAAACAAGTAACCTGATTACAAAATGGGCAGAGGACCTGAACAGACATTTCTCCAATGAAGAAATACAGATGGCCAACAGGCACATGGAAAAATGTTCCACATTGCTAATCATCAGGGAAATGCAAATCAAAACCACAATGAGATGTCACTTAACATCAGTCAGAATGTCCACTATCCAAAAGACAAGAAATAACAAGTGCTGGCGAGGATGGGAGAAATGGGAATCCTCCTATACTGTTGGTGGAAATTCAGTTGGTGCAGTCATTGTGGAAAGCAGTATGGAGGTTCCTCAAAAAACTAAAAATAGCAATACCATTTGACGCAGCAATTCCACTTCTAGGAATTTACCTGAAGAAAACAAATTCCCTGATCTGAAAAGTTGCATGCACCCCTATGTTTATTGCTGCATTATTTACAATAGCCAAGATAGGGAAGTAAACTAAGTGTCCATCAATAGATGAATGGACAAAGATGATGTGGCAAATATACACAATGGAATATTATTCAGCCATAGAAAGAAAAGAAATCCTGCCATTTGTAACAACATGGATGAATCTAGAGGGTATTATGCTCAGTGAAATAAGCCAGGTAGAGAAAGACATATACCATATGATTTCACTTATTTGTGGAATATAAAAACAAAGCAAAACAGAATGAACAAAACAGTAGTAGACTCATAGACACTGAGAAGGGACTAGTGGTTATCATGGGGAAGGGGTTGGGGTGGGTGAACTGGGATGGTGATGGGGATAAAGGGTCACAAAAATTCTCAATCATAATGTGGGTTGGTCATGGGGATAGTAGTACAGCATGGAGAATATAGCCAATGGTTCTGTAACATCTTCCTTTGTTGACAGATAGTAGCTGTACTAGTGGGGGTGAGGAGTTAATAATATGGGTACCTGCTGAACCACTGTGTGGTCTACTTGAAACTAATATAAGATTGTATATAAAAAAATTTCTTTTTAAAACAGCCCACTTCAGGGCCTCACTGGCAGAATGGGCCACCCATTGCCCACTGGGAGGGGCT
>JAQQAC010006923.1:29583282-29660468 GCA_029783875.1 Phataginus tricuspis
AGGCGGCCGGTGCCCAGCCTCCCACCCTCTCCCACCCTCTCCTTTGTAACAGCTACAATAGTGACAATAGTAGGAGCAGGAACACATGCCAGCTTCCTGCTACCTTCAGTGCTTTGGGTGTTCGTCCTCCACTGCTCCACCTTACTGTGGCTTCCTACTCCACCTCACCCTGCACAGGCTTTCAGCCCCACCCAACGGCTGTGGACTGAATGGTTTAGGAAGGGAAGAAGGTGCAAAGAGGACCTACTGATTTGTTGTTTCAGCAGCTACATTTTTTTCATGTCTAGAAGTTTCACCTTGCTTCTTCAAATCCACATTCTTTAAATTTTTTCACTGTGAAATAGAACACATGATATGAAAATGCATACATGTGTGTACAGTCTAGTAAGTTGTATCATGTGAACACTAGCAAGGGAATGGTGCCAGCAGCCAAGCCCTCTGCATCCTCTTCCTGCCACAGCTCCACCCTCCCCCACCTAACTTCTCACTTACAGGAAATCGCTTCTTTGCTTTTCTTTATAGTTTCACCACCTAAGTATGCATTCCTGAACACCATCTTTAGAATTTAATATGAATGGAAACGTACAGCATTTATTCTTGTGTCTGGCTTTTTTTGCTCAACATTGTATTTGTGAGATTTATCCATGTTGCTGCATGTAGTTGTAATTATTTATTCCATTACTAAATTTATCTATTCTACAACTGACGGACATCAGTGTTGTTGTTGGTTTGGGACTATTATAAATAAGGTGGCTATGACCAGTCTTATGTGACAAACATGCTTATGTTCCCACGTGCTTTCAATCATGTAGAATATATGTAGGAATAGAATTACTGGGCCACCGGAGTATGTTCAGCTCCATCAAAGTGGACAATGCCGTTTCCAAAGTGGTTCTACCGCCGATTCACACCCTGAGCAGCGTGAAAGCTGATTCCCCCACACCTTCGCCAACACCGGGACAGTCAGTTTTCACGTAACCATTCTTGCAGGTATATACTACCTCACTGCAATTTTAATTTGCACTACCCTGATGACTAATAAGGTTCAGCACCTTTTCCTACATTTACAGGTCATTTGGATTTCTCTTTGATGAAGTACCTGTTTGAGGCTCTTGGCCTGTTTTTCTACTGGAAGTTTTTTTGACTTTATTCTTTAAAAGTTGTTCTCCTACTCTGTGACTTCATTTTTTATTGTTAATGGAGCCTTTTGATGAAAAGTTTTAAGACCTTAATTTGTCTAAATTAAGAACTTAATTTCCTTTATGGTGTTTTTGTATGTGTCTCCATATAAAGAAATATTTTCTCAACTTAAACTCATATGTATAAGTATCACCCTGTATTACTAACTACTGAAGACATTTTTGGTTCACTTTCTTTCACATTTCAGCTCACATCCACCTGGGATTGTTTCTGGGATTCCTTGGTCCTGCGCGTGGGTACATGCGGCTGCTCCAGCAGCATCTGCTGAAATGACTGTCCTTTGCTCCCTGCACTGCAGCAGCATCTCTGCCACAGATCCCATGTTCATATGCCTGTGGGTTTCCTTCTGGGCTTTGGATCCTATTTCATTGTTCCACTTATCTCTCCTGTGTCAATAACATTCTCAGGTTTTAAAGAAGTCTTGATAACTGAAAGAGCAAAATTTCCCACCTTGTTCTTTTCAAGAATGTCTTAGCCATTCTTGACCTTCTGCAGTTCCACATACATCTTAGAGTCAGCTCATTATTCTCTTAAAGAAAAACAACTGAAGATAGGGATTTTGAGTGATATTTCGTTGAATATCTAGAACAACTTGGGGAGTATTAATGTAAAAGTGAGTCTTCCAAACTACAACTATCTTACTTAGGTCTTCTTCAGTTCTCTCAACTGTATTTTATCCTTTCTGCATAAACATCTTGCACATCATTTGTTAGACTTATTCCTAGGTGCCGGATATTTTGATGCTATGGTAAGTCATATTTTTATTTTGCGTTGTTGATATATAGAAACACAATCAATATTTTTTTGTTTTACACTGTCCAGCAACCTTGCTAAATTGTCTTTTCAACTTCAATAACTTATCTACAGATTTTCTTACAATCTGGAGGCCAGAGAACTCCTTGTAGTGCTGTTACAGCTGCTGCTTCTGCCGCAACTGCTTCATGCCTGGAAAATGGAGCCCAGACGGTGGAATGTGGAGCTTGGCCACTGCAGACATTTGCTTCTCAGCAACAACTGCCACCTCTCTTCTACTTTCCAGATCCCGTGCACAGGCATGTGACTGATGGAAGATATTTACAGCCTGGCAGCAAGGGAACTGTAATTAGGTTTCTGACCCCAGCAAACCAAAGGAGGGTTACAATGTGGTGGAAGAGAGCCAATCAGAATGTCGACCACACAGGCCAAAGTATCAGTATCAAGGGTGAAATAAATATGTTTTAAGACAAAGACTGAAAGGAGGTTTTTCTAATCACGTTCTTCACTGAAAGAGCTATATGATATACTTGGTGGAAAACAAAACAATACAGGGAAAGGGTGTAGGAATCAAGAAGTATATGACTAAATAAAAGCGAGAGAGAGGGAGAGAGGGAAAAAGGAGAGAGGAAGCAAGAAGAGAGGTGTATAAGGTATAACAATGTATAAGGTTTCCATGATTTTGAAAGTGTGGTATTGGTATATGGTTGGACAAGTAGAAAAACTGAACAGGAAAGTCCAGATATAGATCTAACTAAATACACATGGAAATTAAGTATATGAAAAAAATGGCACTTTAAATCAGCAGGGAAAAGATGGATTGTTCAGTATATTGTAAAAACTTGAAAACCACATTTAAAAAGTTGGACCCCCTACTTCATTCTTTGCCAAAATAAATTCAGATAGATCAAATATTAAAATACCTAAAAATGAAGCCACAGAGGTGCTAAAGAATACAGGAGGAATTTAAAAAGGGCAGGCTTTTCTAGGTATGACTCACAATTCAGAAGACATAAAGGATTGTTAAATTTAATTAGATGAAACATTTTAAAATTACATTTTGAAATCATAAACTAAGTCAAAAGAATAACTAGGAGAAAATATTTTGAACCCTTGTCTCAGGGAAAGTACAAAGTTCCATAATATAGAATGAGCTCTTACAAATCACTAAGAAAAAGACCAACAATCCAACAGAAAACTAGGAAAAGATGGTAGCTAAGTGTAATACCAGGGCAGCACAAAGACCTTGCTGGGATGAACAGTTGCCAACAGCTGTCCCTTCTACTCCCAGGGCTGATGGATTACAACCTAATTCTCTCAATGTTGCCTTTCCCAAAGGATGAAAAGAGGAGACAACCAGAGGAGTGATTGACAGTGGTTTTTGTGATGCCTGAAGCACATTGTTTCCCTTTCTCCTTTTTACCCTGGAGGACTTCAACCCTTCACCATCACACACTACCAGAGATAGTACTGAAATCTCCAGTAGCATATAAACTTACAGGTTAGAAAAACTAGACACCTAAGGATTACAGAGGCTTCCAAGCATGTATCCTTGGCCCCTCAGATATCCCATGAGGAAGAGTTAGAGCAGGACAAAGAGTGGAGGCTCCTCTTGCCAGATCTAAGAAGGGTAATGCTAATACCTCTCTTGTCCTGGCCACCATCTCCTGGGCTATTGTCGGAGCCCCTTAACAGGTCTCCCTGCTTCCCTTCTGCACCTCTACATTCCATTCTCCACAGTGATCTTTTCAAAATAACAGTATGTCCCCTCTCCCCTCTCTGCTTAAATCAGCCCCTCCTTCCCCAGTGGCTTCCAGATTCCTTACTATGGCCCCCATGGTTCTAAGTGATGTGGGCCCTGACCACATCTTCTGTCTGCCTCCCCTTGGTACTTTTTGCCTTGCTTTTTTTTTTGTTTTTTGTTTTTTGCCTTGATTTCAATTCTTTGATCACTTGTCTTTTATCTTCTAAGGGCCTTGGCATTTGCTGGTCTCTCTTCACCGGAAGTGCTGCCCTAGATCATCTCACGTCCAATTCCGTATCATTCAATCTCAGTTCAATGATCATTTCCTCAGAACTTCCCTGACTACCTTTGTACAGCACACTACCCACGACGTAACCCATCCTCCTGTTCCATTTCCTTTGCAACATTACTGAAATTACCTGAAATTGTCCACATGCCTACCTGCTGTGGTCTGCCCCACGTGCCCCTCCCCTAGAAGGACCTTGTCTGTTTTGTTCACCGCTACATCCCCAGCACCTAGGTCCCTGGGACTTAGGTGCTCAAAAAGCTTTTGTGAATGAACAAAATGCATGAGTGAATATATAACACATATAATGACAGGCCAGTCTTCAGGAGAAGCATGCCTATCACGTATTTAAATCTGAGAGAAATTTCTCTCATCCTTCCTTACAGGAAGGTGTGGTAAGACAAAGCCAACAAATGCCTTCAAGAACATTCTTATGGCTAAATCGACAATGAGTTTCACAGAATAATTTCTAATAATATCTTTCCAAATATATTGTTGTGACATAATACTAAGAAGGGTATGTGGTAAGAAATCTTTTAAAAGCAATTGAGTTTGAGGGAAGTTCTGTCAAAACAATACCATTCTCAAGTCACTATAGTGTACACTTGAAACCCAACATAATATTGCATATCAACTATACTTCAATTAAAAAATACATATAAAAAAATCCAATACCATCCACGTATGCAGCTCTCTGATAAATTTAACAGTGGTTACTGGGGTGAACAGAAACTACCTGTAAAATTTAAAAAATAAACTTGCACGGAACCCAGCACCAAAGATTTAGTAGGTCTGTCTGGGATAAGGCTCAATATATTTATTTTTAAAAAGCTCCACAGGAGATTCTTATGTCTAAACCCAGCTGGACACCTCTGATCTGAATAATCCTCACAAATATCACTCACCTCAAATGCAGTATAAGTATTCTATGTTGCAGTTAGTGTAGATGCCTTAACAGTCAGCTGACCTGAAACCAGGAATACAATCCTCCTGTCAAAGTACCTGTGGGCAGGACTGAGATTTTCTGCAGAAAAATAATTTTTAAATTCTTAGATTCTCACAGTTATATTAAAGCTAAGTACTGAATCCAAAACTGCAAAAATGAAATTTCAACTTTTAAGTAGACATATGGTGGTAATATTGGTATTGCAATTCTGAGACTGCAGGATTAATGTGAGATAAAGAAAACGAGCACTTGTGTGGCAGGGCATTCTAATTTTATTACCCTCCTTCTTAAGAATTGGGATTTGGGCATGGGAGGAGATACAGATGTATGACAGATGACGTCAAGTAAAAACCTTGCAGTCCTAAAGGGCATGAGAGTTTTTTGGGGTGATGGAAATGTACTAAATTGTCACTGCAGTCACTTGTCAAAACTTGTAGTTGTACATTTAAAATAGGTAAATTTTATGGTATGTAAATTATATCTCAATAAAGCTGATTGAAACACACAACACACATTTGCTAGCTCTGAATACTGAAAAGGCTTAGAAACAAAGACTACCTACTAACAATGAGCATTCCTAGTACCCAGAGTATGATCTCCAAACAGCTGTCCAGTAAAAGGAACTGGGGTTCCCTAGAGAATCCCTGAACTATGCAATCTCTATATTAGATACCAGATAACAAGGAAGCTATCAAAGACTGCTGAGTTCATGTCAAAAGGACTTGATCTACTTGAAGAGGTTCCCACTGGCCAAAAACAGGACAATTTGACATCAAATAGAATAATTTTAAAGACAAATCCAGCATTTTCCTCACCTTTCCCATACCTCTAAGCAAACAGATGAGTTTTTTTTAATAGAAGTGTTCTGGCTAACAAATGAAGGATTAGAATATTATCATTTTGCCACCTCTAGCAAATGACTGATTTAGGTATTGAAATCAGTCCAACACTGATTGTCAACATGCCCAAAAAATAAACAAACAGACATTACTACCTCCTGATGGGCAAACACAACAACCTATGAGATAATCTTGTCCCCACCAAAATGAATTTGAAACTGATCCAACTTTCCATCTAAAGGAATCACAGAGAGAGGAACAGGCTAAATCACACCATGGGGATGCAATAAGCAAAATCCAAGCAGAGCATAACTCCATAATAAACAGTACAATTTCTTAAAAAAGAGAGAGACAAAGAGAGAGAGAGATGGACCCTTTAGGCTGGGAGAGTTTAAAAGACCTAATATCCAACTTCAATAAATGGGCCTTATTTGGATTCTGATTCAAATGAACAATGCAGAATTCTATTAAATTATGGGACAACTGGAAACTGAGTAAATATTTTATATTAACTAGTTGGTTTTAAAAACTTAAAAAATTTTCAAACATACACAAAAATAGAGAGACAGTACACCCCATCAGTAATCATTAGGGAAATGCAAACCAAAACCACAATGAGATACCAATCACCTCATACCAGTCAGAATGGCCACTATCCAAAAGACAAGAAATAAGTGTTGGTGAGGATATGGAGAAATGGGAACCCTCCTACACTGTTGGTGTGAATGTCAGTTGGTGCAGCAACTGTAGAAAACAGTATGGAGGTTCCTCAAAGAACTAAAAATAGAAATACGTCTTGACCCAGTAACTCCTCTTCTAGGAATCTACCCTCAAAAAACAAAATTTCTAATTCAAAAAGATATATGCACCCCTATGTTTATTGCTGCATTATTTACAATAGCCAACATAAGGAAGCAATCAAAATTTCAATGAAGAAAATGTGATACATAAACACAATGGAATATCATTTGGCCATAAAAAAGAAATCCTGCCATTTTTAACAATGTGGATGGACTTAGGGGGTATTATGCTAAGTGAAATAAGCCAAGTGGAGAAAGGCAAATACCATATGATTTCATTTATATGTGGAATCTAAAACCAAACCAAAACAAAATGAATAAAATAGCAGTAGACTCATAGACAATGAGAAGTGACTGGAAGTTACCAGTGGGGAGAGATTGGGGTAGATGGGTGGGGTGCATGAGGGTAAAGAGGCACAAAAATCTCAATAATAATATAAATTGTTCATGAGGATGGAAGTGCAGCATAAAGAATACAGTCAATGGTCCGTAATATTTTTGTGTTGAGAGATGGTAACTGCACTACTTGGGGTGAGGACTACATAATGTAACTGTTGAATCACTGTGTTGCATACTTAGGACCAATATTGTATATCAATTATACATCAACTTAAAAAATACTTATTAAGAAAAGAACATTTAAGTATGTCTCTCTAACAGATAAGGACTTTGTAAAAAGAAAAATAAAGCCATAATACCATTATCACATCCAAGAAAACTGTCAATAATTTCTTAGTATCATCTACTGTTCATTTTTTTTAGGTGTAATAATGGCTGACAAAAGGTTGTTAATTAAACTCCAAATATGCTAAGTAAAGTCAACTAAGAAAATTAGCTTTAAGATATTTTATGCACATTATCAGTTGGAATGTTTGTCAGGTTGGTAATAATAGTAAATTAACACAAACATAAACAGCACAGAAAAGTTCAAAGGTTTCTCATAAATGGCTCTATTAGAACCAGACATGAAATACTCTGTAATATTAGATTGTGCCATCTAACATTTATTTTATCTTGCTCTTCAAAAATTAATAAATGTTCTAAGTTTTAAAAGTTTAGTTTTAGGTTAATCTTTGGTATTTGATGGTTACATGTGGGAGACTCCATAAAGACTGCTTCTTTCCTGATAACAAAACCCATTTCAAAGAGGGTAGGACACTACTGTAGTCCCACAGGATAAAATGTGTTTAATCCAAACTAATGATGATATTCTCATTTCTTTGAACAGTGATTAGCCTAGGAATGACCATGTGACCCAGTTCTGACCAATGAAATGGAAACAAGTCTTCTGATTGGGCTGTCTGGAAAAGCTTTTACTTTCCTAAAAAGGGAAGAGTTTTGCTGGCTAGGTCTTGTCTCTGACATTCTTCCTAACTAGAATGTGGATAAGAAGACTAGAAATAAAGCAGCCACCTTGCGACCAAGAAGCAACAGGTATAAAGATAAAAGCCAACAAAAAAGATGGTGGAACAGAAAGATAGCAACAGCCTGGGTCCCTAACTATAGAGGAAATAATTATACCAGCTCTGGACAGTCTACTCCCTACATTTCTTACTGAGAAAAACAAACTCCAATTTGCTTATCCAGTATAATAGGAATTTTTTCTTATAACTGAACATATTCCTGATACAATGGAATACATCAAAATTATAATAAAAACTGATTTAAAAAAAGCACCAAAAATGTCCACATCATAAGTGCAAAGGGGCTGAAAAAAAATCTAACAATGTAAGACAACCAATTAGGAAAGGAGAGTATTTATTATACAAATATTAAAATCTATACATTCTTAGCTGATGATATATACTTGGTTAAAAAGTCTTTTACTTTGGATATATGCATCATTTCCTTCATTGTGGTGTCTCTACTTCTCAGCTGTATTAATCCATTCTCCAAAGTAGCTTCAGTAATCAAAACTGTGAAGAGGATACTCATTTCATCATATCTAAGAAAAAAGTAGTTAAACAAAATACAAAAGCACAAATATAAACTGTAAATTCATCACATTATCAGCTTTAATTACTTCAGAATTCATGCTACTTTCAAGAGTTATAAAACTCAAAGGCAGAGTTTGAGAGCTTGACCAAAAAAACACCTTTTTCAAGTTTCTGAATCATATTGTAAGTAAACTTTTCAGAAAGTTTCTGACTTGTGATAGCTGACAAGTCATAATGGAAAATAAAATCTGAGAAATAAACACTGGCTTGTCAACACATCATTTGGGGTGATATTATGGATGAACCTCAGAATAACCTCAGCCTTCTGCATCTGGATACAATCTAAGAAAAAATATTTTAGAATAAAGTCTCTAATAGTATTACCATAATAAAGCCCCATAGTACAACAAATTATACGATAATCATGCTTAATATATAATTTAGTTTGCTAACTTATAGTTTCTAGTTCAGCAATAACTGAATATATCCCCACTGGCCTTCTTACATCCACACTGGCTTACCCTCCATCCCTGCCCCAGGCTTACCCAGTCACATGACCTCATTAATGTTTCTTTTCTTTGTAGGACTCTAGCAGAAATTATCTTATCTATTTCCTTGTTTGTTTTCTATTTTTACCACAAATATAGGCTTCATAAGAAGAAACTTTTCTGTCTTGTTTACTACTGTATCAAGGTGCATAAAACATAGTAAGTGCTTAATAAATATTTAGATCAAAAAATTTCTGGCACAATAAAGTCTTTGATGTATAAAGAACAATTAACTTGATAATGTCCACAAGACTCAAAGGGTAAGATTTTAGATCTCAGAGGACTGGAAAATTCAAGTACCACCCCTTCATTTTATATATGATGAAACCATTAGTTGCTTTCTATAGAAACGTATTTTCCTCTGACATCATTTGAAAGGTATATTTTAACAAGTTACTAGAGAACTGAAGAGCTAAACACAAAGCTCCACAATTTTTCACCCAAAAGATATGTGTTCAACACTAAAAGATTTAAAAAATAAAAAATAAACCCAAAGGTGGGAAGAAAGGATTACTTAAGTTAATGAAATGGCAGGCCTAAGACTAGAAACAGGAAGATCAATTAGGAGTTACTTCAATAATCCAGCTAAGAGATTTTGGTGACTTCAGCTTGGGCAGCGGTAGTGAAGATGGAGAGCTATGGATCTGAGATATATTCAGGAGGCTGACTGGCAATTGGTGATGGGCTGGAGGCAGAGAGTAAGGAAGAGGGAAGAATGCCAGGACTCAGTCTTGAGTGGCCCAGTGAACAGAAGTGCTGATTACTGAGAAGTGCTTTCTGGGTGGAACTGTCTTCCACTCAGCCTCTGAATGAACCACAATACCAGCAAAGAAAAGGCACTCCACTCATGTTCCCTTAGTCTTGGTTCAACAAATTCATCCCATACACATAATTCCATCCCTGATAAATTGATAAACTCAGGTTTACATACTCCATGACATTAACCCTGAAGCTGCACACAGTATGTGCTCAAATACACCTGATGAATATTGTTCCCTGCTATAGCAAAAGGGCACATTGTTCTGAAAATGAGAAAGCTAGGAGTAATTTTAAGTTTTATATATATATATATATATATATATATATATATATATATAAAATACATATGTATTTAGAAGAGATTTATTTGTTACTCATAAAAGAAATATCATTTAATGAAAACTAGTGACAAGGAAGACAATTCTTACTTTGAATAAAGTTGTTCCAAAGAGGACTGCACAGTTTCCAAATAACCAGGCCACACAGAAATTCCACCTTCTAGTAATTCATTAAATAGCCCTTGACAAACCTAGGGAAAATACAGAAACTTCAAATATGAAAGAAATGAAAGTAGCTATAAAGACTAGTCTATTTTTGTGAAACCACAGACCGCCTTTTTTAGTCTTTAACATGCTCACAAACTCCTTTATGTGATAATATTCATTATTTATATGTTTCCTACTTATAAATTACATATTTCCTCTGCAAATGAAGAAATTAAGCCTTGCAAAGCTGAACACTAAATGAAATCTTCTGAGAAAATTTTATACCAAATAAAAGAATTTTTATTATCATCATTATCATTCAAAACACAAACAAAACCAAAACAGATTCTATGAGAGAAAAACAGTAAGTCCAAAGGTCCACATGAGCTCCAAACTCATCTGAGAGCTGGGAACTGAGCCCTACAGGTTACTGTCAGGACAAGAAGGAAGACCCAGTAAAGGAAAAAAGAGTAGCCAGAAAAACATGAAAAAAAAACAGGACTGTGGTATCCTGAAGCCAACTGAAGAAAATGTTTCAAGAAGCAAATGATTGGTTAGTTCAGTGGCGCACTGGAGACAAATGCCTGACTGGAAATGTAGAAATAAAATGAGTAAATGACATAGTAAACTTCATCGTTCTCTTAAAAGCAGTGGTGAAGCAAAACAAAGCAAATTTCTAAGCACCTTTAACAATCTAGAACAGAAACTCTAGAGCAGAAGTCTCCCCTTCAGTACTGCTGACAGAGGATGCTGGAGCACATACATTCCTGGCCTCCAGGAGAGGCCTGGAGCTTCCAGCTCCCCACCTGCGACAACTACAAATGTCTCCAGACATTACCAAATGTCCGAGCTGCAGGGTGGGGGGACGTGCCTGAGCTAGAGCTCCGTTTTGAGAACTTCAGCCAGCATCAGAATCTCCTGGAGGCTCAGCCTCTCCCAGAGTTTCTGATGCAGCAGGTCTGGGTGGCAACCAAGAATCTGCATTTCTAAGAAGTTCCTAGGGAAAGACTAAAGCAAAGTAAATGGGTGTTAAGGTACTTGATATTTTGGGGATAGATGAGAACATAGATATTAATACAAGTAATTAAAAGGGAACAGTAAATATAACTCTGAGTTCTAGTAAGTTAGTGGTTGCCAGCAGAAAATTTGCTCTTCTAATGGAAGGCAGAAAAGGAGAGGAAAAAACTCTAAAAGCATCATTAAATGCTGAAGACACAGGAAAATGAGAACCCTCACACCATGGATGAGATTACAAATAGGTGCAGTCAATCTGGAGAGCCATCTAGCTGACACAGGGAAATTTAAGGATACATATTCATTTTATCCAGCAATCTGTCTCTGTGTATATATATATATATATATAACCAGCAAAAACTCTTGGTAGTCTAAAAAGTTCCATGCATAAGGATTCTGTCATAATGCTGAGGGGAAAAAAGTTATCAATAGAATAAGATGTACAACATACTACCCTTTTGGTAAATTAAAAACACCCAAGTCACAAAATACTACTATATTCTTACAGTCATACAAAACAAAAAAAGGCCTGCAATATAATGACAAAAATCTAGGTGGTAGAGTCCTGTTTCATCCTTCAATCAGAAAAGAAAAGAAAAAAAAAAAGAAAACTAGGAACTTGCTACCTACAAAGGTGTTAGGGAGCCCTAGCTGGGGTGGAAATTAAACCATTATCTTTCCACTCCCTGAGCTCACCATCAGCATCTCCCAGACCTTCCCACTGAAGCCTGGGCAGGAAGCCATGTGAACCTTCCCAGTGCCCTCAACTCAGGCTCTAGATGGGTCTGAGACACCAGAAGAAAATGACAACTACTGAAGGTGTCTGTGGCAAGAACTGAAAAGCCCTCTCCTGGCTTTTCTCAAGAGTGTTTAGTTGATTTGGTACTGACACAAGAACAGACCAATGGAATAGACTAGAAAGCCCAGATATAAACCCAAGCATATATGGTCAATTAATACATGACAAAGGAGCCAGGGATATACAATGGGGAAATGACAGCCTCTTCAACAGCTGGTGTTGGCAAAACTAGATAGCTATATGCAAGAGAATGAAACTGGATTATTGTCTAACCCCATACACAAAAGTAAACTCAAAATGGATCAAAGACCTGAATGTGAGTCATGAAACCATAAAACTCTTAGAAGAAAAAACAGGCAAAAATCTCTTGAATATAAACATGAGCAACTTTTTCCTGAATGCATCTGCTCAGGCAAGGGAAACAAAATAAAAAACAGAGAGAGGGATTAAAGATGGCGGCGTGAGAGGTGAGACAGAGGCTTCCTCCTAAAACCACATATAATATGAAAATAAAGCTACTACAACTACTCTTGAAAGAGCAACGGGAAAGAGAACTACAATAAACTGCATACACCTGGAGACAAGAGCAGCCCTCACAGAAAACGGTAATGTACTAAAGCTGTGGTCTTGCGGGATCCAAGCCCTTCCCCCACCCCAGCTCACCGGCAGGAGGAACAGGAACGGAGCAGAGAGGGAGTGGAGAACTGGGACTGCTGAATGCCTAACTCTGGAGATCTACTCTGGGAGCACAAACCTACATTTCATGGTGCTTGCATGATGCTCTTGTAATTAGGAGCTTGGAAAGCTAAGACAGGCGGAGTTCCTGGAGAGACTAAGATCCCGGCTGCCGGTGAGATCAGGGATCCATACCCAGCTGCTCTGGGATGGGGGAGGGGCAGGCAGTCTGAGAGACTTCCTGGCAGGGAGGACCTTGGAAGGAGGCCTGCTGAGGGGGCAAGGACTGCACGGAGCTTGCTGCTCTGGAGAAAGGACAGGTGGACAGGATTGTCCGGGTGTACTCTGCCCAGCAGATTGGGGGTTTTCTGATCTTCAGGTGTGCCAGCTCCCTGGCTGCCTGCACGGCTCCAGGAACCCCTTCTGTGACAGGCAGACTAGTGCACCTTTCACCTGGCCAGCCCCACCGGGCTTGCAAACCTGGAAGCCCTTCCCTGGTGTTGGGCCAGCCAGAGGGAAGATCTGTGTGCAGCAACTTAAAAGGCAAAGCACAGAGGCTTATACCTGTGTGCTCAGCCCACCGGTTCAGACAGCGGAGACAGGCATAGCAGCCAGGAACCAGGAAACAGCCCTTTTCTCCCCCGAAGCACCAATACCACTCCCCTACAATCCCTGACATTGCTTCAGGGGCTGAGCAGCTCCAGAGAGTAGAGCTTCTGGGCACTAGAGGGCTCCATACACAAATATGAAACGCCAAAGGAACCTGGTCCAGAGTAAAATTATGAACACAACTCCTGAGAAAGATTTTAATGATATGGACCTTATGACTCTCCCTGAAAGGGAGTTCAAAATAAAAATCATTCACATGCTCATGGAGGTACGGAAAGATATTCAAGAACTTCAGGAATGAATTCCGGTCAGAGATCCAATCCTTGAGGAACACAATTGTCGGTGTTAAAGGCAGATTGGATACGGTGGAGGAGACGATAAATGAAATAAAAACTAGAGAAGAGGAATACAAAGAAGCTGAGGTACTGAGAGAAAAAAGGATGTCTAGGAATGAAAGAATATTGAGAGAACTGTGTGACCAATTCAAACGGAACAATATTCGCATTATAGGAGTACCAGAGGAAGAAGAGAGAGAAAAAGGGATAGAAAGTGTCTTTGAAGAAATAATTGCTGAAAACTTTCCCACACTGGGGAAGGAAATAGTCTCGCAGTCCATGGAAGCCCACAGAACTCCCAACACAAGGGACCCAAGGAAGACAACACCAAGGCACATAATAATTAAGATGGCAAAAGTGAAAGATAAAGACAGAGTATTAAAGGCAGATAGAGAAAAAAGATCACCTACAAAGGAAAACCCATCAGACTATCATCAGACTTCTCAACAGAAACCTTACAGGCCAGAAGAGAATGGCATGATATATTAAACGTAATGAAACAGAAGGACCTCGAACCAAGAATATTGTATTCAGCACGATTATCATTTAAATATGACAGAGGGATTAAACAATTTCCAGACAAAGGAAAGTTGAAAGAGTTTACCTCTCATAAACCACCACTACAGGATATCTTAAACGGACTGCTCTAGAGGGAAACACCCCTAAGGCTAAAAAGATGTCACCAGAGAAAATAAAATCGTAGCAAAGAAAGCACACCATCCAAATACTAACTAAAGGCAAAGAATGAAACCCCCAATATATAAAGAATGGAGGAGGAAGAATAGAAAGGGAGAAATAAAGAAACATCAGACGGCGTTCACAATAACTTAACAAGAAAGTTAAGTTAGATTCTTAGATTGTAAAGAAGCAACCCTTGAACCTTTGGTAACCACGAATCTAAAGCCAGCAATGGCAATAAGTACATATCTATCAATAATCACCCTAAATGTAAACGGACTGAATGCACCAATCAAAAGACACAGAGTAACAGAGTGGATAAAAAAGCAAGACCCATCTATATGCTGCTTACAAGAGACTCACCTCAAACCCAAAGATATACACAGACTAAAAGTGAAGGGATGGAAAAAGATATTTCATGCAAACAACAAAGAGAAAAAAGCAGGTGTTGCAGTACTTGTGTCAGACAAAATAGACTTCAAAACGAAGAAAGTAGCAAGAGATAAAGAAGGACATTACATAATGATAAAGGGGTCAGTCCAACAAGAAGATATAACCATTATATATGCACCCAACACAGGAGCGCCAACATATGTGAAACAAATACTAACAGAATTGAAGGAGGAAATAGACAACAATGCATTCATTTTAGGAGACTTCAACACACCACTCACTCCAAAGGATTGATCAACCAGACAGAGAATAAGTAAAGACACAGAGGCACTGAACAACACACTAGAACAGATGGACCTAACAGATATCTACAGAACTCTGCACCCAAAAGCAACAGGATACACATTCTTCTCAAGTGCACACGGAACATTTTCCAGAATAGACCACATACTAGGCCACAAAAAGAACCTCAGTAATTTCAAAAATATTGAAATCCTACAAACCAACTTCTCAGATCACAAAGGTATAAAACTAGAAATAAATTTTAGAAAGAAATCAAAAAGGTTCACAAATACATGGAGACTTAACAACATTCTCCTAATGAATCAATGGGTTAACGACCAAATCAAAACAGAAATCAAAGAATATATGGATACTAATGACAACAGCAACACAAAGCCACAACTTCAGTGGGACGCAGCAAAGGCAGTTCTAAGAGGAAAGTATATTGCAATCCAGGCCTATTTAAAGAAGGAAGAACATTCCCAAATGAACAGTCTAAAGACACAATTATTGAAACTGGAAAAAGAAGAACAAAGGAGGCGCAAAGTCACCAGAAGGAGGGACATAATAAAGATCAGAGGAGAAATAAATAAAATTGAGAAGACTAAAACAATAGAAAAAATCAATGAAACCAAGAGCTGGTTCTTTGAAAAAATAAACAAAATAGATAAACCCCTAGCCAGACTCATTAAGAGAAAAAGAGAATCTACACACATAAAAAGAATCACAAATGAGAAAGGAAAAATAACGACGGACCCCACAGAAATACAAAGAATTATAAGAGAATATTATGAGCATCTGTTTGCTAACAAGCTGCAAAACCTAGAAGAAATGGACAACTTCTTAGAAAAATACAACCTTCCAAGACTGACCAAGCAAGAACAGAAAAACTAAACAGACCAATCACCAGCAACGAAATTGAATCGGTAATCAAAAAACTACCCAAGAAAAAACACCCGGACCTGACGGATTCACCTCTGAATTCTACCAGACATATAGAGAAGAAATAACACCCATTTTCCTTAAAGTTTTCCAAAAAATAGAAGAGGAGGGAATACTTCCAAACTCTTTCTATGAAGCCAGCATCACTCTAATAGCAAAACCGGGCAAAGACCTCACCAAAAAAGAAAATTACAGACCTATATCCCTGATGAACGTAGATGCAAAAATACTCAACAAAATATTAGCAAACCGAATTCAAAAATACATCAAGAGGATCATACACCATGATCAAGGGGGATTCATCCCAGGGATGCAAGGATGGTACAACATTCGAAAATCTACCACATCAACAAAAAGAAGAACAAAAACCACATGATCATCTCCATAGATGCTGAAAAAGCATTTGACAAAATTCAGCATCCATTCATGATTAAAATTCTCAACAAAATGGGTATAGATGGCAAGTACCTCAACATCATAAAGGCCATATATGACAAACCCACAGCTAACATCATAACTTAACAGTGAGAAGCTGAAAGCTTTTCATCTAAGATTGGGAACAAGACAGGGATGCCCACTCTCTCCACTGTTATTCAACATAGTACTGAAGGTCCTAGCCACGGCAATCAGACAAAACAAAGACATACAAGGCATCCAGATTGGTAAAGAAGAAGTCAAATTGTCACTATTTGCAGATGACATGATACTGTACATAAAAAATCCTAAAGACTCCACTCCAAAACTATTAGAACTAATATCTGAATTCAGCAAAGTTGCAGGATACAAAATTAACACACTGAAATCTGTTGCTTTCCTATACACTAATGATGGACTAACAGAAAGAGAAATCAGAAAAACAATTCCATTCACAATTGCATCAAAAAGAATAAAATACCTAGGAATAAACCTAACCAAGGAAGTGAAAGACCTGTACTCTGAAAACTACAAGACACTCCTAGGAGAAATTAAAGAGGACACTAACAAATGGAAATGCATCCCATGCTCTTGGCTAGGAAGAATAAATATTGTCAAAATGGCTATACTATCTAAAGCAATCTACAGATTCAATGCAATCCCTATTAAACTACCAACAGCTTTCTTCAATGAACTGGAGCAAATAACTCAAAAATTCATATGGAACCACAAAAGACCCCAAATAGCCAAAGCAATTCTGAAAAGGAGGAATCAAACAGGGGGAATTACGCTCCCTGACTTCAAACTCTACTACAAAGCCACAGTAATCAAGACAATTTGGTACTGGCACAAAAACAGATCCACAGACCAGTGGAACAGAATAGAAAATCCAAACATTAACCCAAACATTTACAGCCAATTAATATTTGATAAAGGAGCCTTGGATATACAATGGGGAGATGACAGCCTCTTCAGCAGCTGGTGTTGGAAAAACTGGACAGCTACATGTAAGAGAATGAAACTGGACTACTGTCTAACCCCATACACAAAGGTAAACTCAAGGTGGATCAAAGACCTGAATGTAAGTCATGAAACCATAAAACTCATAGAAAAAAACATAGGCAAAAATATCTTGGACATAAACATGAGTGACTTCTTCATGAACACATCGCCCCGGGCAAGGGAAACAAAAGCAAAAATGAACAAGTGGGACTATATCAAGCTTAAAAGCTTCTGTACAGCAAAGGACACCATCAGTAGAACAAAAAGACATCCTACAGTATGGGAAAATATATTCATAAATGATGCATCTGAGAAGGGGTTGACATCCAAAATATATAAAGAATTCACGCACCTTAACAAACAAAAAGCAAATAATCCAATTAAGAAATGGGCAGAGGACATGAATAGACACTGATGGCCAACAGGCACATTAAAAGATGCTCCACATAGCTGGTCATCAGAGAAATGCAGATTAAAATCACAATGAGATATCACCTCACACCAGTGAGGATGGCCAACATCCAAAACACAAACAACAACAAATGTTGGCGAGGATGTGGAGAAAAGGGAACCCTCCTACACTGCTGGTGGGAATGCAAATTAGTTCAACCATTGTGGAAAGCAGTATAGAGATTCCTCAAAAAACTCAAAATAGAAATACCATTCGACCCAGGAATCCCACTCCTAGGAATTTACCCTAAGAATGCAGCAGCCCAGTTTCAAAAAGACAGATGCACCCCTATGTTTATTGCAGCACTATTTACAATAGCCAAGAAATGGAAACAGCCTAAGTGTCCATCAGTAGATGAATGGATTAAGAAGATATGGTACATATACACAATGGAATATTATTCAGCCATAAAAGAAAACAAATCCTACCATTTGCAACAACATGGATGAAGTTAGAGGGTATTATGCTCAGTGAAATAAGCCAAGCCGAAAAAGACAAGTATCAAATGATTTCACTCATATGTGGAGTATAACAACAAAGAAAAAAACTGAAGGAACAAAACAGCAGCAGACTCACAGAACCCAAGAACGGACTAATAGTTACCAAAGGGAAAGGGACTGAGGAAAATGGGTGCGAAGGGAGGGATAAGAGGGTAAAAGGGGTATTACGTTTAGCAGACATAAGGTAGCGGGGGCATGGGGAGGGCTGTACAACTCAGAGAAGACAAGTAGTGACACTATAGCATCTCACTACGCTGATGGACAGTGACTGTAATGGGGTTGGTGGGAGGGACCTGATGAAGGGGGTAGTTTAATCACCATAATATTGCACATGTAACTGTAGATTAATGATACCAAAATAAATTGTAAAAAATAAATAAATAAATAAATAAAAACCAAATGGGACTACATCATGCTAAAATGCTTCTGTACAGCAAAGGACACCATCAGCAGAACAAAAAGGCATCCTACAGTATGAGAGAATATATTTGTAAATGACATATCTGACAAGGGGTTAACACCGAAAATATATAAACAACTCACACACCTCAACACCCAAAAAGCGAATAACCCTATTAAAAAATGGGTGGAGGATATGGACAGACAATTCTCCAAAAAAGAAATTCAGATGGCCAACAGGCACATGAAAAGATGCTCTACATCACTAATTATCAGGGAAATGCAAATTAAAACCACAGTGAGATATCACCTCACACCAGTTAGGATGGCCAACATAGAAAAGAATAGGAACAAGAAATGCTGGCGAGGATGCGGACAAAGGGAAACCCTCCTACACTGCTGGTGGGAATGTAAATTAGTGGAAATTGTGGAATGTAAATTGTGGAAAGCAGTATGGAGGTTCCTCAAAAAACTCAAAATAGAAATACCATTTGACCCAGGAATTCCACTCCTAGGAATTTACTCTAAGAATGCAGTTTCCCAGTTTCAAAAAGACATATGCACCCCTATGTTTATCGCAGCACTATTTACAACAGCAAAGAAATGGAAACAACCTAAGTGTCCATTAGTAGACATGTGGTACATATACACATGGACCGTATTATTCAGCCATAAGAAGAAAACAAATCCTACCATTTGCAACAACATGGATGGAGCTAGAGGGTATTATGCTTAGTGAAATAAGCCAGGCGGAGAAAGACGAGTACCAAATGATTTCACTCATCTGTGGAGCATAAGAACAAAGCAAAAACTGAAGGAACAAAACAGCAGCAGATTCACAGAACCCAAGAATGGACTAACAGTTTCCAAAGGGAAAGGGACTAGAGGGGGTGGGTGCAAGAGGAGGGAGAGGGGGAATGAGGGGCATTAAAATTAGCATACATAATGTAGGGGGGGACACAGGGAAGGCAGTATAGCATGGAGAGAACAAGTAGCGACTCTGTAGCATCTTACTATCCTGATGGGCAGTGACTGTAATGGGGTATGTGGTATGTGGTGGGGACTTGATAATGGGGGGAATCTAGTAACCACAATGTTGTTGATGTAATTGTATATTAATGATACCAAAAAAAAAAGTGTTTAGTTGAGGCAGATAGATTAGAAAAGTCAAAATAAGATTACAGATCTAGAACCTGGGCTTATACCAACAAGTACCAAAAGTGTTAAGTTAAAAAGGTAAGGGAACAGTCATAGTTCACTAGACATCTGTACAAATATTTTGATCACCATAACTGCAGCCATGACTGGACATGACTCTAGAACAGCAAAATCTACCAAACACTTTGCAGCTTCCTTAATACACTATATTTCCAATGACCTATGATTCACAACTATATTTAGCCATAGTTCATTATTTAATTTTTTTAAAAAGCAGACATATCAAAATAAAAATTTAAATGACAAGCTACTCATTTATTTGGAATAATGGTTGTAATTAAAATCATGATATTAAAACTCATTGAACCCACCTGTCTTAGTTCTACTGTTGGGCCTCTTCCCACATCCAAAGCAATCTTAACAGGGGCTAAACACGGGTGAAGTTTAAGTACCTAAAGCAATTTAAAGAGGAGGAGGGAAAAAGCACATCTTCATTAAATATAACATATGCAGTCACAAACATCGCATTTCTCCAGCAGCTAAAATATTCTGTGTGAAAATGGAAGCAACCTGAGGTCACAAGAAGTCATATAATGATGAACTCAGCTGTCTATATCCAGCTTCTCATGGAGTTCCCTACTCAGATGTTTTGCAGAAATAAGCTCACTTGATACTCTCTCATTTTCTAACTCCATTTTTCCCTCAGTCAAAATGTCCTTCTTGGCATCACTGCTTTGCTTACCCAGCTGGGGCCATGTGGCTTATCATTTGGACTTGCTTGCCCAAACCCACCACTCTTCTCACTCATTTGTCCATTCAACAAACATTTGAATGGCTCCTTGGTGCCAGAAACAGTTCTAGGTACTGGGGACAAAAATCCTCGTCCCTCGTGGTGGGAAGAAACAGGTAATAAAATAATAAGTAAATAATATATTTGAAGGAAGGCTAAGAGAAGGGAGAAGGCAGAAGGTTGGCAAGGAATGGGCTCATGGAAGGGCTGTTTGCAATTTAAAATAAGGTGGTAAGAGAAGGTCTCCTCTATAACGTGACCTTTGAAAAAGACTTAAAAGGTGGTTGGGGAACAGAACTTATAGATACTGGATAAGAAGCCTTCCAGGCAAAGGGGAAAACCAGTGACAAGGTTCTGAGCTGGGAGCATACCCGGCATGTTCTAGAAACAGCAAGGAGGTCTATGCTGTTGGAGCAGACTGAGGAAAGGAGGAGGTGGCAATCAAAAAGGAATAATTTTTGTAAAACATTTTAACAGTTTGGCTTTTCTTCTCAGTGAGATGGGAGTTTACTGGAGTGTTTTGAGCAGAGGAACAATGTGACATGTACCTTTTGAAAGGGCCTCTCAATGGGGAAAGGAAGGGATTATGGTACCTTAGATTAGAGTGGAAGCAGTGGAGGCAGTTAAGAAATGGTTTTACTGATGGTCTAGATATGAAAGAGAAAGAGAGGATCCCCCTTGTTCATTTACTATGCACATCCTATCCCAACCTCCCAATCAAGTCGATAAGCTGACTTTCTCTAGGCCATATCGATGGAAAGGTTCAAGTGATAAGATTCAGAGACAGCCATCTACCTGTCAGCCTGTGATCAAACAGCAATGTCCCGGGGGCCACCCAATAGGGACGTTTGGTTTTACTCTGTGAGAATCTGCTTGTTATTCCTGTGCCCAGATACTGAAAAATACTGAAATTACTTGTACTAATATAAATTTATTCAGAGTTTATGTTAGAAACTAAACACGATACCATGAAAAATGGGGAGGAAGAACATATTTTTAGTTTCCCAAGTCTATCTCTGAAATATCAAAACACCTTTCTGTGAAGATTCTTCTTGCTTGTAAAGGAGTTCTCTGTTAGCTGGAAAGAATCATAGAGGTAAGCCAGCATGCCTCGGTCTAGATTTCCGCTTACAGATAAAACACAAGGGACCACGTTTTTTCGTCCATCTCGGCCCTTCACAGAAAAATAGAACAAAAACAAAGTACCATTTAACAGAACTATCTCTTAAATATGACATATTTTAGATTTACAGAATAAGAATACAAACTTAAAATTCATTTACACAGCATCCACTCTGTGCCAGGCCTAGGCTAGGCACTGGGCCCATAAAGGTGATTATGTTACATTCTTTGCTCTCAGGGAGTTCAGAGTTTACATCAGTGAGTCTCAACTGCTTACATATTAGAACTGCCTTGAATTTTAAAATGTAAGGGGTTTGGGCCCCACTCTCAGAGATTCTGAACTAACTGGAGTGGCATAGGACCTAAACATCACCATTTTTTTCTATGCTCCCTAGGAGAGAACTGGCATTTGCAAAAGTAACATGCTTAAGTAAAAATTATTTAAAGATTACAATAAAGTTCAGGAGAGCCCTTAGAGAAAAAAATAATTGGTGTGCCTAGGGAAAGGGGTTTGGAGTATAATTTATGGAAATGGAAAGTTTTCATAATAAGCAAACATCTCTTAAGAACTTGTTTTAGGGGGTATTACTTTAAGGCTATAATTATTAATATAAAACATACCATAACGCATTATATAAATCACATATTGATAAAGACTTATTATTCCCTCCCTTTTAAACTGATGAGGAAAGAATCATCTCAAATTTTTAAAAATGTCAATTCTAAAAATATCTTAAATTTCGCATATAAACAATTCTACCTTCATCCTTCTCTTTTCCTAATATCACCGTTCATCTGAATATTCACGTAATTTTCTAATACTTAGAAAAAAAGTTCTTACTCCTCAACTTCTATTAATTATCCATGATCAAGCCTAGTCTTCATTAATATATGTAAGTACTGGCATTTTAAACCCATTTTTTTTCTTTTGCTACTATTAATATACAATTACACGAGCAAGATTATGGTTACTAGACTCCCCCTATTATCAAGTCCCCACCACATACCCTATTGCAGTCACTGTCCATCAGTGTAGAAGGATGTTATAGAATCACTACTTGTCTTCTCTGTGTTGTACTGCCTTCCCTGTATGCCCCCACCCCCGCTACATTATGTGTGCTAACTGTAATAGACCTTTTTCCCCCTTATCCTCCCTTCCCACCCATCTTCCCCAGTCCCTTTCCCTTTCGTAACTGTTAGTCCATTCTTGGGTTCTGTGAGTCTGCTGCTGTTGTGTTCCTTCAGTTTTTTCTTTGTTCTTATACTCCACATATGAGTGAAATCATTTGATACTTGTCTTTCTCCACCTGGCTTATTTCACTGAGCATAATACCCTCTAGCTCCATCCATGTTGTTGTAAATGGTAGGATTTGTTTTCTTCTTATGGCTGAATAATATTCCATTGTGTATATATACCACATCTTTATCCGTTCATCTACTGATGGACACTTAGGTTGCTTCCATTTCTTGGCTATTGTAAATAGTGCTGCGATAAACATAGGGGTGCATATATCTTTTTCAAACTGGGCTGCTGCATTCTTAGGGTAAATTCCTAGGAATGGAATTCCTGGGTCAAATGGTATTTCTATTTTGAGTTCTTTGAGGAATCTCTATACTGCTTTCCATAATGGTTGTACTCATTTACATTCCCACCAGAAGTGTAGGAGGGTTCCCCTTTCTCCACATTCTCACCAACATTTGTTGTTTGTCTTTTGGATGGCAGCCATCCTAACTGGTGAGAGGTGATATTTCATTGTGGTTTTAATCTGCATTACTCTGATGACTAGTGATGTCGAACATCTTTTCATGTGCCTGTTGGCCATCTGAATTTCTTCTTTGGAGAAGTGTCTGTTCAGATCCTCTGCCCATTTTTTAATTGGCTTATTTGCTTTTTGTTGTTGAGGTGAGTGAGTTCTTTATATAATTTGGATGTCAACCCCTTATCAGATATGTCATTTATGAATATATTCTCCCATACTGTAGGATGTCTTTTTGTTCTACTGATGGTATCCCTTTCTGTACAGAAGCTTTTTAGTTTGATATAGTCCCATTCATTCATTTTTGCTTTTGTTTCCCTTGCCTGGGGAGACATGTTCATGAAGAAGTTGCTCATGTTTATGTCCAAGAGATTTTTGCCTGTATTTTTTTCTAAGAGTTTTATGGTTTCATGACTTACATTCAGATCTTTGATCCATTTTGAGTTTACTTTGGTGTATGGGGTTAGACAGTAATCCAGTTTCATTCTCTTACAAGTAGCTGTCCAGTTTTGCCAACACCAGCTGTTGAAGAGGCTGTCATTTCCCCATTGTATATCCATGGCTCCTTTATAGTATATTAATTGACCATATATGCTTGGGTTTATATCTGGGCTCTTTAGTCTGTTCCACTGGTCTATGGGTCTGTTCTTGTGCCAGTACCAAATTGTCTTGATTACTGCACCTTTGTAGTAGAGCTTGAAATCAGGGAGTGTAATCCCCCCTGCTTTATTCTTCCTTCTCAGGATTGCTTTGGCTATTCAGAGTCTTTTGTGGTCCATATGAATTTTAGAACTATTTGCTCTAGTTCATTACAGAATGCTATTGGTAATTTGATAGGGATTGCATTGAATCTGTAGATTACTTTAGGGAGGATGGCCTTTTTGACAATATTAATTCTTCCTAGCCAAGAGCATGGGATGAATTTCCATTTATTAGTGTCCTCTTTAATTTCTCTTAAGAGTGTTTTGTAGTTTTCAGGGTATAGATCTTTCACATCCTTGGTTAGGTTTATTCCTAGGTATTTTATTCTTTTTGATGCAGTTGTGAATGGAAATGTTTTCCTGATTTTAAAACCATTTTAACTGCACAAGGTACTTTAAGGATCAATGTGAATCTGTCCTAATAAGGTAGTAAACTTCTTGATATCTGGGATTCTATTCTAACCCTAACTCTATTAGTTGATCTCTTTCACACATTTATAGAACTGATATTTCATACAGTAACTGAGACACTGCACGTTCTGTGGTGCCATCTGAATCAGAGAAAGACTAAAGCATATTTAAGTAGTAAGAATGCTTTAATCTTTTCACTCATCTTTGAAGTGATGACAAGATACTCAATGGCAACTCTCCTTACCTAGAATACCTGATTTCTCATAGCATGCACAATGATTTTTTTCTATCCTAACTCTGTTCTTCAGACTTTAATGATCTGCTTTAGTGTTCTCTAAAATCCCCTCCACAAATATATTTAGGCATCAGCTGTAAAATACAAAATAGCCTAAGACACCTTTCAAAAAAACTCCTAATGGCAGAAATTCCATTTAATAACATGTTCAACTGAAGATGAACAATTTTGTGAACATGGAAACAGAAGAGCAACAATTTCATGTAAAATTCTGCAAAAAAAGAAAAAACACCTGTCATTGAGACAGTGAAAACTACAATAAAGAACAAAATAAGAAACTATTAGCCAGGACAAAGAGTTCAGCTTTAATTCCCTAGTCACAAGATTAAGTTGGTTTTCTACTATGACAGTGATTATTTAACTATGACTCTGATAACCCAAGTAAGTTTCATTTGAGAGCTAATATCCCAAAATGAAGTGTGATGGTTTGGGATAATGGGAAAATGTTCCCAAACTAGCCCTTTAACTTATCACTATTTAACTTAATCATATTTAAAAATTAACCTATTTTCTATTAATTATATACAAATTACTATGTTTTCATTATTATATTTCCAAGTTCTAAGTAACTTTTTTCACTGCTAAGAGTATATTATGGGGACTTGTTAATGGGAGGAGTCTAGTAACCATAATGTTGCTCATGTAATTGTACATTAATGATACAAAATAAAAACAAAAAAACAAAATTCAACCAAAAAAAAAAGAAGACTATATTAGTCACCAAATAGCACATAAAAACTGTATCTGTGGCCCAGTAAGATCTAAACATTCAAATCTGGACCCACTCCAGAGTGATGCAGCACATCCACATGGCTTCTAAAAGTCCGCATCCACAGGGCACCTTGTAAATAGCTGTAATATTTGTGGCATGCAAAGGCAGGGTTCCTTCTCTCAAGGGATGATATCATCTGTTTAAAAATTTTGAAAACCCTGTTTTAATTTAGGAAGTAAATGAAGCACCTTTTCCCTTTGGCCAGGGCCGAGCTTTTGGTCAACTGGCTCACTCATCTAACTTGGGGGCTGTCTGGGGCTAAACTTTGTCCAGTTGTGACTGGTAAGGAAGTGGGCACTGAGCATTCAAATTCAAGGCCAGGCTTTCTAACTTTCCCCTTCCTTACGTTCTGGTCAGAGCACCTGGTGAAGGGGACTCCAGGGGAGGAGAACATGTCCAGGGTCAAGTCCTCCTAATTGTTTTTCTTCCTTCTTCCTTCCTCCGGTTCAAACATTCACCTAGAGTGTTTGGTGGGGTGGGGGGGAGGGATGTATCTGGGGCTTGTTTTGTGTAAGAACGACAGGGAGTTACAAACAAGAAATGAAAAATAAATACACTGGAGATATCGGAAGCCAGGTTTCTCACTGTTGGAAAAGAGAATTGTAAATCTAAAAAGAGGTAAAGCTGGAAAAAAACCCTGTAGCATTAGACTGGAACCTGAAAAACTGGATGAATTATGAATTCCTGGTTTATAATAGACAGATAAATATAGACAGAAATACAGAGGTGAGTATGTAAATATATATGTACATGATTGCCTACTGTGCCCACTGAAAGGGGTCAGAAGCAATGATACCCAATTGCAAAGAGCACATCTAGTGGCAAGATCCCTGTTTCCAAATACATTTTCCTTTAATAAGAACTAAGGTTCCTTGGAGAAATGGCTGACTCTACAGCTATGCCAAGAAACAAGATGATCCTGGAACAGTTTATGGCTGCAAAAAGGAAGGAAGTGCTTAGAGAATTGTGGAGATACATCTAAAGGACACTGGCCAAGCCTAAGACAATTTCAGCATCAAAATAAATAATGCTAGAAACAGCTTATAGCCCTCTAAAAAAATAGGAATCCGTAAGCCCATATACAGAAAGAAAGGAGAGAACAACTCTACAGCATATTACTGATGAATAAATCTAGAAGGAATGATGAAATTTTTTTGGTAATCCATGGATGCTGCAGCCAATAGGTCAAAATTTGATGAGAAACTGGTTATTTACATAGTCTTCAAGTGTTTTCCCCAAAAGACGTATTAATTACTCATTAATTCAAGTACAAAATACTTACCAACTTCACACTGGAGAAACTCGCTAGCACAATCTTCACCAAGTGACAAAATTAACATCACCAGTAACAAACTGATACCACATGCCTCCTGCTCTAATGCACTGAGAAGAGGGAAGCACCTTTTCTTTGGCATTCCTGGCAAAAATATAGCCATCATGAAGGAACATGAGAGCCACTCAAACCAAGGTACATTCCACAAAGTAACTGGCCTATACTCTTTAAAAATGTCAAAATCACAAAAGACAAGGAAAGATAAAGGAATTGTTCAGCTGAAGGAGACTAAAGGGACATGACAACTCCATGAAATAAGTGATCCTAGATTGGACATTGAACCTAGGAAAGGGCATTATTGGGATAATGGGTAACATCCATGGATTGGATGGTAATAGTGGAATACTGTTAGTTTCCCAATTTTGATGGTTGGATTGTGGTTATATAGGTTGAGTGTCCTTGTACTCGAGAAATACATAGTGACATATTAAGAGATCATAGGGCACCATTTCTACAACTTATTCTCAAATGGTTCAGAAATTATCAAAGTTAAGAGAATCTGGGTAAAAGATACATAGGAGCTCAAGGTAAAACATACATGTAATTGAGACACATTTCCAGGATACATGTGTAAAAGTTCATGATCTCCTAGATTCCACAGGGTTTCTATTGGCTCCTTTCCCCAGGGAAAATTGTAGTAAAGTTTGCATCCTTTTCGTCCCTCTTCATCCTGACAATCACTGCTGCTGAAGTTAGATGGACTCACAGCAAACTGGAAAAGAAAATTGAAATGTGTCTTATTAACTTATTAAAATAAGGATTAAAAAGTATAGTTGCTTGAGACTTTTTATGAAGCAACTGAAACTGGTCAAGTCCCAAATAAAACTTCTGAAGTTTAATATGAGTGAAACATGTTCTTAAAAATACTGTTTTTAGTCTGGAAGAATTAAACTGAAAGAAAAACTGTTGATGCTATTTAGCCTCTTGGCAGTCAATTAATAAGAGGGGAAGGTAACCATGAACTAAGTGGAATAAAGAAGAAAGTATCATACACTCATCATTGTTACCCTTCTGCAGAGAGCCTGATTATTTGTCATTATTCCATTTAATTTTGGTGTTTCTCCAGGAGTTGGAGAAAGATGACAATGGCAGACAAAAATGCTTGCTTCAATTCTTTTCTCTTCAGCATATACTAAAACTTGATTATAAATTACAGAATCATTTTGGCTAATAGGGAGTGTTCATGGAGGTAGGGAGCATAAGTTCCAGCTGTAACAGTGGGAAGGGTCCAACTCTACATCAGCCAGGAATGCCAGTTAAGGGTTTTGAACTTTATCTTGAATGTAAAGCCTTATCAGCAAAAACTTCTGAGCAAGACAGAGAGATCAACAAATGCATCTACCAAAGTAAGTTTACAATGAAAATCATTGCTGTTTTTTATTTGTATTTGTTGATTATAGCTGTCTCTTACAAATATAACCACATCAAATAAAATTTCATTACTTCTGACACACCAATACAATTTACCTATTAGCTATTAAATTAAGGTGAATAATTAATTATTGTAGTACCTTTCTCCACCACAGAAGTCGATGACGTAACCAGAAATCAAGCCACTGGTTTGCGGTTCTTGCTGAAGTAAACCACACCAGAGAAGCTTCAGTCTTCTCACCAAGTCTTTGGGTAACAGAAATATCAAGAGTTACTTATCTGAAAATTATATATTTCATCCCCAAATGAAAATGAATAGTTCTTGAGTATTTAAATATGAGGCCAGGTTATTTGCCATATTCTGGGTACCTTTTAACACCATCAGGTGTCTGCTTGGTATCAGAAATGGGATGAAAACACACTCCAATCTGAGCAAGGCCATAAGGTAGCCTCTTGTTTACCAGATCCAGGCAATTAACATAGTGCTCCAAGGCACCTGTCAAAAGATAAATCAATCGTTGTATAAATCTATTCTATAAACCCAAAACATTTTAGCCAATTTATAGACAAATTAATAATATAATGATGTTAACACAGTGGTACAAGTAGCATGGAGCTATTAAGGCAGATCTTACTTGGTTACCATTCAGTATTAGGTAGTTTCCCTCCAACTTTTTAGTTTGAAGATTTTCAAACCTACAAGAAAGTTCAAAGAATTTTGCCATTTTTTTTCTTGTTCACCCTGAAACATTTCAGCATGCGTCTCCTAAAATTATTCTCTGCATATTATTACACTATAAAATTAATCATAGTACCATCATTTCATCTAACATATGGTTGATACTCTTATTTTCTCCAATTGCCACCCAAAATGTTATTTATTGCTATTCTCTTTCTCCCTAATTAAAATTCACACACTGCATTTTTATTAGGTCTCAACTTCAATCTTTTTTAATCTAGGACATTCCCTTTACTCCTCCCTCTCTAACTTTGCTTTTATTGACATTGGATTTTGATTTGAGACCAGACCAGTCATAGATTATCACACATTAGAGATTTGTCTCATTGTTTCCTTATGATTAATTTGGGTTAATCATTTTTAGTAGGAATACTACATAGTTAATGTGTTATGACTTACTGCATCTGAACAGGAGAAACATAGGATCACATTATCCCACTATTCATGAAACCACATTTGATTACCTGGGTAAGGTGGTGACCATCCATTCCCCAACACTATCCTGCACCCAACAATCTTCCACCCAATATTTTAGAATCCATTAATTGCTTGAATCAGTCATTATACTGCAGATTGCAAAATCATAAAATGGCAATGTTTCTATCTTTCCTTCCACATTTATTACACAGCTTCTGTAAAAACAAACATTCTCTACCTTCCTTCCTCTACTGGCAGCCTCAATTACTTATTTTCTTTGATTAGCACTATGGATTAAACCTTTTATTTTATTTCATGTGTTATGATCCATTACCATCAATATGTATTTTAACATTCAATTTGTTCAAAATTTCACCAGTGAGTCTCCTTCAACCCAGCCTCTATGTCTTTTGGCATGACCCCGCTAATCTTCGAGTAATTCTTTGCTTTCTAGCCCCACAAAATGTTCTAAACTCACTTTGTACTTTCCCTGTCCAAGATCTGGAATCAGCCATTTTTCCAAGCACTGGTTCATTTTAGAAACCAAAATCTTCATACTAGGTGTGCTCATTGCTTCTAGACACTCTCAGTAAAGAAAATTAGGAAATACATGGTTTTAATAATTATGAGTTCATACTGATATTTCCAATTCAATTTAACATTACAAAGTTTATGCTTGTCATCTTTTATATTTGTATCTTTCTCTTACAGTGAAATTCTTGGTTTCTAATAACATTAATCTATCCATTTGCTTTATCTTATAATATATATGAAATAGCTTCAGAATATAATTCCAACATTTCTACTTAGACTACATCTACGTTCAAGACTTCTTTATACTTCTTTATGCACTCAGGTTATTCCCACTAAATGACAGAACTGTGTTCAAAAGTTACTTGAGATTTCTACTTCTGATAATAGTTGACTAGCTTGTTAATAATAAGAAAACTTGTCAAGAAACTTAAAAAAAAATCTGTTTATAAAGACATAGGGGAGCTATCAGTGAGGACTTGAGGGTCCAAGATTTGGAGAAAAGGGAAGGGCAGCGAGGTGAGCCCAACATTCAGCACTGCTTTTCCAATTCTCAATTAGCAGAGCTGAGCAACTGAGGTGCTGAGCAGAGATTCCTGGAATCTAATGAGGCTAGAAAGTACAAAAATTGTAGTTCCAGGCTCATGCAGGAGTAGGGGTCCTGGTAAACATCCCAGCTTTCACTAGGGATACTGAAAGGGCTACACTCTAGGAGTAGAGCTGAAGTGAAAAGACTGAAGCCCAGTCTCCAATAAACTTAATCCCAGATTATATTAAAATATGCTCCCACTACAGTTGCCTGCCAAAAGCAAATGGAAATCCTTGTAAGAAGAAGAGAACACCAAAAGCCTCAATTTATCTCTGCAACTTGTACACAAATTACCTAGAATATCAGGAGAAAAGTCCAAATGACCAAAAGCTTAAAAAGTAGAAACATAACATCTGAGTTACCAAACATAGACTTTAAAATATTATTATGTTAGTAAAAGTTAATGACAAAATGGGAAAAGATCTATTGTGTAATTAGTCACTGAAAAACAGAAGAAAGAGAATAGGACAGTAACAATATTTGGCTACCTAATGGCTGGAAAAAATTTTAAACTATTCATACAGAGAGGCTACCACAGTACTTCAAACACAGAACAAAGTAAGGCCATGTTGGGAAAAGAAAGACGTGGCAAATGCTAACTCTAAGCTAAAAACACTAAATAACTAAAAGATTTGGCAAATAAGAGGATTTAAATTTCCTGGAGGCAAGAAAATATCTGGCACATCAAGAGATGCTATGATGAACAGACATCTAAAATGGCTAAGTTTCATTTTCTAGTAGGGAATAAAAGATTGATTTGTTTTGGGACATAGTAATGAGCAGTGTTTTTAACTCCCCAGAGTAAAGCCATCGTGGAGTAATTAAAGTAGTACAAATCAAAACTGTTACATTTACTTACCAGTTTTAGTTTGTTTTATTTTATTAAGGAAATCTTTAAAAGGTTACAGTAAGAGTTCCGGGAAGATGGTGGCATGACCAGGGTGGCGGAAATCTCCTCCCAAAACCATATATATCTATGAAAATACAGCAAATACAACTATTCCTAAAAGAGAGACCAGAATATACAGGACAGCGCAAAGCCTACATCTGCACCTGAGAGGACTCGGCACCCCGCAAGGCGGGTAAGATACGGAGCTGCATCCCGGCAGGACCCGAACACTCCTCCACCCCAGCGCACCGGTGGGAGGAGAGGATTCAGAGCTGGAAGGAAGTGGAAGTACAGGCCCGCAAAATAACCAGCCTTGGTGATCTGCGCCGGGAGCACTGACACACATGTCGCGCAGTGTATTGGATATTGGAGAGGCAGAAGGTGCAGGTTTTGAGCTGGGAACGCGCCCAGGTCCTCACAGCCAGGACAAAAGAAAAGCGCGTGCTTTCTTTAGCGGTCTTAAAGAGAAAGGGGACCAACGGAGGAACACGATCATCCCAGCACGCTCAGCCCAGCAGGCTGGGAGTCCTGAGGAATTTCGGACCCCTTGGCTGGCGACTGGGAAAAAGTAGCTGCACTGAGACATCACACAGAGAACAACAGCCTCCGGTTCGTTCCTGCCCCAGCCAGAGCTACAAACGGCCCTGTGGAGCGGCGTGGCCACGGCTGCCAAATAGTGGAGCAACAGCACCACCTACAGAATCCTTACAGAATCTACTCCCAGCAGGCGTTTTTTTTTTTCATTTTATTTTTTCTCTTTTCTTTCTCTTCCTTCTTTTTCTTGTTTTTTTTTTTGTTGTGGTTGTTTTCTTTTCTTTTTTTTTTAAGTCTTAAAGAGCCCAGCTGACATACGTGGCACCTACCAGCGACCACTTCTATCGTCATGAAGACAGAGGAATATGGTACAGAAAAAGCTCACCCAGACCCAGACAACACCAGAGAGGGAGCCTGAAGGGATGGAAATGCACAATCTTCCTGAAAAAGAATTCAGAATAAAAGTCATAACCATGCTGATGGATCTACAGAGAAATATGCAAGAGCTGAGGGAGGAAGTGAGGGAAGTCAGGAAAGACAATGCAGAAATGAGACAAGCCATTGACAGGCTTAGAAGCAGACTGGACGAGATGCAAGAGACTGTTAATGGAATAGAAATCAGAGAACAGGAATACAGAGAAGCTGAGGCAGAGGGAGATAAAAGGACCTCTAGGAATGGAAGAATATTAAGAGAACTGTGTGACCAATCCAAATGGAACAGTATTCGCATTATAGGAGTACCAGAGGAAGAAGAGAGAGAAAAAGGGATAGAAAGTGTCTTTGAAAAAATAATTGCTGAAAACTTCCCCATGCTGGGGAAGGAAACAGTCTCACAATCCACAGAAGCCCACAGATCTCCCAACACAAGGGACCCAAGGAAGACAACACCAAGACACATAATAATTAAAATGGCAAAGATCAAAGATAAGGACAGAGTATTAAAGGCAGCTAGAGAGAGAAAAAAGATCACCTACAAAGGAAAACCCATCAGACTATCATCAGACTTCTCAACAGAAACCTTACACGCCAGAAGAGAATGGCATGATATATTGAATGTAATGAAACAGAAGGACCTTGAACCAAGAATATTGTATCCAGCACGATTATCATTTAAATATGACAGAGGGATTAAACAATTTCCAGACAAGCGAAAGCTGAGAGAATTTACCTCCCATAAACCACCTCTACAGGACATCTTAAAGGAACTGCTCTAGAGGGAAGCACTCCTAAGGCTAAAAAGATGTCACCAGAGAAAATAAAATCATAGCAAAGAAAGCAGACCATCCAAATACTAACTAAAGGCAAAGAATAAAACATCTAGTATATAAAGAAAGGAGGAGGAAGAATAAGAAGGGAGAGAAATAAAGAAACATCAGACTGTGTTTACAATAACTCAACAAGAAAGTTAAGTTAGATCGTTAGATAGTAAAGAAGCAACCCTTGAACCTTTGGTAACCACGAATCTAAAGCCAGCAATGGCAATAAGTACGTATCTATAGATAATCACCCTAAATGTAAATGGACTGAATACACCAATCAAAAGACACAGAGTAACAGAATGGATAAAAAAGCAAGACCCATCTATATGCTGCCTACAAGGAACTCACCTCAAACCTAAAGATATACACAGACTAAAAGTGAACGGATGGAAAAAGATATTCCATGCAAACAACAAAGAGAAAAAAGCAGGTATTGCAGTACTTGTATCAGATAAAATAGACTTCAAAACGAAGAAAGTAGCAAGAGATAAAGAAGGACATTACATAATGGTAAAGGGGTCAATCCAACAAGAGGATATAACCATTATAAATATATATGCACCCAACATGGGAGCACCAGCATATGTGAAACAAATACTAACAGAATTAAAGGAGGAAATAGAAAGCAATGCATTCATTTCAGGTGACTTCAACACACCACCCACTCCAAAGGATAGATCAACCAGACAGAAAATAAGACACACAGGCACTGAATAACACACTGGAACAGATGGACCTAACAGACATCTACAGAACTCTACATCCAAAAGCAACAGGATACACATTCTTCTCAAGTGCACATGGAACATTTTCCAGAATAGACCACATACTAGGCCACAAAAAGAACCTCAGTAAAGTCAAAAATATTGAAATTCTACCAACCAACTTCTCAGATCACAAATGTATAAAACTAGAAATAAATTTTAGAAAGAAAACAAAAAGGCTCACAAATACATGGAGACTTAACAAACATTCTCCTAATTAATCAATGGGTTAACGACCAAATCAAAACAGAAATCAAAGAATATATGGAGACTAATGACAACAACAACACAAAGCCACAACTTTTGTGGGACGCAGCAAAGGCAGTTCTAAGAGGAAAGTATATTGCAATCCAGACCTATTTAAAGAAGAACATTCCCAAATGAATAGTCGAAAGACACAATTACTGAAATTGGAAGAAGAAGAACAAATGAGACCCAAAGTCACCAGAAGGAGGGACATAACAAAGATCAGAAAAGAAATAAATAAAATTGAGAAGAATAAAACAATCGAAAAAAATCAATGAAACCAAGAGCTGCTTCTTTGAAAAAATAAACAAAATAGATAAACTCCTAGCCAAACTTATTAAAAGAAAAAGAAAATCTACACACATAAACAGAATCAGAAGTGAGAAAGGAAAAATAACGATGGACCCCACAGAAATACAAAGAATTATAAGAGAATATTATGAGAATATATATGCTAACAAGCTGGAAAACCAGAAGAAATGGACAACTTCTTAGAAAAATACAACCTTCCAAGACTGACCAAACAAGAAACAGAAAAACCAAACAGACCAATCACCAGCAACGAAATTGAAGCGGTAATCAAAAAACTACCCAAGAACAAAACCCCGGTCCAGATGGATTCACCTCTGAATTCTACCAGACATATAGAGAAGAAATAACACCCATTCACCTTAAAGTTTTCCAAAAAATAGAAGAGGAGGGAATACTTCCAAACTCTTTCTATGAAGCCAGCATCACTCTAATACCAAAACCGGGCAAAGACCTCACCAAAAAAGAAAATTAGAGACCAATATCCCTGATGAACATAGATGCAAAAATACTCAACAAAATTTTAGCAAACCGAATTAAAAAATACATCAAGAGGATCATACACCATGATCAAGTGGGATTCATCCCAGGGATGCAAGGATGGTACAACATTCAAAAATCCATCAACATCATCCACCACATCAACAAAAAGAAGAACAAAAACCACATTATCATCTCCATAGATGCTGAAAAAGCATTTGACAAAATTCAGCATCCATACATGATTAAAACTCTCAACAAAATGGGTATAGACGGCAAGTACCTCAACATTATAAAGGCCATATATGACAAACCCACAGCTAACATCATAACTTAACAGTGAGAAGCTGAAAGCTTTTCATCTAAGATTGGGAACAAGACAGGGATGCCCACTCTCTCCACTGTTATTCAACATAGTACTGGAGGTCCTAGCCACGGCAATCAGACAAAACAAAGACATACAAGGCATCCAGATTGGTAAAGAAGAAGTCAAATTGTCACTATTTGCAGATGACATGATACTGTACATAAAAAATCCTAAAGACTCCACTCCAAAACTATTAGAACTAATATCTGAATTCAGCAAAGTTGCAGGATACAAAATTAACACACTGAAATCTGTTGCTTTCCTATACACTAATGATGAACTAACAAAAAGAGAAATCAGAAAAACAATTCCATTCACAATTGTATCAAAAAGAATAGAATACCTAGGAATAAACCTAACCAAGGAAGTGAAAGACCTATACTCTGAAAACCAGAAGACACTCCTAAGAGAAATTAAAGAGGACACTAACAAATGGAAATTCATCCCATGCTCTTGGCTAGGTAGAATAAATATTGTCAAAATGGCTATACTACCTAAAGCAATCTACAGATTCAACGCAATCCCTATCAAACTACCAACAGCTTTCTTCAATGGACTCGAACAAATAATTCTAAAATTCATATGGAACCACAAAAGACCCCAAATAGCCAAAGCAATCCTGAGAAGGAGGAATAAAACAGGGGGAATTACGCTCCCCAACTTCAAGCTCTATTAGAAAGCCACAGTAATCAAGACAATTTGGTATTGGCACAAAAACAGACCCACAGACCAGTGGAACAGAATAGAAAATCCAAACATTAAGCCAAACATATACAGTCAATTAATATTTGATAAAGGAGCCTTGGATATACAGTGGGGAGATGACAGCCTCTTCAGCAGCTGGTGTTGGAAAAACTGGACAGCTACATGTAAGAGAATGAAACTGGACTACTGTCTAACCACATACACAAAAGTCAACTCAAACTGGATCAAAGACCTAATGTAAGTCATGAAACCATAAAACTCTTAGAAAAAAACATAGGCAAAAATCTCTTGGATATAAACGTGAGCGACTTCTTCATGAACATACCTCCCCGGGCAAGGGAAACAAAAGCAAAAATGAACAAGTGGGACTATATCAAGTTGAAAAGCTTCTGTACAGCAAAGGACACCATCAGTAGAACAAAAAGACATCCTACGGTATGGGAGAATATATTCATAAATGACGTATCCAATAAGGGTTTGACATCCAAAATATATAAAGAACTCATGCACCTTAACAAACAAAAAGCAAATAATCCAATGAAGAAATGGGCAGAGGACATGAATAGACACTTCTCTAAAGAAGAAATTCAGATGGCCAACAGGCACATGAAAAGATGCTCCACATCGCTAATCATCAGAGAAATGCAGATTAAAACCACAATGAGATATCACCTCACACCAGTGAGGATGGCCAACATCCCAAACACAAACAATAACAAATGTTGGCAAGGATGTGGAGAAAAGGGAACCCTCCTACACTGCTGGTGGGGATGCAAATTAGTTCAACCATTGTGGAAAGCAGTATGGAGGTTCCTCAAAAAACTCAAAATAGAAATACCATTTGACCCAGGAATTCCACTCCTAGGAATTTACCCTAAGAATGCAGGAGTGCAGTTTGAAAAAGACATATGCACCCCTATGTTTATCGCAGCACTATTTACAATAGCCAAGAAATGGAAGCAACCTAAGTGTCCATCAGTAGATGAATGGATAAAGAAGATGTGGTACATATACACAATGGAATATTATTCAGCCATAAGAAGAAAACAAATCCTACCATTTGCAACAACATGGATGGAGCTAGAGAGTATTATGCTCAGTGAAATAAGCCAAGCCGAAAAAGACAAGTATCAAATGATTTCACTCATATGTGGAGTAGAACAACAAAGAAAAAAACTGAAGGAACAAAACAGTAGCAGACTCACAGAACCCAAGAACGGACTTATAGTTACCAAAGGGAAAGGGACCGGGGAGGGTGGGTGGGAAGTGAGGGACAAGGGGGAAAAAGGGGTAGTACGATTAGCAGATGTAATGTTGGGGGGGCACGGGGAGGGCTGTACAACTCAGAGAAGACAAGTAGTGACTCTATAGCATCTCACTATGCTGATGGACAGTGACAGTAATGGTGTTGGTGGGGGGGACCTGATGAAGGGGGTAGTTTAATTCACCATAATATGGCACATGTAATTGTAGATTCATGAAATCAAAATAAACTATTAAAAAAAGGTTATAATATGGGTATTAAATTTCAGAGCACCAAGGGCATTGGCTATTAGAAATTTTTTAGTAACATTTAATGAAAAATGGTAAGGATGGCGTTTTGCAAAGATCAGATGCTGTGGCAAGTCTCCCCTGTAAAAAAACATAATTTTTTTTCCCCCAGAATCTCTGCAATCATGTTCTACTTGACATTAAGGCAAATGGTGCCCTATGAAATTTCGTGCATTCACTCAGGTATCACTTACAAGGTCCTTATTATTTTGCCGCCTCAAAAATTACCTAAGGAAGTTTTCAAAAACCAGATTACAGACCAGTTATCAATAAGAAAAACTGGTGTGTGTTGGGAGGAGGATTTTCCTCTTGCTGTAGAAAAATAAGCTTTTGGTTAGTCTGTTGTGCGTAAAATTGAACAGTAACTCAGGAAGTATTCATTTATAAACATTCTAATAATGAACAAATGATTCAAACATGTGATTTAATTTAGATCTTAATTCTAGGGCTGCTCAACTTAAGCCTAAAATTCTAAGGTTGCCTTGTGAAATTGAGTGTCAGATCCTTCTGCCAGATTCTATAAAAACAGTAACGATACCATGGACCAGCTTTCTCAAAGGCAGAAACGACGTCAATATGTACAACTACTTCAAAAAGAAGAGAACTAGATAATTTCCTTTCCAAGTGAATAAAGGGCCCGCTGCAACATGCGAAATCGAGATTGCCTTTCCATCCCACACCTATTTTGAAGCACGAAATCTTGAAGCATACCGTGAAGAAGGTTCTTCCGTAGTTTCCCAGAAGTTTTTAGTAAGTTCTCAAGAAATGCTACTAGCTGTTCCTTACTCAGCTCTTTGTCTTGCAAGATTTCGCGTAGCGTTTCTGCAGAAACTAACCTGAAGCCACTGTCCTCAGGCAGCGAAGGACCAGGTTCCTGGTGGAGGGCGTCTACCGGGAAGACCTGCTCCTTGAATACCACCACCGAGGACCACCATTCTGCCGCCAGGTTCTTCCGCAACTCTATGCCCAAGGGACCAAAGCCGGGGTGGCACCCGCTCAGAAGAGTATCTCGGCTAAGCTGCCGCGTGGTGCCACTGAGGAAATGCCTTCTCTGACAGATCTCCATCAGCGCCTCGCTCCGCTCGCGGGACTCCGAGGCATCTCCCGGCTCGCTCCCCCGGAGCAGCTCCGCGTGCGACCTCGGGGGCCTTCCTTGGGAGCTATTTTCCTCCGTTAACTGGTCTGGCTGCTCACCATCTACTCGACCCCCAAAGCGAGACGACACACCTGCAGACTTTCTGGCAGGCCTTAACAGCTGCATTAGAGCGCACCGCCCTCTGGAGATGAAGAGCATAGTCACCCATTTGGGTACTGATATTAAACCGCCACAACCGAAGAGCCCAGGAGCAAATTGCACAGGCGCGGCGGAAATGCGCCTACGCAGGGGCCCCACCCACGGAAGTGCGTCAGTGTGTTCCGACTGAGGGTGCCGTTAAGAGCCCGTACTCGGCTCGCATAGGTTCCTGATCTCCGCAATTGCTTTAAAACATCAGCCTCGTGAAGGTCACCATTTACTTCTATGGTGCTTTAAGCTATTGTGGAGTCAGCTGTACTTTCCTACCAATTTTTGCAAATCACACATTTAGCTGCCCTCCAAATTACCACCTAGATCTAAGGGGGAGGGGGTCCTTAACGTTTGGAGCCCTCCTATTTTAAAGATACGCTGGTGTATAGGTTAAGTTGCTGAGGGTCGACATTAAAACCTGACTACCGGGGGAGGGCGGCGTCCAGGACTACCTAACAGGTTCGTGAGTTTACAATCTCCATTCTAACGCTTTGAAAATTGCCCAAATAGTGGAAAAGTGGTACAGCCCAGACTGAGAAATATACTTAATTCCAAAGAAGCTCGATTCCTAGTCCTACAGCTTCCCTTGGTTAGGAAGGTTAAATCCAGGTGAAAACACTACTACATTACCCTTGGGCTGCCAGGGGAAGAGCAGTTTATGAAAAAGGGACAATAGCTTAGAAACTGAGTTGACATTAATACAAGAGTAGTTAAAAGTTTTCAGGTGTAAAGTATTGTAGGACAGCTTCAGATCATTCGGTTTTAGGCATGAGTGGAAAAGTTTGTAAAAAGAGAAACTGGAAAATTAACCTACTACTGGAAAGCAATTACATTCATCAACTACAAAGCTGGGGACTATTTGTATTTTCCACTCAGGAAACGGGCCTATATGCAAATAAACGAGAGAGAGAATGGGGAGAAAAATCACATTTATTAAGACAACCACAGGTTGGACACAACACACATGCTAAAAAGTGGACTTTTAAAACTTCAAAGGTAAATAGGTAAATGTTTCCCACAGCCCCACAATCATTTCAGTGTTTACAAATTAAAAAGCCCACGTTAAAACATTAAACAGTTAATATGTAAAATAAATACTCCAACCTACCCAAAAGCTTGTCATATGAATTTGACTAACCATGCTATTGAAAGCCATTCAGCTTAGGCTGAAATCAGTTTTTTTCAATTAGTCCTAAAAATACCACCCCCCCATCCCCACCTTCAAGCAAACCTGTTTTACATTTTTTAGATAAGGCATTCACACACCAATTAAAACCTGTTTAGTAATCAGAATTTAAATGAAGCCTCATAAAGACCCTCTTCTCCTTGCAAAAAGAACATATATACCAGACTCCCTGGGAAAACTTTGTCCTACTTCTAGTCACTATTGAAATAAAGTATGGGAAAGACTGGTAAACCAAGGTTAAACCTACAGCTATACTGGATCTTTCTGGTTGTAGACTCATATTGACCCTAACATGATGACCTGTATTAGTCACTGTGCTTTTGGTTATGTTGCCTCCTGTTAGTTTTTAACCACTAACTTTGACAAGATTTTTCTTGTTCACTTATTATAGACCTTACAGTTTGAAGTCAATACAATTTCCTGAATTACTGGGAAGACATTCATGACTCTGTGTGTGACTACACTTAAGAGCGCCAGGAAGCCTATAGACAAGATCTGCATAACACCCACAAACACTGAAAAACTCAAACCTAGCTCTTGGCCGTCTTAAAAGGTGTTGTCTTTGAGCTCTGTTGAACATTTCAGTAATTTATAATAGAGCCAACAGCATATAATCTTTAGAAAAACAAGTTGAGAGATTATCAAATTATATTTTGCAAAAGGAACAAAGCCATACATGTTACTCTCACTAAGCAGTTTTTGGGGGGCTATGCAGTTAGTTACTACTTAGCACCTTATTTCACCATTTTGCTAACAAATAGGCTATCCAATGACTCACCTGATGCTGGGTGGTATAAACAGAAAGCTTTTATTATGCACTTCAGCTTAGCATTATAAATTTACCTAAATCAATCCCATTTTAATTCTTGCAGTATGAACAGATCACTTTAAGGGCATTCTGATCTCCCCAATTCATACAACTAAATTATGGAAAGGAGCGGTCATTTTAGTTTTTATGATTATGAAAACAGACCATCTAAAGTAAGGTTTTACATGACATTATATATGTAAAATAAAGTACAATTTCCACTTAATTCAGTCTTCAAATATTTTTATTGGAAGGCCATGCATTGCCTTCATTTGTTGTATTTCAAATCACTGTACATTTACTTTTGTGAAAACAGTGCCTGCATTTTCTAGTACAAAAAAAACCTAAAAATTGTTTCAGGAATGTAGAGAAATATCCAACTTAAATAGCGAAAAAGTGCACCATAATTACTGCTGCACTGCAGTTATTTCTGCATTTCCCATGTTTCTTAAATAACTATCTTGTCTGGTAACACACAATATAAAGAGCAATTATGAAAAACAGACATTTACATATACCTCTTAAGTCTTACTGAGAATATCCTGTTGGCATTGGATAACCAATCATAGGCGCAGCTGCAGTAGCAGGATATGCATATGCCTGTTGGTTCATACCATTGTGCATATTTGGAACATTAGTTCCATATTGCTGAGTGCTATCATAACCATTCTGGTAAGTCCCTGTTGGGTTACCAGTCCTAAAACTGGTCTGTATACCAGCAGACACAAAATTACTTCCAAAGCTCCCATTGGTGTAATTTGCAGCACTGTAAACACCATTCTGAGTTTTTGCCCCAAAATCTCTCTTTAGCAAACTAGAGTAACCCCTGTCATAATTTTCCCTGTCTCTAAAGGTATTAAATCCGCCCCTTTTGCCCGCAGAGTATCTGTCCCGACGGTCATCCTTCATGCCTCCTCTACCCCTGGAACGACCTGTCAAGGAAAGAAAAGGAATTACAAACATTATTTCAATGAAACAAACCATTACTAACAGAACCAGGTAGCTCCATTCCCTAGAGGGGTAAAGTGTTCTCAATTTAGGTTTACACTGAAGGTTTTACTCACCCGCCAATCCCATAAGTGGATCTGTAGACAATTATTGACCCAAAACCACCAACATTTCTTACATAAGGTTGGTCTTACCTGAACCTCTGTCTTCGACCAACTGAAGCAACTTGGGATTAATTGCTTGATTAGCTTCACGAAGCACAGAAATAAGGTCGCTCACTTGCTTTATATTATTAGGTGTAAAGAAAGTGTATGCTGTGCCTGTTTTGGTACTGCGAGCAGTTCTTCCAATTCGATGAATATAATCCTCTGAGGAGTTAGGGTAGTCATAATTGATGACAAATTTCACATCTTCCACATCTGTAAGGTGTTGCAGTGTGGCAAAATAGCAATGTACGGAGTTTTGCACACCACAACAGCCAGACCAAAAATAAAAAGTTAGACAATTGTATTCCCAAGAAGGTATGGGCTGTAAAAAATACAGTTAAAATGGTTATCCATTCCCTGTAGGAATTCCATTGAGTTGGGGGGGAAAAGCACACGTCATCCGTATGTCTCACTACCCACCCAATGACCGAGCCTGTTAAATGGACGTGTATTCCCTAACATTCCCAAATCAAGTCCCCTTACAGATCATCAAGTGACATCTGAATGCTTCTGCGCAGTAGGGCCACTTAAAGGTTCACAGCAACCTCTTCATGGTGCTCATTTTGAGGACCTTTACAAACAAAAATGTACACGGTCCTTTGCATTACACACTCATCAGTTCAAAATTCTGGCCACACTGCTTGTCTTGCCAAGACCTTACAACCGCAGCTGCAAGAAAAACATACCTGTCCCCCAAAAGTTGTTTTTATGCACTGTGTCTCGTCTAGGCAAGCGCTTCCAAGAAGCCAGGATTCACTTGAGAATGTGTCTCTCTCTGGCAGGTCTCGACATGACGACTACTGTGTAGGTTGAGGGAGGAACTTTCAAAGCACTGCTTTCTTTTCCCACTGATTAAGTGTGAGAAGTTGGTCCTGCTCTAGATCTCATGTGCCAGTACTCACCAATTTGTAAAAGGCTTAGTACCTTTTAAAGCTGCTCTCTCCATTTCAAACTTGAACAAAAATTTCATTGAACATTGAAGTTTGGAAATATTTCTTCAACATTTCAGCAAACTCACTGAAACGCAAAGACCCACAGATCACAGTAAACAGTTTGAAACAATGCTGTACCATGGCAGTCATGCAAAGCATGGGACAGAAGAAATACCACGGCAGTGAACTGTGAGGATAACTTCCATTTTTTTCCCCCGGAGAGAACAGTTTACGGGGCAGAGGTGGTAGTATGTTCTGCCTTTTGAAGATTACTGGCACACTTTCAGCTTTTCACCTCTCTAATCGACTGGATGCAGCCAGCCGATCACTAGTCCTCCATCCCCCTCGAGTCCTCCGATTGTCATGCCTAGGCCTTGCCACAAAGACTGCACCTTTATATGAAAAAAACTTAGAAAAAATGCAGAGGTTAAAGAAAGCAATAAACTTTCTTTAAAAAAATTATGTGGAGATCTTCTGAGAAACCAAGCCATGAATTCGAGTTTTTACTAACCTAGCCCTCTGGAGGCCACATCTGTAGCAATCAGAATAGGAGCTTTTCCATGTTTGAATTCTGCAAAAGAAGGTACAATCACTAATCCGATAAGTCTAGGTTTGAGGAAAAGGAAAACTCCTATTTGAAACACTTACCATTTAGAACCCAGTCTCGTTCCTGTTGACTCTTGTCACCATGGATACCCATGGCAGGCCACCTAAATTAAAAGTTAGTATTAGTAGACTCACACTAAAAACCTGATAAATTCTATCTAGTGCTTAGCCATTCTTGGTTAAGATCTCTAATTTCACCTGAGATAATGTACACAGTTTTACCTATACAACCCATGCTTCCCATCTGTGACACTAATCTGTTACTCCTGGTCTAAATACGCCCGTCTCCTAAACTCAGCTCTAATACATCTGCTTCAATAAAGCCCACATACCCATCTCGCCTCATTTTTCTAGTAAGTTCATCACATCTTCTTTTGGTTTCAACAAAAACAATGGTTTTATTTTCCTTCTCACTCATGATCTCTTCCATTAGACGAATAAGTCTTAAAACAAAGAAAAAATTGTAATTTTAAAAGTCCATGTCAACAGCCACACCTTTATAGTCAACAAAACACTGACTTCAATTTCCATAGCTGAAGTCAAAAAGGAAACACCTGCTTAACCAATTATGCCCTTGGTCCTCAAACCACTGAACACAAATTCCTTTTTCTATAGGAAGGCTATAAACACGGTGGTAACTATCTGAAAAAAGCAAGACAGTGTTCAGAAGGACTGACAGACTAAGGTTATACAAGCATACTCAGATTCCACCCTGGCAGTTACTTTCAAGATAACCAGGGAGCTCTCTTCAATGTATATAGCAAACTTTTTTAAGAGCAAGACTTATAGAAAACTTACTTTTCATCCTTTTCTACATCATGACACACATCCACAATCTGGAGAATGTTGTGGTTTGCACTCAGTTCTAGTGCACCAATGTTTATATGAATATAGTCTTTCAGGAAATCTTCAGCAAGCTGTCTTACTTCTTTTGGCCAAGTTGCACTCCACATTAGGGTTTGCCTATCAGGCTAAAGAATTTTGGATTAAAAAAGGCATTTATTCAAACAGATTTAGGGTTAAATCTGAAGAGGTAACATACTTAACAGCACTTACTCTTATCTGATCCACAATCTTCCTTATTTGGGGTTCAAAGCCCATATCAAGCATTCTGTCTGCTTCATCAAGGACAAGGTAGGTGGTTCTTCTCAGATTGGTCTTCCCACACTCTAGGAAGTCAATAAGTCTTCCAGGTGTTGCAATACAGATTTCCACACCTTCAATTGAACACATAAATGTTAACTGTGACATTTAGAACTTTTAGCACCACCAGGACAAAAACCCTTTTTTGTTACATGCCTCTCTCCAAATCACGAATCTGTGGTCCCTTGGGAGCACCGCCATAGATGCAAGTGGACTTCAAGCGACATGCTCTACAGTACTCAGCAGCTACTTGCTGTACCTGTTGGGCCAGTTCCCGAGTTGGTGCCAGCACCAAGCACTAAGAAAAGAGAAATAAATTGAATAGCTTTTAGCAGAATTCTGGATCCCAGTTTTAAACTAATTTATTAGCATTATACCTGGCAGATAAATGTATTTTGCTATCCAATACCCCAAACAACTAGCTTTTTCTTTGGCAAAACTGGTTAAGAAAACTAACTTATCTATATAAACCCCCCGCCCCCACACACACAATTGTGTCTTTGGCTATATACGTTCTACAAACCTTTACATTACACTTACAGTTAGAAGGAAGAAAAAGGAAAACTTACGATAGGCCCATCACCTCTCTCTAGAAATGGCTGATGATTGATATGGACGATGGCAGGCAGCAAATACTATTTGGGGAAGGAGCAAACAGAAGTTACATTAAAAAATACTTTTGGTTTCTTTTTATTCCCAATCCATTTTCTCTAGCACATAGGGTGGCTCAAAAGTTCTCCCAACTTACAGACAATGTTTTCCCAGATCCAGTCTGTGCTACTCCAACCATATCCAATCCACTTAGAGCAACTGGCCATCCCTGAGCTTGAATAGCAGTGGGTTCGGTAAAATTCTGTCTTGCAATCACATCCATGACGTTTGCTGTTAATTACCAACAGCAATTTAATAAAAATTAGTAATGCCAAGAAAGAGAATTAAAAACAAACAAAAAAAAGGGCTGGAGGAACTCAAGACAAGACTTACCAGGGAAGTTTGCTTCATAAAAATTCAGAACTGGCTTTGGGCAGTTGTGCCCTCTAACTGTAATTTCCTTGCTTCTTCTGTATGTCTCCACCTCTTGCTACAAAACAAGTTACAATAATCTGGTAAGCCTCACCAACCTCCTCCTCTAATTAAATAGACCACCAGTGGAGCACCTAAATTTCTAATTGGTGAGCTAATTTAATACGGCCTATTTTAATCTGGAATCTCAAGACAATTCCATATAGCAAACCCAAGAACCACCTACTACTGTGCTATACTCAACCGTTGTTACCTACAAAAATTCAAAGCCACCCATTTTCAAAAATCACATCTTTTCCCCAATTACTAAGAAAGTGTGTGACTCTCCCAAAATCTGGTCATTGTTTCTGGTCAGATTTTGATGCACTTTAAGTATTCAGTTATTATAGCCTGATGAAACCACATGACATTACTCACTGCTGTGCGCCTAGCCAAATCAGGGTGTTCTTGATAAAAATTCTTCTCAAATTTGGGCAGCTCATCAAGATTCCACTTCTTCTTAACTAGTTTCTCCCCAGGATTTCCAAACTTCTTTCCAGACAGGGGCCCTGCCCTACTTCCTCCAAATCGAGGTGCACCAAACCTGAAAAAAAAAAAAAAAAGGCCGTATTTTCAAATGCCCACATAGGAAGTTTTATATGGACTTACCATCATTGGCGCATGCCAAAGGTTAAAAAAAAAAAACAGAACAAACTTCTGAAGTCTAAGTCCTAGCCCTGCCCTAAGAGTCATTCTCTCAAAAGGCAGTTAGTGCCGTCTTAATTCCCATTGTCCCAAGTACACATTATTAAAGCCAAATAGTCCAAGATTTATCAGATCGGAAACTGGCTACACAGACGCCACAAATTCAGATTACGGATAGACAACTGCTCATAGCTCCTAATCTTTCCCACAAGCTTAGAAGGAAGTATCTGGAAGAGGAACAATACAAGGGAGGAGCTTTAACAGCGCTGTTATCAACTGTTTTCACGCAAAGAAGCTTTGATTTTAATGGATAACGGGAAAGCACAGGCAGTGGGAGCAGAACCAGGAGAGTGGTCTCGGGGACCGTCGTGCAAACTAGTCGCGCCGAGGGGCGCCGGGTCAAGGTAGGAAGATTATATAACGCAAAAAAAAGAGGAGGAGCTGGAGACTACCGGGGGAGGAGTCCCGGGCCGGGCGGCGTTCCCGCTGGGGCGGCGCTTCCCTCTTTGTCTCGCATTTCTCTCTGCGCCACATTTTCTCGGCGCTGCCATTTTGAGCTCCTCCGCCGGGCGGGGTAACAAAGGCGCCGCCGCCATGTCCGAAGCCGGCATTTTGTACCCGCGGCTCAGCCACATGGCCGAATTCCCGCGGCACGAGCTACCCTCCTGCCCCGGCAGCATCGATGGCTTCTAAGTGGCGTCCTCGGCTCCCACATTATTCCCGGGGCCCCTCAAGTATCTCCCGAAAGGTTGCATCTAACAGCGGCAACTTGGTCTGCCTCAAAACGTCGAACTTTCCTCCCCTCCCAATACGCTCCTCTGGATTCTCCCAACAGCTGTTAAATTGCCGGAATCCCGACGCCCCCTCCCAAACAAAAAGCGAGTTAAGAGGACCATTAACAGTAAAACCTTTCACTTTTGGACAAATCAAAATGGCGCAAACCTCCGATTGGGGAGGCCCAACAATAAGCCAGAAAAGCGAAGGTTCCCTCCCCCCGCCTCCTCCACCCTGCCCCCGCCACCCACATCGGCCTCCCCTCCCCCACTCGCCAGGCCTGACAGGTCAGTTCCCACACTCACCCTCGATCCCGGCCGCGGTCTCGGTCACTCGAATAACCCGACATGGCGTCAATGGTTGCGGTTGGCGGGGAACGAAGTTGAGAGAACTGGGTGCGACGAATCGCCAGAGATGGCCTTGGCGACAGCGAAGCCTAGCGGGGGCGGCAGCAGCGAAGAGACAGCGATGACAGGCGTTACAGCTGCTCAGCAAGAGACCGGTGGAAATGAATGAGGTGCGGGCCGCGTCCCGGCAGCCGGTTTTATAGCCTGGACCGCCTCCTCCGCCGCGCAGAATGCTGGGAGCCGCTCTATGACCTAATCACCCCGCCCCCGCGCAGAGGCCGCAACGCCCGCCGGCGTTCCGGGATCCGCCATGTTATCGCCCCGCCCCCTGTGGCCCCTCACCCAGAGTCGCCCGTTTTTCGCCCGTTTTAAGGGTGGGTGGACCCACCCAGAGTCGCCCGTTTTTCGGCTGGGTGGACCCACCCGCCACCCGGATGTCTCAGCCTGCGCTCTCTTCACTTCACCTTTTCCTCGTGTTTCCACACCTCAAGGAAGCTACCACGCCCTATTCCAGAGACAGTCCAGGCGATAAAATGGCCAGCAGAGGCCAACCCACTCTGACCACTTGGAGATGTTTACGTCTCCAAAAAGCCCTCAACGCCCAGAACCGAAAGGGGCGGGAAGTCACGTGGCTGTCCCCTCCCACCGACTGAGAGGGCCGCACTACTTTGCCAGTTGGCGCCGGCGGAGGAATACACAACTAAAAATCTCAGTGGAACTGGATACCTCCGAGAGACCTCCTAGGGCTGCTGGGTGACCCGGGATGTCAAACCCACCCACCTGAGAATCCCCCAGCTTGCCCGCGGAGAAAGGTATCTAGAACCAGCAAACGGCTGCCTCGGCGGGAGCTGCGAAAGGAAGTGCGCCACTGACGGCCAATCAGCACCTAGATGCCGTTTTAACGTCCCTCCTCCCTCCCTCTTTCACCTCCCCACCCCACTTCCCTGTCCTCTGGTGTCGTTCCCCGTCCTCTTAGCGCTCCACTTGTGCCGCGCGGCTGTTTCTGGACACCTTACCCCTCGCTCCCTGCTGGGAATCCGGCCACACCCTGCCTCCGCGACATGGCCGGCTCGGAGGCTGGTGAGTCTCGGCCTGGAGCCCCGGTGTGCATAGACGGAAGCCATCAGAGTCCCGAAGCCCCAGCTCATTTTATCTTGAGGCCTCGGGCCGGCCTCAGCTAGGTGTGAACTGCGGGCGGGGCTCGTGACAGACACCCAGTCGTAGTCGGCGGGTTCTCAGATGGGGTCTCGTAGCCCTGCCCTCTGCCGCTTTGAAGCCGTACAGTGCGATTTGGTGGTGGGTGAGAGAAGGCCCTGTGGCGAGGACCGTTTGCACGCCCGCCTCCCACCTACTTAATTTATCTGGGGAATCTATCCACAGTCAGTGTGCTCGGTTCTTGCATCACTGGACTGAGGCCATACCTGCAGCTATATTGAACTTTTGAGGAATGTTACTCAAAGGTCTGTTGATGCTCCCTCCGTCAAAGGAAAATAGTGGTGATTTTTTTTCTCTGCAGTGCCCTCTAGAGGTACCGGCTCTGTCCAGCACCGCTTTTGAAAAGTGAATTCGGTTGTCCAGGACGCTTTCATCTTTTTTTACAGGACAGTCTTCAAATCATTTGTCATGGTGTGGTCAGCTGTGAGAATTGGGCATGGGGAGAGGGAGCTTATACGCGTTGAAGATACACACTGTTGTTTGTTTCTGGGGAGAGGGAGACAGTGTGCTTGAAAACACGTTTCTATGAGGATATCGAATACAGAATCAAAGAATTTACCCCTTAATCTCCAGTCATTTCAGGGAGCAAATATTTCAAGCTTTCTAAATTACCTTTGGTTAAGAAACCCTTGAAATAACTCAGCTAATCCCAGCAATACCTGGGAGAATGGGGTGGTACACAGGAAGCTTCAACAGTATTGGTAACATATTCTGAATTTAAGGACTTTTGTGTGTCATTTCTCCTATTTCCTTTCATGTTCATCAAGTAGAACTTTAAACGCTAGCAAAAAGCGTTGGTGTCATTACTCCAGTTCTCAACAGCCTGTTAATCACCACCTATTTGGGCACCAGGGAAATTCAGACTTGGACAAGATAATTCGGTAAAAACGTGACTAATGCTATTGGGAATTGAAGCAACATCCATTAATTAGTTCCTAGTAACAGATTATTATTATCAACTGTCTTGTTTATGAAATAATATTCCTATTTATTTGTAAACATTTTTTTAAAACACCATATATGACTTATTAAGGACTACAATAAATAACTTCAAGTTTTAGGTTGCAACAGTAAAAGTATTTGCATCATAGTTTTGACTACATTGAAATTATAGCACTCTGGTAGTCATCCCAAGAAATTAAATACATCATTTCAAAAATCATGCCTCGGCTGGGGAGATGGGTGGGAAGGGAGGGATAAGAGGGTAAAAGGGGCATTACGATTGGCAGACATAGGGTGGGGGGGCACGGGGGGGACTGTACAGCTCAGAGAAGACAAGTAGTGATTCTCATCTCACTACACTGATGGACAGTGACTGTAATAGGGTTGGTGGGGGGGACCTGATGAAGGGGGTAGTTTAATCACACAATATTGCTCATGTAATTGTAGGTTAATGATACTAAAATAAAATAAATTGTAAAAAAAAAAATCATGCCTCGGAGGGTCTTTGAGAGTCTATTATCAAATTCCTTATTTTCTACAGAGTTCATGTCTGTTTCTGGTTTTTTTTTATGTTTGTATATGATTTTTTTTCTAGTTCTATTTAAGTCTTAAATTTTTTTTCCCTTCCTTTCCCAACAGAGTGGGTAACTGTTGCCAATAACCTTCTTTTGAAATGTCACATACACCTAAGGATACACGAACTGGAAGACTGTGATGCTAATGTTTTTATTGCTCTTTATCAATCCATTTTGGGAGAAAAGGTACCAGGTAAGGGTACTAAAAAGGAGGAGTAATAGTGTCTATCTTAAGCCAGAAGTTTCTAGTGCATGTAGTTAGATCCTTTGTTATTTATAGAACGAGTTTTCTTTTTGTATGCATGTTACTTATATCTAAGTATTGCATTATATTAATGAATAACTTGAGATCCATCCATAATTATGGCCTTGGTCAAATCAGTTTAATCATCTAGGTATCACTGTTTAATCATGCCTGATGCCTTGTGAAAGTCATATCTTGTCTGTAAATGTGCCTTCAAAGGTTCTAAAATTGAAGGAACTTGGAAATTTCTTAAGTTCTGTTACCTAACCAATATTATGGTTAAGAATTGGTATTTGTACTGTATCCCTGGTTAAATATCTCAGAGTCTTTATCCATAGATTCCTCTACTGCCTCCATTTCTTTGTATAGTTTATAACCATTAAGTACTAAAGCTCTGTATAGTCTCTTTCCCACTATTACCATGAATCAGTCCCCTTATCACTTCCTGGAATAATGGGATGGCATCTAGCTGGGATCTTTGATGGTAGTCTCAACCCTCTTTAGAGGTCAGAGGCACAGTTATTAGACCAGTCTTGTAAAATATTTTTTTTATCCTTCCCAAAACCTTCATCTTCCTCAATACCAGAGGAGAAACTGCAAATTTAAATTATATCCACATCTTTCTATACTCTGGTCTATAATGACCTTTTAAACCTTTACGCTAGTAATTCCCAAAAGGCTGCTTTAATGAGACATACAAGAACTCTCGTTTTACACCTGTGTGGGTTTTCTCATGGAAAGCAACCAGGGTTATGGGTTAAAGTCTCATCATGTATTGCCTCTCTTACCAGAATATTAGTATCTCCTTAAGTTTATGGACCTCTTTATCTTCCTTTAACATGATGCTTATTGTAGAGCAAATTCATAAATATGTCAGTTGAACAAATATTCAACCAATAGAGATTCTACTGCATGGAATTCAGGCTCTGTTAACTTTGTATTTTATAGCCTGTTCTGTTTAGGTGGGGCTTAACTTTTATAGCAATTGAACTTACTCAGAAGCCCAGTCAGACTTGATGAAAATTTGGACCCTATTAGATGCAGAATTATTTAGCTTTTTTCCCACAGACCTCATAGCTATTCCCAGGAGCCAAGAGGATGAAGTTCACAATGTACAAGCAGTAATTGATTCACTGGCCTTGGATTATCTGCAGGTCAGCTTGTCTCATATAACAGGTTGGTACATACTTAACCACCAGATAATTTTGCATTTTACTAATGGAATTCATTAGGCAGAACCCTAGACACTGTTTAATTAACCAAATAAGTAAGCTTATGAACTAGACCAAATGACAAGATTGAGCCAGGATGATCGACTGATAGAGTTAAGGCAGCCATCCTTGAGAGCTTTTCTAGGAGAGTCAAACATTGAGTTTGTGATGGATCTAGGCTCTGAGATGTTAGGATCCTACCTGGTAGTTTGAGGTATTACTTTCTTGTTTTGTTTTTTTAAAGCTGCCATGCTGATTGTTTGTAGTATCTAAAAATTAGAAACACCTAAATGTTCATTAATAGGGACAGGTTAAATTATGATAGCTCCATTCAGAGTAGTACTCTGCAGCTGTAACAGAAGATTGACAATGTTCTTTATATACAAAGTTCCTTATTAACAGAACAACCTCCAACATAGTGTGAGAAAAATGTGGTGCAGTTACAATGATAATGGAGTGAGCTACTATTTGTAAAAACAAATGTGGAGAGAATATATATGTAGTTAATTCCATGCAGAAGGATTTTTAGAAGCATATGCAAGAAACCTGTAATACCGATGCCTCCAATAAGAGGAACTTCAGGACTTGAGGATGAGGGTGGAATGAGACTACATTGTACATACCTTTTGCACTTTTTGAATTTTCAACCATGTGAATATATTACCTTTTAAAATAAAATTGTTTTTGAACCTTTTTCCAAAATAAAATGTACCATGCTTATATTCTAAAGCCAAACTCACCAAATGTGTTTATAAATCCCTCTATCTGTAGATACTGAGAAAATGAGGATTATTCAGTAAATTACTTCAAGATATGAACAGAGAGAACCTTGGAGACTTGAAACTAAAGTCACTGAGAAGTCTTATACTGTTGGTTTATTCTTTAACACAGTTAAAGGAAATAAGTTGTTAAGTCATTTACATCTTTTAATTTGATAATTGACAACAACTTTTTGCAAAACTGTTTTAACTTTTTTAGTGCAGTTCTAGGTGACTGGTGAATTAGTTTGGAGATAATTCATTTTGAAGGATAATCTTGGGGTTTCCCTGTTCTTTTTTGCAATTTGGAATTATGTTATCACCTGAGTAGGGCAACTTTGGGTATTTGTGCTTGTGGCTAGGTTGTGTCTGCTTATAGAATTTTTAAATGCAGATCTGCTCCTAACAAATCACACCCACCCCATAAAAAGTTTCGAAACTGCTTACCACCTCCAGTCGACTGCAAAGTAACTTTTCACTCCTTGTGTTCTGCTGAAGGCAGTTTCTCCTACACTGTGAAGCACTACATTGTGGCGAGTAGTCTTAGTTACTGAGCTGGCAGAGTATGCTCCCCATCCTAGAAACTGAGAAGGCCTGAGTATGCCCTTGGGGTATACTTGTGTGTATGGGTAAGGTAGAAAAATATGGGGCTTAATGAGATTTTTGTACAGTTGTTGTGAACAACAGAAATGCTGTCAAATATTGTCAGTCTTTACCAGTAGTGTTTGTTGTGCATCATGCTTGAAGTTAATGAATGGCTAGATTCTCACAAATATGAAGTCGCCACTCTGCCTCTCCCATACTGGTATGAACTCATGAGAATGCTAGGTGTGATCTCCCAAAGGACAACCTGAGTGTCTCAAGAGTTAAGTTCCATCTATACCTGATGTTGATTGGAGTCCATTTTAAGCGATATTAAACATGTCTAGTGTCCATGCTTTTATGAACCCATTTCTTGTCAGTATTCCAACAATATTTATTAAAAATCTATTGTGGGCCGGGTAGTGTGCTAGGGACTGTCTGAAGATTAACTTCTAGGTGTAAAGTGGATATGGTGGGAGATGAGGCTTGGAGAGGTTGGGAGTGAAGGGAGTTTAAAAGGGGTTTTATATGCAGGGAGCCATGGATGGTTTGTAATTTTTTAAAAAATGCTATCTATATGAAGTGTATAGGAGTTAATCAAATGGAAAGAAATTAGGAATTCCTGATGAAAGCATCCTAACAAGTTTTTTATTTTATTTTTTTTTATTACTGTACTGCTTTTATCTCCAGAACCAACCACCATCTAGAAGTAGATCTCACAATCTAAAACAATGTTCTCTTCTGCTATTTTTTTCCACCAGCCTAATAAAGTTCTGCTTAGCAACTTTATATTTTGTTATAAATCTTACTAGAGGATGTTTTAAGTCCACTTATTTTGCTTCTTGATAAAGGAAGGAATATGCCAATGAATTATCAACCACCACATTCAAGAGTCCTCCCTTTGTTTCCTTAGATATAATCAGGCGTCAGGAGATTGATTTTTTTAAATATATCATTGTTTCTCCTAAGTTTATAATCCCTGTATCTTGAACAGTAGTTTTACAGCAGTATATCCATTTCAAAATTACGGATTCGGTTTCTTGGTTAAATTTTTTAATAGCTCTGTATTCTGTGTTCAGGAGAAAATATAGTGAAAGGAGATAAAGAATCTATTAAGAATCTCCTAGAAATATTTGATGGGTTGCTGGAGTATCTTACAGAACACATCAGTGAAACATCTCATGAGAAAAGTAAGTTTAAGAATAGAAATTTGGTTTATATTGTGTGTTGTGTCCCTTTTGCCTTTCATCTTCTTGCCTATCTTCATAAGAAATAGAATCACTAATAAGTATACATGGTAAATTTAATTATACATTAAATTTCAATTCTTTCAGTTCCAAGTGGTTGAAAACTCTATCCTAAACTATCATCACGGCCACCTTTGTCAGCTTGGTGGTTTATAAATTACTTGAATGCTAATCTATAACAAAAAGGTAAATTCTGCCTAAAATTGCTTATTGTAACTCAAATTGTAACAATGGTGTGAAATTTTGATTTCATGTTTTTAGTGATACAGGTCAGTATTGCTGTATTATTTTCCAGAAGGGTTATAGTTGTTTAGACTGGATCAGTAGTGCTACTTAAAGTCTTTGGCTCAGTAAATCCCATTTGTAGAGATTTACCCTAAGGAAATAATACAAAGGAAAGTTAGGTGCTCCAGGGTCTTCGCTCAATGTTACTTATTGGGAAAAAAACCTATGAGATTAGTTAATAATGCTGTATGCCATGTTTGGATAATATGTGACCTATTTAAAATGGGTTTACTGTTGTAAAGTTTACCAAAAGAAGCTTTCAGCAGCAATAGCAATTAACATAAATTCTAATACAAATGAAGACAAAAAGTTTGGGTAGGTTCATCATTATTCCTAATTCACATTGTTGATGGTGAAACCTGTACTTTGATTATAACATTTGAAATTAATCTTAAGCTCTTTGTTAGGGAGTTTTGTATTTTTTATTCTTGTTGCCAGAAAGAATTAAAAGCAATCATAGGTACGGCCTGGAAGGGAAAATGAAAAGACACACCATGCTAGATACTTCTTTTTTTATTTCAAACACTTGAGTGTTTTTAGTGTTTAACATATGTTAGATACATACCAGTCTAGATACTCTGAGAGGATTTAAAGCTGCAGGCAATGTTTATTGCTCTAAAAGAAACCTAATTCAAGTCAGGAAGATAGCCCTAAGTACATACAGTGGTCCCCCCTTATCTGCAGTCTCACTTCCCGCCATTTCAGTTACCTGTGGTCAACTGCTTCTAACATAGCTCAGAAGGTTAATAGTAACCTAACGCTATATCACAATGTCTAGGTCATTCACCTCATTTCATCTATCACATAGACATTTTATTTCATATCATCACAAGAAGGCTGAGTACCATATGATATTTTGAGAAAGGGACTACATTCACATATTACAGTATATTCTAAGTGTTTTATTTTATTGCTAATCTTACTGTGCCTAACAAATTAAACTTTTATCACAGCTATGTATCTATAGCAAAAAACTGTAGATAGGGTTTGGTACAGTTTCAGGTATCCACCAGGGGTCTTGGTGCATACCCCTGTGAATAAGACGTGACTACTGTAAAGTAAAAAACAGGAGACTTGGGGGAGAGTGCATGACATGTGAAACTTACCTAATTCAAGACTACCAGTAGGTATTTTGAAGCTCTGTGGCTTCTTAATCATTTTAACAGCAAGATTAAAAGGTAGAAAACTACCTCTAAGTAAAGAGATTGATCAGTTTGAAATGTTATAATGACAGCAGTTTTTACAATGTAGTGCTTGATTACAGTTAGGGCAAGGATGATATCCTGGCCAAGGATAGGGTAGTGGGGATGGAGAGAGGACAACTGAGAGATACTTACATGTGAGTCTGAAGTCTGGTTCTCACCTTTTGTAGGTCCAAGTTTCTATGACAATATTACCTAGCGCTTATTAGAGTCTTCAGAATGCCGATTAATAATAGGAAATAAGTCTTTATTATCACTAGTCACATCAGGTGTACAGAGCAGCTTCTTTCTGGTACTTGAGCTAATATTATCATTTACCACTGAAAAACAAGGGATTTGAAGGCCAGCCATGGGCTCAGTACTAAGTTCTGGCCCTCACTGTGTACAGACTGAAGCTCTCTAAGCCTCAGTTTTCTCATCTGAAATTCTCTCGTGGTTGTAGTGAACATTTAACTATGTAAATATGCATAAATAGTTTAGCACCAAGCCTAGCTCAGAGTAAATGTACAATGAATGTTAACTAGTGTTATTAAAATGTTGCTTGGTGAATAAAGAAATAGAAAAAAAATGAAGGTGGATGTTTGAACAGGGAATCTCTAGAAATGAGGATGGGAATATCCAGAGGGGTAGATCTGAATCATAGGAGGTTTCACCCACATACCTCCTGAAATCACTCTCATATTGAGTTACTGCTGCTGGAGAAAGTGTGGTAGAGTGAAAAAAGATTGATAGTCCAAAATTTCATCCTAGGCTTGATGTGCTCTGACTCTTAATTAGGCTAGGGCATGATTGCCTTAGAGCTTGAGGTAAGCTGACAGCCATGTTTTTCTGAAGCCACACACTAGTCTTGCCTCAGACCTCCCTTACAGGCAGGTATTAAGAATAGAAATTGAACCTACCATCTGGCTTAAAAAATAAACATTGTTAATAAAACTGTAGACCCTGCTTTAAAGCAACACGTGTTGTTTCTTTGTTACCTAAACAGCACATGTTCCTTGCAGGTGAGAATTTGATTCTTTCCAATTTCACTTTCATAAGAGCCCCATTTACCAGGAGGAGTACCTCCCTCTGTATAGATATATAGTATTAACGTGGGTTTTTTTTTGGGGGGGGGTATTATCTATTCTAAACAGGTGAAACTGGACAGGGTTTTAAAGAAACCTACTACCAGGGAGAACCTTTGGAAGAGCATGGAAGTACTAAAGAATCTTCATCATCATGGAACAGAGTTTCTTTTGAGAGGTAGCAATCAGTGTCTATGAATTTAATCAAAAGTTATGCTTTTCTTTGAACAAAGAATTAAAATTGCACATGATATGCCAGAACAATGGCAAAAAAAAAAAAAGCTAATGTGAAAATTTTACCACTCATATTTCACGTCTCCCTGAGGGAGTTATAAGAACATTGAGCAATATGTAATATGGAATTCTCAGCATAAATTACCTATTTAAAAATTTTTTCCTTGATCAAGTAGTTTATGTTCCTTGCAGAAAACTTGGAAAATGCAAAGAAATGAAATGGGGGGAAAAAAATGAAGGCTCCGTTCAGTACTAAATAACTGGTTTTAACATTTTGTTGTACTCTATTTCTTATTTTACTGTTTCTTTTTTGGATTTAGTCATATTTATATCACTGTTTCCTGTATTTAAATTTTTAATCTAATCTCTTTCCAAGCTGTCAAACTCTTTATAATAATTTTAGTCACTGTTTAGTAGTGATGTGATTATTATTATTAACCACAGTGATGAACATTCATATGGATGCATCATAATTTACCAAACCATTCCTCTCTATAGTGGAGGTGGTGGCTGCTGTGCTTTTTATGTACTTTTTTTAATGAGCTATATCCCTTTGTTTATTCTTTCCTCTTCCTTCCATCTCCCATATCTTTAAGCTGCATTCAGAGCTAGAGTATGAATTTTATAAAGCTGTTAATAGTTGCCAGAGTGCTTTCCAAAAAGGCCATGACTATACATCAACCAGCAGTATTAAAGTGCTGGGTTACTGCATCCTTGTGAACCATTATCTTTGACCAATACCAGAGTTTTTAAATTTGTGCTACTTTCATAGACAAAACAGAATAGCATTACAGGTTATATTGTACTTCTACCACAGGTTGAACATGATGTTATGACTTTTTTTGAGGGGGGGTAATTGTATTTTATCTTTATGAGGAAATGCCAAGCTGTTGTACACAGGCTGCATATTTTACATTTCCACAAGCAAACTCTAAGGGCTTCAATTCCTCTGCATTCTTGGCAACATGTGATTTTCAGTTTTCCTGATTATGGCCATTCCCATGTGCCTTTTAGCATACTAAGGTGACTCTTACACATGATTACAAATGATTAGCACGATGAAAACATGTACTACTCTTCTTTATCTGGGGAATACTAACTGATCTCACTGAAGAATGACTCTAGAGCTGAATGTTTAACACAGAGTTTTAGTAGGGGGTTTCCTTGCATGTAGTTACATTGCTCTGACTGCAAATATCCTGCCTTGCTTTTTCCGGAGGCCCTCACCCTACTCTGTCTAAGCCCGTGGTCCCTGTCTCATTCCCCCCTCTACAGATGGAGACCCTAGCTGCTGCTAGGGAAAGGGGGCGATGACCACTCTGGCTGCTTCATGCTGAGAAGGGGCGCAGTAGGAGTGCAGCTAGGTCTCCATCAGTGGTTGGTCGAGAGGGCCTCGGAAGATGGGCTTTTCCATCCTGGGTTCTAGTTCCATCACCATTTGTAGTTTCGTGGCTTCTAGGTGAGATAGAATAAATCATGTTATCAGGTTAAGTATACAGGGGCCAGATATTAGTATGAGAATAATGATTAGCCTGATGAGTAAAATGGATTTCCACTAAAAGGACTTAGAAAGCCAGTTTCCTATTGTAGTAGTCTCTGGGATTTCTGAGCTTGGCAGAGCTTGGATTTGCCTTTGGAGGTTTTGTAGTGAATCAGAGACATTTTGTGAATAATTTGGAATATACATACAACACTTAACTTTGATTATGGCACAGGTCCCTCCTTGTGCTGCTGTTAAGATTTCTAGTACCATTTTATTTTGTATAACTGCTTGGCACATTAGTTTAATTTTAGTGTTTAGGAGGGCTATTCTTCAGATAGTATCATTTAAGGCCTTTTGTTCTTTAAGGTATTATTAATGGGCCAGAATTTTACATTCCAATTAGTTATTTTAACACTTAGTATATACCCTGGGCAGTGCATGCATCATTTTTAAGAATTTGTAATTGCAACCAATGATGTCCCTGAAGAGGAGACACCCACTAAGGGATTTCTGAGGTACTAGAAACAGAAAGTAATCTGCATATTTAACAGGATGAAATTCTATTTATTCTAGCTATATCTTCAGCCCAATTTAAGGAATTAGATTCATTTATTATGAAGGGAGTACTAGAGAGCAGCAAATAAAAGAGTAATGTGCACTTCATATTGATTACTTAGAAGATGAAAATAAGAAAAAAACATGTAGTACTTATCTCAAATATTGGTAGTTGAGGATTTTCTTTTGAATAGTAGTTTCAGATCTTCTATAGGTTCACAGGCATACTTGGGTTCTCGAATTTTGGTGTCCTGTGCAATGGGTTTTTCCTTATCTTTGTTGTCTGGGAGGTCTTGGGAGTTTTTCCAGGCCTTTACTCTGGAGTGGTGAATCCAGGCCTTGATACCTGTGACTCCGAAGTTATCCCGGACAAGCCCCCAAAGATGATGCCGGGGTTCTTGTTTGTGGAGTCGAAGAATGAACTTAACAGTCAAGGTAGGAGAGCCAGGGCAGAGGGTTTTATTGAGAGATACAGTGAGAGGACAGAACTCCTGGTTCACACCATGAGGGGACAAGAGAGCCCCATGATGTTATGACTTTATTTTAAATACCTGATTCTCAACTTTTTTATGGCATTTGTCATGGTTTGAAAAGTGCAGGCAGTGCCTCTTGTTTAGTTGTAGTACATTGTGGAAAAAGAGGCTTAAAGGAGATCACCATAAGATTAATTTTGTGACTATTTCTCATTAAATTTTTTTTAATGACAAGTGCAAAAGTGAAACAAAACAAGGATATTTAATGCAAAATTGATGCCCTGATCAGACTCTCCCCCCCACCTCCCACATCCCTACAGTTACCAGTGCTTATCGTTCCATGTGTCCTCCTCTACATTTATTCTTGACATTTTATACCCAGCTGTTGGCACTGTACATATATCAGTCAAAACAGATAAGCAGCGAGAAGTGGTAAGTGCAGAAGGGAGTGAGTGTCCCTTTTCTGTACATAGCAACAAGCAATCAGAAATCCACAGGCAGGCTGCTTGAAGCAGCTTGGCGGGGTCCTCACAGGAAAGGCCCTCTGGTCAGGTGGAACCCTAAGTAAGTGAGGGAACTCTTTCAGGTGCTCCTTGTCATCTGAGGTGCTGGGCCCCTCTTGGGATGGAGATGAAGCAGAATCCACTGGTGAAATAATTAGACTCGGAGACACAGCACACACCTTTTCTCTAAGAAGTAATGGTGAGTAGCTAGCCTTTAAGTATCAGTTATTGTTATTCAGCATACAATTGTGAAAATGTAAATAGTACTCAAGGTTGAGAAGAATCAAGAGAACCCTAACGACATCAGAATTGAAATTCCATAATACTACCATTACCCACTAAATATGAACAGTTATAAGAAACCAGTCAAGTGGAAATCACAGCATCTGGGAATATAAATAGATGCAAGTTTGTCATATAATATGTGGGACTTGATACTCTGGGAAGAGAATTCTAGATGCAGCTTAACAGTCTAGTCATACTCAGAGTACCTTTTAAGTGTATTTCCTTGAGCTGGGTGACTCACTTTTTTCATGGTTTCAACCAACAAGTCTCTACTCCAGTGACAATTTTTCTCCCAAGCTTCAGTCCACATTCCAACAGTTTAGTGCCTAGACACAGTAAACCAGAATAGCTTTGGGTCCGTTTTGAGCCTCCCTCCATGCCTTCCTCCAACCACCCCATTCCCTTTCTGCCCACCTTGGTTGCCATGCTCTTCTCTGGCACCATATTGTTTCTTCTGTTGGGATGCTCTTCCATTCCTTTTTATTCCTGGCAAACACCCTATAAAGCCCAGCCTCCCCGACCTGCCTCAGGCTCTGAGGCTTGGTATTCCTACAGTGTAGCCTTCTCACCTTACTTGACCATCACATTCTCACATTGCATAGTAACTCTGGGTTCCAGGGACAGTAGTCAGTAAATAAGTATTCAGCAAGTACTTACTTAGTGTCTTCCCTGTGCCACGCAGTGGTGACTCAGTGGTAAAGAAAACAGGCACCAGTCCCTTCCCTCATGGAGTTTACATTGTACCTATAGGGGCAGCCAATTGATAAGACAAATAAGTGAAGTAAATAGTAAAACCATTCATACTAGTATTCCAAAGGAAAGCAATTCCAAAGGAAAACACCAGGCCCACAATAACTATTTTTTTTTAATGGAAGAACAGGAATGCTAAAGTGGAATCGAGTACATTAAATTGGGAATCATGTGGCCTACATTCTCAACCAGACTCTGCTGCTGGCCATTTGACTTTGGACAAGGCCCTTATCTTTTCTGAATCCCCCTTTCTTCAAGTGTGAAATGAGAGAGTTCAACTCAAGTGTCTCTGAAATCCCTTCCATCGTTAATACTCTCATCAAAGAATAGACACTGCAATCCAAGGAATTTAGTTCAAAGAAACTGAGTCTGGAAGGTCAGATAGTAGGCCAGAGGACATGTACTTGACACTGGGATGACCAAAGTAATGGAATGGCCAGAGTCAGGTGTAGGTAACACAAGAATGTTTCTTGAAGGAAGGGAGTCAGATGGGATTGACAGAAGATGGAAGGGATGGTGATTTTAAAATGGTGTTCTCTGATAGCAGGTGCCATGTAGAAAGGATCCGTCTATAAAACGTGAATTACTTGTTTTCAGATTTTAACTCTTGAGATTATAATGCAACTAAGGGTAAGCAAGAAAGGGTTGAGAGAAAAGCTAAGCTGTGTTCAGGAATGATGTCATGAAGGGCATTTATGTTTAATTTAAATTATCAAATAGCTTACCATATACATTCATAGGCATCTAATTTAGGTTTCAGTTCCTGGACTATAAATCTTTTTTTTCAATTGAGATATAACTGGCATATAACATACTAGTTTACTAATGATTCTGTTTTTATATGTTGTGAAATGATCCCAGTAAGTCTAGCTAATATCCATAACCACAGAGTTTGATAATTTTCTTGTGATGAGAACTTTTAAGATCTACTCTCTTAGCATCCTCCAAATATACAGTACAGTATTATTAACTATAGTCACCATATTGTATATTACATCCCTATGACATTTACTTTATAACTGGAAGTTTGTACCTTTTGACCACATTCACCCAATTTTTTCTGCCCAGGGCCCCCTTTTTTTTTAGTGAAATGTTACATGTTTATTATGTAGGTACTTACATAATTGAAATTTTATTAATGTTAGCAGTAGAAAACAGTACATCATAAAACAATCTAAAGATTATGGAGATATTTGAGCATGTAACTCAGTCTAACAAAGTAAAAGTTCAAGATGTTAACTAGCCATGAGATTTAGGAGAAATTCCATCAAAAAGAAAGCATATGAGACTGTTAATCAAGAAACTGAAGAAAAGAATGCACCCAGATAAAAATGAATTAGTTTGAGGTCAAAGAGATGACAAATTCTGTATCAGGTAGTAGAGAAATTGTGGATCAAGTTAAAATTTTGAACATTAGATCTTAGATGTTATTCATGTGAAATGTGAAGGTATGGAGGGAGATTGGCATATTTAAAATACTTTGAAGTGAAAATAGCCCTATTGCACTGGATTGTGGAAAAGGAGAGCACAAAAAGATCTTTGAGAGACATTTGACGAGTATCAGAAATTTAAAAACACATAGTGTCTTGGAATAAACTGCATGGATTTTGGAATCTGTACAAAGTGAATTATTCTGTATTTAGTGATTTATGTCAGTTGGCCATTCTGATAACAATTTTTAAAGGAACATTCTCATACCTTCAAAGTGAGGAATAAATTTATGGTGAGGTTTTCACCAAATTGAAGGGATAAACAGTCATTTGGAGAAGGGAATTCATGAATCCATTTCGTTTATGGGGACCTTGTGTGTTGTACATTTCTGAGGGACAAAATTATTCACCCAATTCCAGAAATATTTTAGTAATAGTTTTCTATGTAATAACATTATAAAGCTGACTCAGAATATTAAGTATTTGAAAATAAGACAATGTGTTTGTAAATTTTTGATTGTGGTAATAACCAAGACTCCTAGTTCAGAGATAATACCCACACAACAGTCAGCATTTCTATAATTGGCACCTATTTTCTAAACCAAAGTAATGAGCCATTGTGCAAAACTTTACTTTTAAATTGTATAAATGATTCTGGCTACAGAACTACATCATGCTATCTGATGTTATTAAAAGCAATGGATATTTCAGGTAATCATAGTTTTTATGATTACATCATTCCTGAGATTTTTTTTATCCTCTGAGTATAAAACTCTTGGCTTTTAGTATAACATTCAGCAATAAAAAAATTTTACCTTTAATATTTTCTTTTCTAGGTGCCCAAAGTTCTAATGAAATGCAGAATTCTAAAAGAGCCTCAAACATACCATGTTCTAAATCATATGCAGAAACATTGAACTCTCCCTCACCTACTTTTTTGTCCAAGAGTAGGACATCCTTTGTTGAAGACAGTGAGTAGTAGTGCATTTTTAGTTCTTGAGACTATTGCTGTGGGTTGGAGGCAGTAGTTAGCTCCTGGGACAACTGCTGGTGCTATCAGCATTTTCACTTGGCTTGCTCTACACTTTATGCAGTTCTTTTTGGTTTTACATGAGCTTATTTGAAAGTGTTTGCTATTAATTCATGAGCTCTGATTTCTTCGTAAGATATCTGTCGTTAACATTTTTTGCATCTAAATATTTCTTTGGTTACATTATTTGCATCTTACTACTTCATCTCAATCCTCTCTTCAGACAAAGACTTTAGAACAATAAGAGTCTCTGATACATTAGTATATCCATTGGTGGTCTTCAAATTACTAGTGAATGACAAAATTAACTAATTGAAAAACATTCTCATTTCTTATTGTTGTCTCTGTGATTTTCATATGGTTAGCCTTACATCAAATCATTGTTAATGGCTAACCAGTTTTGTAACACATGGATGAACCATAATTTATATAGCTACTCAAGGCATTTAGGTTTTTAGTAATTTTTCATTATTTTAAAATAACTTTTCAGAAAACACATTTATGATATTAAAATTGTTCTGATTTAGATTCCTGCCCATTTGCTGAGGATGAGTCCCTGATGTGTGTGTGTACTTTAAAAAAAAAATCAAGTTTAAATATATTTCTAAGTGTGTGTGACATGTTTATATAGTTATGTATATATATGTAATTTTTTTTTCTTAGATTTTTATCTTAATGTCTACTTTAATTTTTCCAACTAGCAGAAATTCCTTCTGTGGAGATGATTCCAAGTGCTAGGAAGCTAGGGGAGCCTATCAGATCAGCTATTCCTTTACATCCACCCTACCACCCTTTAGAGCCTCGAGCACCCTGCCCCATAGGAAAAGAATACTTGCATTCAAGTTACTGCTCCCCTGCAATGAATTCTACTGGAGAGGGCACAGCATTTTCTGTGGTAAGTAGAAAAGCTTGCTTTCAATTGGATTGAAATCGGTATAAAGAGGTGTCCGCTAGAACAGTAATCACTGTATTGATCAGAGCACTGTACTTAAAATTTGTCTCCACATATACCTACATCTTCTTACTCTAGGAAGATAGAGACAGGATGAATGTATAAAAAAGGGAAATAGTAAGAACAAACACATTTTTAATGTTTATTTTGTGCCAGGCACAGTTCTGGTTACTTTACAGGTATTAGAATAATTTACTCCTCACAACAGCCCTGGAGCAGGTACTACTTTTATTCCCAGGGTGAAGCTGAAAATAGCCTAAGTATCTTGTCTGAGGTCACACAATTGTAGAGTCAGAATTTGAACTCAAGCATTATAGCTTCAGAACTCATATTGAATGTCCCTAATAATTAAAATTTTTAGAAGTGTAAGAAAGTGTGAAAAATAACCTTTCATCCATATTCCTATTATCCATCATGAACTACTATTAATATCTTGGCCTATTTGCTTCCACTTTCTTTGAGAAAAAATATCCCTTTTATACAGTAATCCTAGAAACAACAATAGGCAGGTATATGCAAAGGGTGAATTTATAAACAATAATACATTTTCATTATTTAAAATTCAAACAATAAATGTAGAGATGAAGTAAGCATATTAGCATCAGGTGACCATCACTGTAAACATTCTGTTTATTGAGACAGGCGAGTGGATGGTTAAAAAGAGAGAAAAAAGGTATCACAGGGTAATGGTTAACTTTGTGGAGGTTTATGGGGGGATGGTGGAAAGGCTTCTGAGTTGCTGGTAATCTGTTTCTTGAGTGTCATTTAGTGGGAATTCATTTTGAAGTAATTCCTGAGCAGGACACTTAAAGAATTTTTTTTAATGTGATGATACATATTATAGGTGTTAATTACTAAAAAGTATTAATTTTTCTTTAAGTGAAGAAGATGATACTGAAATTGAAGATGGTTAAACATGAAATGTTTCTTCACCCATAAGGTTTCCTCTAATGTTAAGAGTTTATATTCCTACTTTGAGAGGTTTTGTTTTATCTTTCACTGTTCAATTTGGGACAGTTTCTACTGATTTCTTAATAATAAAAGATAATGACTTCAGTACTTCCACTTGTGATTTGATGTTTTTCATTGTCTAGGATAGCTGAATTTGCATATTTGAAAACACCTACCTGACTTTATATTTGAATGGCATTCTAAGCCACACCTTTGATCATAGTTTATAGATAGTGCTCCATTCATTTGGCATTGGAAGTCTAAATAGAGTATTTTGACAAGTTGTGTTTTTAAAAAAGCAAAACGTAAAATAAAGGGACCTAGTTTTATGCCACAGGCTCTCCTTCCCCCCACACCCAAAATGTTATTTTTAATGTGTCTTCTTTGTAACTTACTCAAATCAACTCTCTTCTGTTTTTAATAGGAACTAAATGATAGAAGTTTCTTAACTTCGAAGTTTCCTAAAGATAGCCAGCAGGAAATGAGTCCAGCTCGAGTCCAAGTCCCTAGGACAAGGAAGCTTCCCAAAGGGAAAAGGTAACATTAATGTTTACAGTCTGTTTGCAAAGGGACTTGAAAAGTATAAGGGGTATACTCTCCAAACTAAGCTGTGAAGACCAGTGTGAAACATTTGTTCAAGCACGTATTACAATCATTTTGAATTAACTGATGTACACTTGGCTACTAAAATGTCACATGGCCACTTTCATTACAGATATGAAAACAGAGATGCAGTCTCGTCCTGGGATTCACCTTTCTCCCAGAGGCAAGGAAAGAGGTTCACAGAGCAAGAATTACATGCAGTATCAGAGAAACTCTCTCAACGGCTCACTGAACTAGACTGGGCAAGTCTTGCTTTTTACCTGTACTGGCATTGCCATAGTTGGTGAGCATTTAAGTGATCTCCCAATCATGATCTCCCAATCGAAGGTGAAAGCTAAGCTATTGGAAAGATAGTTTTTTCTTAGTTACTGTGAAAATTATCCTTAGGTCAAGCAAGAGGACATAGGATGAGAAATGTTCTCCTGGCCTTTCATGGTATAGCCAAATTTGGTTCAGATTTATCTAAATTTATACTGAATTTTGATGAAAACTAAATCATTTAACATAAATGATTACATTAGACCATGTACCTTTAGATCCATCTATATAGTTTTCCTTCGTCACTAAAGATGGATTTGGTATAAAATTAGGTGGATTTCTGATTCTCACATAACACAATGTTGCAATTTGGGGGTATCACTGTATAAATGTATTAAATTTCTGTATGACTTAAAGTTTATAGAAACTGAATAGTCTGTAGCACTGATACACAGCCTTTAGAAACTAAACATACATAGGCAAATACTAAAACTTGTTATCAGTGCCTAATTATCAGAGGAAGCTTTTTAAAGGTTATATCTGACAACTCCTTCCAGCTTGCATTCTGTTGAAATCAATGAGAGATGTTGAAAAGAGTTTTCTTGATAGATGTTAAGAAGTGCCCTGGGTGATCGAATTAAAGAAAAGACCAACTATGAAGAAGAGGCTTTTGGAAATGAAGTGGTGGAGAGTGGAAACGATGAGACGCTGTCTCAACACAGCGACAGCATCATGGAATATGGGCCAAAGAAGCGAAGGCCAGGTACCTTACCTATCCCAGAAAGGCCAGGATGAGGATGTCCCACAGAACCACTTAGGCACATCCACATCTTTATAATGACTGGCTTTCTCATTTTAAATATTTCAGATATATATAAAAAGATAAAAACTAATATCAAATACCTGTATCTTCACCATGTAGAAGAAACAGATGTTGACAGTTACATTTGCTTTACACCTTCTGCATTTAAGAATAAGAGTTAGAATATGTAATATATAATAATATCTATTAGGTAATAATACATATATATAGGTTGTTTCCACGTCTTAGCTATTGGAAATAATGCTACTGTGAGCATGGGGTGCAGCTATCTCTCACAGTGTTTTTGACCCTCAGATACATTTCCAGAAATGGATTGTATAGTAATTTTATTTTTAATTTTTGAGGAACCTCCGTATTGTTTTCCATAGTGGTTATACCATTTACAACAGCACCAATAGTGCATAAAGATTCCCTTTTCTCCACATCCTTGCTAACACATTTAGCTCTTGTATTTTTGATGATAGCCATTCTAAAAGATGTGAGTTAATATCTAATGGTGATTTTGAGTTCCCTGATGATTAGTAGATGTTGAGCACCTTTTCATGTACCTATTGTCCATTATCATCTTTGGGAAAATGTTCAGTTCCTCTGCCCATTTTTTAATTGCATTATTTATTTTTTTGCTGTTGAGTTCTTTGTATATTTTGGATATTAACCCCTTATCAGATATCTGATTTGCAGATATTTTTCCCCATTTCATAGGTTGCTGCTTCATTTTGTTGATCATTACCTTTGCTGTGTGGAAGATTTTAGTTTGATGGTTCTTCCACTTGTTTCTATTTCATTGCTTGTACTTTTGGTATCATATCTTTCTTGTTTTTATTGTAAGCATTTATCACTATGACCTTGCGTCTTAGAACTGCTTTTGCTGCATCCCATAAATTTTGGTATGTTGTATTTCCACTTTGATTTGTCTCCAGAAATTTTTTTCTTTTTGCTTTCTTCTTTGACCCATTAGTTGTTCAGTAGCATGTGAATTTTCCAGTTTATTTCTGGTTTCATACCATTATGGTCAAAAAAGATACTTGATAGGATGTCACTCTTCCTGTGTTTATTAAGACTTGTTTTGTAGCCTAATATAATCTGTCCTGGAGAATATTCCATATGCACTTAAGAATGTGTATTCTGTTGCTTTGGGATAGAATGTTCTATAGATGTCTGTTAAATTATCTGGTCTTACATGTATATCCATTATATTCTTATTGATGTTCTGTCTGGATGACCTATCTATTGGGGTATTGAAGTCCCCTACCATTGTATTGCTGTCAGTTTTTCTCTTTAGGTCTATTAATATTTGCTTCATATTAGGCACCCCTCTGTTGAATACATACTTAGAAATATCATAGCCTCTTCAATATTGACCCCTTTAACATTACATAGTGACCATCTTTGTCTCTTGTTACAGTCTTTGTCTTAAAGTCTATTTTGTCTAACAGAAGTATAGCTACAGCTTTCTTTTGGTTTCCATTGTGTGGAATCTCTTTACCCATCCCTTCACTTTCAGTCCACATGTGTCTTTAAAGCTGAAGTAACTCCTTTGTAGGCAGTATATAGTTGGGTTTTTTTTTTAAATCCATTCAGCTACTCTCTACCTTTGGTTGGAGAATTTAGTCCATTTACATTTAAAGTAATTGATGGGTAGTATTGCCACTTTGCTCATTTTCTGGCTGTTTTTTAATTCCCTTGTTCTTTTCTTTTGTTCTCATCCTCTGATTTGATGATTTTCTCTAGTGGTATGCTTAGATTCCTCTGTCTTTTGTATATCTCTTACAGGTTTTTTAACTAAGTGTTACTACGATAAGGGTTATAGAAAACATTAATAAGAGTGTTTTACACCGATAACAGCTTAAATGTAAATGTCCTACATTTTTACTGTGCCCCATTTCATGTTTATTGTGTCACAGTTTACATCTTTCTATCCTGTATATCTATTAAATTAGTTATTTTTACTACTTTTGTCTTTCAATCACAAATTTTTATGTGACTTACCCACCATCATTACAACATACTTTAAACTTAACTATTTATCGCTACCAGTGAGATGTATACTTCCATATGTTCTCCTGTTATTAATTAATACCCTTTCATTTCAGTTTGAAGAAGTCCCTTTAAAATTTCTTGTCTGTTTGAGTGTTAATGAACTCCTTCAGCTTTTGCTTATCTGGAAAACTGTCTAATTCTGAAGGACAGCTTTGCCAGGTAGAGTAGTTTTTGTTGGCAATTTTTCTTTCAATACTTTGAATATATTGTGCCATTCCCTCTGGTCTGCAAAGTTTCTGCTGAAAAACCTGACAATCTCATGGGGGTTCTGACAGAGGTTCCCCTATACATAACAAGTTGTCTTTCTCTTACTGCTTTTAAGATTCTCTCAAGTTAAAATTTGACACTTTAATTATAATGTGTCTCAGTGTGGGGGTCTTTGGATTCATCTTATTTGAAAGTTTCTGGGCTTCCTGGATCTGGATATCTGTTTCTATCCCCAGGTTAGGGGAGTTTTCAGCCATTTTATCTTTGAATAAGCATTCTTCTCCTCTCTTCTTCTGGGACTCCTATAATGTGAATATGGCTCCACTTCTTGGTGTTCTTTAAGTCTTTTAAGCTATCTTCACTCTTTTTCATTCTTTTTGCTCCTCTGTTTGGATGAATTCCACTGCCATTTTTGTGTTTGCTGATCCTTTCTACTTCATCTGGTCTCCCTCTATTGTATTTTTCATTTGTTGTGTTCTTCAGCTTTTGTTATTTGTTTGGTACTTTCTTGTATTTTCTCTCTGTTATAAGTCTCGCTTTGTTTATGCATTGGTCTGACCTCAGTAAGCATCTTTATGACCACAATTTTGAACTCTTTATTACGTAAATCCCCTATCTACACTTCATTAAGGTCTATTTCTTGAATTTTACCTTGTTCTTTTCTTTGGAATATATTCCTCTGTTTCATTTTCCTTTAGTCTGTGTTGGTTCCTGTGCATTAGATGAAAATAGCCACCTGTCCTGGTCTTGAAGGAGTAGTTGCAGGAGGTGAATCTATTCAGCCCGTCCCTGGCTCTTAGTTGTCTCTTAAACATTTGTGATTGTCCACACTGCCCTCTTTGTTCTTTTTCTTTTCTTTTTTGTTTATTTTTGCCCTCTTTGTTCTTAATGGCTCCCAAGAGCTGAGGGTGTACCAAGTCCAATTTTGATGTGGGGTTTTTCTCATTCACCTAATGCATAGAGTTGTTCAGCTAGTGTTGATTCCTTTTAGAGGGAATTATTCCATATGTACCTGTAGAAGCAGTGGAAGGAAGTGAGTTCTACAGCATCTATATTGCCATCTTGAACTGGAACCCTCTCATCCCTGTTCTTATACTTTAACCAGCTTTTATTTTATTTGTTACTAGCCTGTATATACTGTTTTATTTTAAATTTACATAGATTATTACATACAATACTATTACATAAAATAATATATTACAACGTTTTTCTGTTAACTGTTTTGGAAATTATGTTAATACTTAAAGATCCACTTAATTCATTTTAACTACTATGTAAATTTATACAGTGTACCCTATTTGCATGAGTGTGTGTGTTGTGTGTGTGTATCACCTTTTCCTCTATTGCAGGACATGTAAATTGTTTCTAGTTTTCATAACTACAAAAATTCTTCAATGAACAAGCTGTAACATGCAAAGGATTCTCTAGATCTGTATCTAGTAGAATTTCTGGATCATAGGGTTTACACTTTTTCACCACTCCCAAATTTCCCTCCAAAGTAAATGCACCACTTATGTCAGCAATGCATGACATTTCAGGTTTGCCACATCCTTGCAGATACTTCTATCAAATAATTATCCTGTTTTCCACCAACTAAAATTCATGTTTTCCATTCAATTCTAAACATATAAACAAATACGAGTTGGTTATAGACATATGAGTACATTTAGTGCACTCACAGTCTTTGGATTTGGTAAAAATCAACCATTTGGTTTCCGATTTGTCATTTCTGGATGTCAGGAATTAATACTACATGTGTCTTCTGTATTGCAGGACTTACCATGAATGGAAAGCCACCCTACAGATCTCACTCACTGTCTCCATCTGCAGTTACCAAAAACAAACAGTTCCATATACAGAGAAAACGGCAGCAAAAAACAAAAGAAACTGATACTCGCCAATGCCAAGCAAAGGTACATCCCATCTCTTGTCCACTGTTGGGCAGAAGACAGTACTGTTTACCTTCAGCCAAGTGCCACAGTGAACATGCTGTTGATTAAGGGCCTGAAGTGCATTTAACATGCTTGAGCTGAGTGGATGATAAAAAATTTGTAATGGTGAAAAATTAAATTAGATGGCTTCAATAATGTGTAACTTCAACTAAATATTAACTCAGTATGTAACTAACAGGAATATCAAAATAATTACAAAAACTAGAAACAAAAAATGCATTATGTAAAATTATGTCCCAATTACATGTCTGTTAAATAATATTTATGCTAAGAAGCCTGAAAGGAAAGGACCTTAAAAAAAAATAAAAAGGACTGACTTCCGGGAAAATGGTGGCATAAGCAGGGCGGCAGAAATCTCCTCCCAACACTATATTTATCTATGAAAATACAGCAAATATAACTATTCCTAAAAGAGAGACCAGAATACACAGGAAAGCGCACAGCGTGCAGCTACACCTGAGAGGACTCGGCACCCTGCGATGCGGGTAAGATACGGAGCCGCGACCCGGCGGACCTGAGCACTCCCCCACCCCAGCACGCTGGCGGGAGGAGAGGATTCAGAGCCAGGAGGGAGTGGAAGTGCACCCCGCGAAATAAACAGCCCCGGTGATTTGTGCAGGGAGCGCTGACACACATTGCGTGGTGTACCGGAGAGTGGAGAGACAGAGGCTACAGGATCTGAGCAGGGAATGTGCCAGGGTGCTTGCAGGTGGCTCCCAGAAGGAAAAAAAAAAAAAGAAGAAGAAAAGCGCGTGCTCTTTGTCAGCAGTCTTAAAGAGACAGGAGCCCAGCGGATGGGCCAGATTGCCTCGGCACACTCAGCCCAGCAGGCTGGGAGTCCTGGGGAGTTATGGACCCCTTAGCTGGTGACTGGGAAAGGGTGGCTGCACTTAGACTTCCCAAAGAGATCAACAGCCTCCCATTCGTTCCCACCCTGGCCAGAGGTATAAAGGGCCCTGTAGAGTGGCGGAGCCACGGCTGCGGAATAGTGGAGCAATAGCACCACCTACAGCATCCCCACAGAATCCCCTCCTGGTGGGCGTTTTTTTTTATTTTCTTTTGTTTTTGTTTTTTGTTTTCTCTTTTTTTTTCTTTATTTCTTTCTTCTTTTTTTCCTCTTTTTTTCTTTTTTCTATTTTTTCTTTTTAAAGTCTTAAAGAGCCCAGCTGACATACATGGCAACTACCAGCGACCACTTCTATAGCCATGAAAAGACAGAGGAATATGATCCAGACTAAGATCAACCAGACAACCGCAGAGAAGGAGCCTGAAGGGACGGAAATGCACAGTCTTCCTGAAAAAGAATTCAGAATAAAAGTCATAACCATACTGACGGATCTACAGAGAAATGTGCAAGAGCTGAGGGAGGAAGTGAGGGAAGTGAGGAAAGACAATGCAGAAATCAGACAACCAGTCGACGGGCTTAACAGCAGACTGGATGAGATGCAAGAGACTGTTAATGGAATAGAAATCAAAGAACAGGAATACACAGAAGCTGAGGCAGAGAGAGATAAAAGGATCTCTAGGAATGAAAGAATATTAAGAGAACTGTGTGACCAATCCAAACGGAACAATATTCGCATTATAGGAGTACCAGAGGAAGAAGAGAGAGAAAAAGGGATAGAAAGTGTCTTTGAAGAAATAATTGCTGAAAATGTTCCCACGCTAGGGGAGGAAATAGTCTTGCAGTCCACGGAAGCCCACACATCTCCCAACACAAGAGACCCAAGGAACACAACACTAAGACACATAATCATTAAAATGGCAAAGATCAAAAATAAAGACAGAGTATTAAAGGCAGCTAGACAGAGAAAAAAGATCACCTACAAAGTAAAACCCATCAGACTGTCATCAGACTTCTCAACAGAAACCTTACAGGCCAGAAGAGAATGGCATGATATATTTAACATAATGAAACAGAAGGGCCTCGACTAAGAATATTGTATCCAGCACAATTATCATTTAAATATGATGGAGGGATTACACAATTTCCAGACAAAGGAAAGTTGAGAGAGTTTGCCTCTCATAAACCACCACTAGAGGATATCTTAAACGGACTGCTCTAGAGGGAAGCACCCCTAAGGCTAAAAAGATGTCACCAGAGAAAATAAAATCATAGCAAAGAAAGCACACCATCCAAATACTAACTAAAGGCAAAGAATAAAACACTTAATGTATAAAGAATGGAGGAGGAAGAATAAGAAGGGAGAGATAAAGAAACATCAGACGGCGTTCACAATAACTTAACAAGAAAGTTAAGTTAGATTCTTAGATAGTAAAGAAGCAACCCTTGAACCTTTGGTAACCACAAATCTAAAGCCAGCAATGGCAATAAGTACATATCTATCAATAATCACCCTAAATGTAAATGGACTGAATGCATCAATCAAAAGACACAGAGTAACAGAATGGATAAAAAAGCAAGACCCATCTATATGCTGCTTACAAGAGACTCACCTCAAACCCAAAGATATACACAGACTAAAAGTGAAGGGATGGAAAAAGATATTTCATGCAAACAACAAAGAGAAAAAAGCAGGTGTTGCAGTACTTGTGTCAGACAAAATAGACTTCAAAACGAAGAAAGTAGCAAGAGATAAAGAAGGAGATTACATAATGATAAAGGGGTCAGTCCAACAAGAAGATATAACCATTATATATGCACCCAACACAGGAGCGCCAACATATGTGAAACAAATACTAACAGAATTGAAGGAGGAAATAGACAACAATGCATTCATTTTAGGAGACTTCAACACACCACTCACTCCAAAGGATAGATCAACCAGACAGAGAATAAGTAAAGACACAGAGGCACTGAACAACACACTAGAACAGATGGACCTAACAGATATCTACAGAACTCTGCACCCAAAAGCAACAGGATACACATTCTTCTCAAGTGCACACGGAACATTTTCCAGAATAGGCCACATACTAGGCCACAAAAAGAACCTCAGTAAAATCAAAAATATTGAAATTCTACCAAAAAACTCAGATCACAAAGGTATAAAACTAGAAATAAATTTTAGAAAGAAATCAAAAAGGCTCACAAATACATGGAGACTTAACATTCTCCTAATTAATCAATGGGTTAATGACCAAATCAAAACAGAAATCAAAGAATATATGGAGACTAATGACAACAACAACACAAAGCCACAACTTCTGTGGGACGCAGCAAAGGCAGTTCTAAGAGGAAAGTATATTGTAATCCAGGCCTATTTAAAGAAGGAAGAACATTCCCAAATGAACAGTCTAAAGACACAATTACTGAAATTGGAAAAAGAAGAACAAATGAGGCCCAAAGTCACCAGAAGGAGGGACATAATAAAGATCAGAGAAGAAATAAATAGAATTGAGAAGAATAAAACAATAGAAAAAATCAATGAAACCAAGAGCTGGTTCTTTGAAAAAATAAAGAAAACCGATAAACCCCTAGCCAGACTCATTAAGAGAAAAAGAGAATCTACACACATAAAAAGAATCAGAAATGAGAAAGGAAAAATAACGACGGACCCCACAGAAATACAAAGAATTATGAGAATCTATATGCTAACAAGCTGGAAAACGTAGAAGAAATGGACAACTTCTTAGAAAAATACAACCTTCCAACCTGACCAAGCAAGAAACAGAAAAACTATGCAGACCAATCACCAGCATTAAAATTGACACGCTAATAAAAAAACTACCCAAGAACAAAACCCCTGGACTAGATGGATTCACCTCTGAATTCTACCAGACATATAGAGAAGAAATAACACCCATTCTCCTTAAAGTTTTCCAAAATATAGAAGAGTAGGGAATACTTCCAAACTCATTCTATGAAGCATGCATCACTCTAATACCAAAACCGGGGAAAGACCTCACCAAAAAAGAAAATTACAGACCAATATCCCTGATGAACGTAGATGCAAAAATACTCAAAATATTAGCAAACCGAATTCAAAAATACATCAAGAGGATCATACACCATGATCACGTGGGATTCATCCCAGGGATGCAAGGATGATACAACATTCGAAAATCCATCAACATCATCCACCACATCAACAAAAAGAAGAACAAAAACCACATGATCATCTCCATAGATGCTGAAAAGCATTTGACAAAATTCAGCATCCATTCCTGATTAAAACTCTCAACAAAATGGGTATAGAGGGCAAGTACCTCAACATAATAAAGGCCATATATGATAAACCCACAACAAACATCATACTTAACAGCAAGAAGCTGAAAGCTTTTCATCTAAGATCAGGAACAAGACAGGGATGCCCACTCTCTCCACTGTTATTCAACATAGTACTGGAGGTCCTAGCCACGGCAATCAGACAAAACAAAGACATACAAGGCATCCAGATTGGTAAAGAAGAAGTCAAATTGTCACTATTTGCAGATGATATGATACTGTACATAAAAAACCCTAAAGACTCCACTCCAAAACTACTAGAACTAATATCTGAATTCAGCAAAGTTGCAGGATACAAAATTAACACAAAAAAATCTGTTGCTTTCCTATACACTAACGATGAACTAACAGAAAGAGAAATCAGGAAAACAATTCCATTCACAATTGCATCAAAAAGAATAAAATACCTAGGAATAAACCTAACGAAGGAAGTGAAAGACCTGTACTCTGAAAACTACAAGACACTCCTAGGAGAAATTAAGGAAGACACTAACAAATGGAAATGCATCCCATGCTCTTGGCTAGGAAGAATAAATATTGTCAAAATGGCAATACTACCTAAAGCAATCTACAGATTCAACGCGATCCCTATCAAACTACCAACAGCTTTCTTCAATGAACTGGAACAAATAATTCTAAAATTCATATGGAACAGCAAAAGACCCCGAATAGCCAAACAATCCTGAGAAGGAGGAATCAAACAGGGGGAATTACGCTCCCTGACTTCAAGCTCTACTACAAAGCCACAGTAATCAAGACAATTTGGGACTGGCACAAAAACAGACCCACAGACCAGTGGAACAGAATAGAAAATCCAAACATTAACCCAAACACCTACAGTCAATTAATATTTGATAAGGGAGCCTTGGATATACAATGGGGAGATGACAGCCTCTTCAGCAGCTGGTGTTGGAAAAACTGGACAGCTACATGTAAGAGAATGAAACTGGACTACTGTCTAGCCCCATACACAAAGGTAAACTCAAGGTGGATCAAAGACCTGAATGTAAGTCATGAAACCATAAAACTCTTTGAAAAAAACATAGGCAAAAATCTCTTGGACATAAACTTGAGCGACTTCTTCATGAACATATCTCCCCAGGCAAGGGAAACAAAAGCAAAAATGAAGAAGTGGGACTATATCAAGCTGAAAAGCTTCTGTACAGCAAAGGACATCATCAGTAGAACAAATAGACATCCTACAGTATGGGAGAATATATTCATAAATGATGTATCTGATAAGGGGTTGACATCCAAAATAAATGAAGAACTCACACACCTTAACAAACAAAAAGCAAATAATCCAATTAAGAAATGGGCA
>JAQQAC010006923.1:29661523-29749670 GCA_029783875.1 Phataginus tricuspis
AGGTGGATCAAAGACCTGAATGTAAGTCATGAAACCATAAAACTCTTTGAAAAAAACATAGGCAAAAATCTCTTGGACATAAACTTGAGCGACTTCTTCATGAACATATCTCCCCAGGCAAGGGAAACAAAAGCAAAAATGAAGAAGTGGGACTATATCAAGCTGAAAAGCTTCTGTACAGCAAAGGACATCATCAGTAGAACAAATAGACATCCTACAGTATGGGAGAATATATTCATAAATGATGTATCTGATAAGGGGTTGACATCCAAAATAAATGAAGAACTCACACACCTTAACAAACAAAAAGCAAATAATCCAATTAAGAAATGGGCACAGGACATGAATAGACACTTCTCTAAAGAAGAAATTCAGATGGCCAACAGGCACATGAAAAGATGCTCCACATTGCTGGTCATCAGAGAAATGCAGATTAAAACCACAATGAGATATCACCTCACACCAGTGAGGATGGTCAACATCCAAAACACAAACAACAACAAATGTTGGCGAGGATGTGGAGAGAGGGGAACCCTCCTACACTGCTGGTGGGAATGCAAATTAGTTCAACCATTGTGGAAAGCAGTATGGAGGTTCCTCAAAAAACTCAAAATAGAAATACCATTTGACCCAGGAATTCCACTCCTAGGAATTTACCCTAAGAATGCAGCAGCCCAGTTTGAAAAAGACATATGCCCCTATGTTTATCGCAGCACTATTTACAATAGCCAAGAAATGGAAGCAACCTAAGTGTCCATCAGTAGATGAATGGATAAAGAAGATGTGGTACATATACACAATGGAATATTACTCAGCCATAAGAAGAAAACAAATCCTACCATTTGCAACAACATGGATGAAGTTAGAGGGTATTATGCTCAGTGAAATAAGCCAAGCCGAAAAAGACAAGTACCAAATGATTTCACTTATATGTGGAGTAAGTCAGAGAACAAAGAAAACTGAAGGAACAAAACACCAGCAGACTCACAGAACCCAAGAACGGACTAATAGTTACCAAAGGGAAAGGGACTGGGGAGGATGGGTGGGAAGGGAGGGATAAGAGGGAAAAAGGGGCATTATGATTAGCAGATGTAATGTTGGGGGGGGCACGGGGAGGGCTGTACACCTCAGAGAAGACAAGCAGTGATTCTATAGCATCTCACTACACTGAGACAGTGACTGTAATGGGTTAGTTGGGGGTACCTGAAGAATGGGGTAATTTAATAACCATAATATTGCACATCTAATTTTAGGTTAATGATACCAAAATAAATTATAAAAATAAATAAAAAGGTGAATGGAATGTCAGGATTTTAGGTGAATATTTCTTCCTTCATTTTCATTTGCTCATATTTTTAGTAACTAATGTTATATGGCCTTTCCCTCTGTAGGCAATAACTGAAGCATTTGAAAAGGAATTAAGGAGAAATAAAGTTCAAGAGAATATTGGACCTATAGGAATACATGAGAAGGAGGAAACAGTGGGTAAAATTCTCTACTGTAGTAAGTACAGACAGATCAGTAGAAAGCAAAGAGGTGATCTTTTTAAAAGGAAAAAAGAATCAACAGGGCCTTAATTATTAGCTCCTTAGAAAAAGGGAGGCTTTCATTTCATGTAAGATTTCCTCTTATTCATAGGGTAGCCAGGTTGCCAAAATGTATCAGTTTTCCTTCCTGCCCAAAACTTCAGTTTTTAAGGGGATCTATTGCCTAGCAGTTCACCAAGGATTGAAAAGTAATCTGGGCTGATAAAGTGGAGTAAGAGAAGACAGGAAATCCAGATGTTCTATGCTTGGTTGGAAAAAATCCAAAGTTTAAGTTTTCATTGCCTTTCAAAAAGATGGTTACAGAAACAAACAAAATGGAATATACAGTATGGTTACAACTGATTGTAAGAGAATTTTTTTAATCTACATGGAAAATGTTGAGAAAGTACATCAAAACATTATTAGTTTTCAGGGTGTGGGAATATGCTGACTACGAAACTCAAAAAAGATTCAGTGTTTTTCAAATTCCAAGGGGTGCCAGAAGCCAAAAGATGCTTTTAACTTGGAGTAGATAAATACTAACCAGATTTTAGAAATGTGAAGTTAATGTGGTTGGCTGGGGAATACTTAGCTATCGTTGTCAACCTGTGCTATTTAAAATGCTGTATGAAAGAGTTCTTAGACTAGTTTCTTATTCTATTCTGTTTTATATCTGCTTTTAAGGAAAAAATATACAAAGAAGCTGTTCCTAAAGGAACTCCGAAATGTAGTCAGCCCTCGAAGATGTACTCTAGAAAAACCACAACTCCAAGTCCAAGAGGTGGCTTGCCAAAGCCAAACAGAACAGTTCCAAGTAAGAACCACAAAATTGTACTTTATGGAAAACTGGCATCCTTTGAAAGTGTGTGCTGCATTCCAAGACACAGCCTTGAAAACTATCATCCACCAGTTAGTTGGAGAAAGTTCCTTCTTTTATCACAGCCATATGCTAGATTTCTAGATACAGAGAAAAAAGAAAACTCTTAAATAATGCATTATTTAAAACTGGTAAATAATACCTTAGGGAGGCCTATATATTGGCACTAAAGGAATGCTAGGGCTACTACCTGCTGCTCCAGCCTTAGCTTTACTCGCTCACTCAGGCTGGTTGCCTTTTTTTGTTTCTGGGAAGTTGGTAGAACCTAAAGGATGCTCCAAAGAAAGTGAGATGGCCTGTCCAGCTCCTGTTCTATTGACACTTGGTGAGAGTAAGTGTTAAGAGTTATGTTACAAAGAAGAAGAGATCATGTGAAATGCCAGGGTGAAGTTTAAAAAATTGCTGGCCTTCTAACTAATTCCCATCAGATAGTGACTTTGCCTCCCAGTAGGGCTGAGGAGTCTGACCACACACAGCGCATCCACCCCAGCTGCTGAATAGGCTGAGCAGTTAAGATGGTCTTCACAAGACCGGCATGTCACTAATCAGAACTCTTGAGTTTAGTAGTCAGCTTACTCCAATGAGAGAAGGAAAACAAAAGTTACGCTTTTAGAACTGCTCTTTTCAGGATCAGAACCAATCATTTAAATAAGCTTTGATCTACCAGGATCAAAGGTAGAATGAGAGTTCTTACTAAAAGCTGTCAGCAAGTCTCTCAAATTAACAGCATCTTTTTTGTACCTTACAGTGAAGGTAAATGAACACAGTCTCCTGCCCCTGATGCTGGAACAGTTTCCATTTCTCTATGTTTCTGGCCAAACACTAAGCAAAATGTGGAAACAGCAAATTGCACAGATTGAACAGCTCAACAAAGATGCATATAGAGAAAATCGATCGAAGAAGAAACTCCAGGCTGAAGTAAGTTAACTGTTCATTTTAAGCATAGGACTATAAACCAGAGAGGGAAGAGCTTATTTGAGAATCCAGTGAATAGCATCATTAACCTCCTTTCCTTCTGTCCCTTTAAAGATAGAGGAAGCCTTAAGAAGGCATGACCTCCTTACTGCACTTGTCAAGAAAGAATATGAACATAACAAGAGACTGGTATGTCAAGAGCAAATTGGGTATTATAATTTTGAACTTATAAGTTAATTACTTTCATTAGTACCAGCTGAGCCATAGTCCCACAGTCTCATAGCTCTGACACTTGCCTGTCTTAAGCATCTAGGGCTTTAACCAAAATTGATGAGGAGAGATGGTGCTAGGTGCTTTATATACACAGTTTTGTTTAGTCTTTATGGTAATAATGGAGATATTTTCTGTGAAGTGAAAAACCTGAGGCTTTGAGATGTTAACTTACCCTGGATCCTACTGTAATCAGCAAGGGGCAAGATTGGGATTTTAATCTAAGTCTATCTCTGCCTTCACAGCCCCTACAAGCTACAAGTTGGTTTAACTTAGTGCTTTTTGTCCTGTCCCATCCTTCTCCAGTTGAGGGCTGAGGTAGTTTGCCAGTCCCCATTATAATTTGGATCGAAACTTATACACAGCATAATCCTCTCGAGTATAATGGAGAAAACAGATGTCAAAAACAGAAAGCTCAAAGAAGAGATTTTAAAACCCTTTGTTGAGTGTAGAGATAAACAGTAAGAACTCTAATCTTTAACAATTCCAGAGAAAGAAGGGGAAGCCATCTGAAGAACTGCATGTGGGAAAGAAAATACCTAAATACCTAGTAGAAGGCTTGTGCTTGACCTCATTTCCTCCTCACTACCCCATAGGATACTGCCTAGTTTCTTTAGTTTTGACATGAATACTCTTGGTAGCTCAAGCTTTGCTTGAAAATCTTCCAGAGAGCCATTTTTCTACTCCCTTTAAGCTGTCATCTGGGTGTGGCTTAGGTGACTTCCAGGTGGAATGGGGAGATGAATCCTCAGTTTCCCCAGGATCACTGCTACTCTCTGCAGCAGTGGGGGGGCTTACTGGAGTAGCTCTTAGGACTGAAGTGATGAATGTTCCCAAGGCTGGAAGCCTTCTGGGGGTCAGTCACAGTCTGTGCCCAGGCAGTAGGCCACTGGCCCTCCAACCTGGCTTACTGCCAAAACATGGTGATGGGGAGTGGGGCTGATTAAAATGATGGAGTCTGTCTTCTTATCCTTACCTCTTTTCCCTTTCCCTTTCTTAGCAAGACTTCAAGGACCGCATTCATAGGCAGAAGTTGACCCAGTCAAAGATAAAAGAAAATCGTCAGCAGGTTGTTCGTGCCCAAAAATATTATAATGATTATAGAGTTCAGTTACGTGCAAAAATGATGAGACTGAGGACTCGGGAAGAGATGGTAAATACGGCTTTTCTATCCAATCCTGTTAAGATGATGAATTTTGTCTGTTACCTTTCAGGACCACCTTTTTTTGTTTGTCACTTTTGTCCCATTTTTTAATCCAAAATCCAAATGCAGGTCCTGATAAAATGCTGGCTCTGAGAGTTTAGACTCATCCACCCCTCCTTTTCCTTACTAGCAGTAAATTTCATCTCTAGAGTAAACCGAAGTGGGTTGTACTGTTACCCTCATTTCTAGAGGCTACTACTAAGGCTCTGAGTGGTTAAATAACTTGACTACGGTAATATGGCTGGTTAATGAATACCACAGGACTGTAAGAATCAGTTCTTTGATGAAGAATTCTTACTGGTCAATAGAAGATAAGTTGGCATATCCAGATTCTTTGAACAGCTTGTTTTCTTGTGATGATAACCGCCTCACTCTTAGTCAGGCACAAGTGTAGATGCTCTGGGATTCTTGCCCTATGTATGTGGCTGCATGAGAATTCTTTTCTAAAGCAGGAAATAATCTTTGGGATTTAGGAAAAGATGCTGAACACTATTGGTTATTAGGGAAATACAAATCAAAACCAAAATGAGGTATCACTCACACCCACTAAGATGGCTAAAATTAAAAAGACAAGTGTTGGCAAGGATGTGAAGAAGCAGGGCTGCTGGGGTTGTAAAATGCAAACACTTTAGAACAGAGTCTGGCAGTTCCTCAAAAGTTTAAACATAGAGCTACCATGAAACTCAGCAATTTCACTCCTAGCTATATATTCACACAAATAACCTATATACAGATCTTCAAAGCAGCATTATTTATAATAGCCAGCAAGTGGAAACAAATCAAATGTGCATCAACTAATAAATGAATAAACAAAATGTGACATATCCACATAACAGAATATTATTTGGCAATAAAAAGGAATGAAGTACTGATACATGCTGTAATATAGATGAACCTTGAAAATATGCTAAGTGAATATACAAATACACAGAAACAAATGACACATACTATGATTCCATTTATATGAAATGTCCAGAATAGGCATATTCATAAAGAAAGATGAGCAGTTGCCAGGGGTTAGGAGGAGGAGAGGATGGGTAGCAACTGCTAATGCGATTGGAGTTTCTTTTTGGAGTGATAAAAACATTCTAGAGCTAGTGATAATGGTTACACTAACCTAAATATACTAAACCTTCTGAATTACACATCTTAAAAGGGGACTTTTATGGTAGTTGAATTATCTCTCAGTAAAACTGCTTTAAAAAGTAGTTTGTGAAATACGAGTAGTGTATACCTCCAGGTGGGCAAAATGATTATATTCCTCTGTGAAAGATCATAGTAACTTTATTTTCCTGACTAAATAACTGACAGATATTTAAGAAACTGTTTGAAGAAGGTTTACAAATTCAAAAGCAAAGATTACGAGACCTAAGAAATTATGCCAAAGAAAAGCGAGATGAACAAAAGAGACAGCACCAGAATGAACTGGACTCAATGGAGAACTACTATAAAGATCAGGTGGGTGCCCTGTTGTTTGTTTATATTCTAGTGTGCTTAATCTTGACTGCCCTCAAAAGTAAGTTTAGCCTATTGAACAATAAACTTCCACATATTGACTCAGAATTTGTCACTGTACAAGTTAGATTGACCCCATTTTCAAGGTAGGAATTTAAGATAAAATAAGCTAGGCTTGACCATAGTACATAATCTATATTGCCCTATATTCATTATAATAGGTTTCAAGCTTTTAAATGTTAAGAATTGCTATATTTGGACTATAGGTAAATAAAATATTTTGTTTTTTCTTTCCCTACAAACAGTTTTCATTGCTAGCAGAAGCCATATCACAGGAACGTCAAGAACTCAAAGCCAGAGAGAAATCCCAGGCCCAGGTAATAATTAACAGGGTAGAAATCATTTACTTACATTTTTAAGAAATAAGAGACAACCATATTACACCTTTTAAGAGGAATGGAAAGAATACTAATAAGAGCTATTTATGATCCAAAACATTTTTTCCTATGATTTTAAATTTACCTGTTTTAAGTTTCTGTAAGAGCTACTGCTAAATTATTAAAATTACTGCAAGAGCTTGATGAGCTGGAAGGTGGAGAGGGAATAAAAATAGATGAGGGCCTGGATCAATGTTGTGAACAGCTGGATGACATGGATTCTCTTTTAGACATTATATAAGGTGAAGAAGGAGCTGAGATATAAGATGGAGAAGGAAATACAACAACTACAGGATGTGATAACACAGAATGATGATGATGCCTTCTTCCGGGAATTGGAAGCTGACCGCTTCAGATCTCGGCTTTATCTGGCTTCCTTTCAGTACAGTAAAAATCCCTTCTTATGAAGCCAGACTACATAAGTGAAGTTTCTGGAGGACTTTACCAGGGCAGAACTAGAACTGAGCCAGTGAGCAGTATAAACCAGAAGAATCAATTCTAAATGCCTTGTCTATATATTCATTCTACTTTTTTTTTTGTTTGGTATCGTTAACGTACAATCACTTGAACAACATTATGGTTACTAGACCCCCATTAGCAAGTCCCCCCCACACACCCCACTACAGTCACTGTCCATCAGCATAGTAAGATGCTATAGAATCATTACTTGTCTTCTCTAATACTGCCTTTCCCGTGTCCCCCGCCGCTGCATTACGTGTGCTAATCATAATGCCCCTTTTCCCCTCTTATCCCTCCCTTCCCACCCATCCTCCCCAGTCCCTTTTCCTTTGGTAACTGTTAGTCCATTCTTGGGTTCTGTGAGTCTGCTGCTGTTTTGTTCCTTCAATTTTTCCTTTGTTCTTATACTCCACAGATGAGTGAAATCATTTGACACCCATCCCTCTCCACCCGACCTACTTTAAGTGATTATCAATAGGTATGTACTTATTGCCACTGCAGGCTTTATATTCGTGGTTACCAAAGGTTCAAGGGTAATTCCCTTACTATCTAACAGTCTGATTTAACTCACTTTGTATGCTATTACAAACACAACCTAAAGCTTCTGGTTGTTTTTTTTTTTTCCTTTTTCTTCCTCCTCCATTCTTTGTATGTTATGAATCATATTCTGTACTCTTTGTTTTCCCTTGGATGACATCTATTTAGCCTTAGGAATACCTCCATCTATAGGAGTCCCTCTAAAATGCACTGTAGAGGTGGTTTGTGGGAGATCAATTCTCTCAGCTTTTGCTTATCTGAAAATTCTTTAATTCCTCCTTCAAATTTAAATGATAACCTTGCCAGGTAGAGTATTCTTGGTTCAAGGCCCTTCTGCTTCATTGCATTAAATATATCATGCCACTCCCTTCTGGCCTATAAGGTTTCTGTTGAGAAGTCTGATGATAGCCTGATGGGTTTTCCTTTGTATGGGATGTTTTTTCTCTCTCTAGCTGCTTTTAAAAGTCTGTCTTTATCCTTGATCATTGCCATTTTAATTATTATGTCTTGATGTTGTCTTCCTTGGGTCCCTTGTGTTGGGAGATCTGTGCACCTCCATGGCTTGAGAGACTCTCTTTCCCCAAACTGGGGAAGTTTTCAGCAATTACCTCCTCAATGACACTTTCTATCTCTTTTTCTCTCTTCTTCTTCTGGTACCCCTATAATGCGAATATTGTTGCATTTGGATTGGTCACACAGGTCTCTTCTTTCATTCTTAGAGATCCTTTTTTCTTTCTGTGCCTCAGTTTCTTTGCATTCCTCTTCTCTAATTTCTGTACCATTTACTGTCTCTTCCACTACATCTAACCTGCTTTTAAATCCCTCCATTGTATGTTGCATTTCAGATATGGAATTTCTTAATGATTGAATCTCCAACTTAAATTCGTTCTGAGTTCTTGAATATTTTTCTGTGCCTCCATAAGCATTTTTATAATTTTTATTTTGAACTCTTTCAGAAAGATTGGTGAGTTCAGTTTCATTTGGCCCTCTTTCTGGAGTTTGTGAGATTTTGGTCTGAACCATGTTCTTTTGTTGTTTAATATTTCTGTGTGTTGCCCACTAGTGGGCAGAAACTCCAGTCTTTGGAGCTGTTCAGCCCCTAGAGTGAGGTTGGGGGTCGTAGGGGAGCGGAGCTGGTGCCTGGAGGGAGGAGTCCTGTTTCCTGATTCCTGTCTGCGGTGCCCATCTCCAGAGCCAGTGGGCCAAGCACACACATGTAAGCCTCTGTGCTTTGTATCTCTAGCTGTTGTAGGTGGGGCCTCCCTCTGGCTGGCCTGACGCCAGCGCAGTGACTGCCGGTTGCAAGCAGGTGCCTGCAGGCCAGTAGGAAAGCTCAGCAGGCTGTGTGTCACAGTGGGGGGCCCTCGGAGCTGAGTAGGCAGCCAGGGGGATGAAGCACCTGAAGCTCCTCAAAGTTCCCAACCAGTTGGGTAGAGCACACCCAGACAACCTTGTCCAGCTCTCCCTTCTTCCATGCAGCAAGCTCTGTGCAAACCTCGCCCCTTTAGCAGCCCTCTCACTGCTAGGAAGCCTCTCAGACCACCTGCCCTTCCTCTGACACAGAGCTGCCAGGTGTGGATCCCGTCCTCCATCAACAGCTGGAATGTCAATCTCCCAGGCCCTCCACCTGTCCAAGTTCCCCAACGTCCAGTGCACCACACAGTATAGGCTACTGCTCACAAAGCAGATCTCCAGGGCTAGGTGTTCAGCAGTCCCAGGCTTCCACCCTCTCCCCGCTCTGTTTCTCTTCCTCCCGTGGGTTAGCTGGGGTGGGGGAAGGGCTTGGGTCCTGCCGGATTAAGGCTTTCCATGTGTTACCCTGTTTCGTGAGGTCTGCTCTGTTTGTGAGGTCTGTACGCAGTCTCGTTCAGCCTTTCTTGCTGTTTTAGGGTTAGTTGTATTAATTAACTATATTTTTGTACTATTTGTGGTTTTGGGAGTTCTCCATGTCACCTCTCATGCCGCCATCTTGAATCTCTCCCACATTATTCCATTCCACTACTTTTTATGAAATAATTTTTTTAATAAAAATTGTTTTCTTTAAGTTTACTACTTTTGAATTTATGATCTAAAACCTTAAAAGGGAGAGTAAAGGCATGCATTCTTCATTAGTCATATTTACACCAAATCAGTTAAGCCTTGATTTAACAGCCAGTTCCTAAAGCCTACTGTTGACCTATTATAGGTCAACATAAATAGTAAAGGGCTAGAAGTGTGGACCTGTCATCAGAGGTGGGACTTGGGGTTAAAACTTAAAGATACCACATAAACATGTATAGGTTTTTCACATGGTGGTGGGAAGAACTTAGGAATTGTGGCTTCTATCATTTGGTAGAGGACAGCATTAGGAGAGGCAAAAGGGTGTAAGGCAAGATGGTATGCATCTCAAAAGAGCCCTAATGGTTGTGGGTGGGAAGGGATCATAATGGACATGAAGTGGACAAGAGTATACCAACCCTGTTTCTGGTATAGGGGAATATGAGAAAAGAAAACCGACTTCGGGGCGGCGTCTTCCACAGAGAGGAAGGCTTCAGAGCAGTTGAGGCTCTGGGGACCTTGCTGATCAAAGCCAGACAGTGGCAGAGGGCACCAGGAAAGGACTAGAAGGGAGGCATAGGGTAGCATGGGGATATGCATATGAATAATGACAGAGGCCACGAGGCATGATGGGGGAGGATCTGATTGTCCTGGACAAAAGAGTAGGCAGTTGAATCTAATGCTGTGGTCCCAAGTATTGCCCTTTTGGAATGGCAGCTGACAGTGTTAGGTCTCTAAGCAGGCAGGGGCTTCCTGGGGAAAACACTTGAGAGATCCACCAAGTTTGAAGCATGATGAGGCAAGAAATGCAGACAGCTGAGATATATTGTGACAAAATGATGCGTGCAGGTGAATGGAAAAGGAAGGGCACAAGACTCCAAGGCTAGATATACAAGAACTAGAACATAAGTTCTAAAAAAAGTTACAAAGAGAAAAATGATTAAGTAGATCTAGATAGATATCTACAATGTATTTGAGTAAAATATGCTAATCTTAAAATACACATTATGATGCTATATTACTTTAAAGGCTATGGAACAAATGGGTATCATATATAATGCAGTATTATCAATCCAGTATAGAAAAGGTCTAGAAGAGTCACCCCCCAAACATAATAGTTGGTGTGACTCTAAGTGGTAGATTATATAAATTTTCACTCTGCTTAATATACTCTACTACTATCTGAATTTGTTAAAACAAGCATAATTACACTTCTATAATTTCTTTTTAGATGTTCAATTTAGGAGGACACTTAAGTTGCTAGTTCTGTCAGTTCTTTATCAAGCTCAGAAATAACTAGGAATAACGTAGAAGAAAAACGGGTGAGGGAATTTACCAGGAAAGGGATAGAATTGCTAAGCAAAGGTCAAAGAATAGGAGAGAATACAAATTAAAGATGTCAGCATATTTTCGAAAAATAGCAAATGGAGGAGGATGTGATCCAAGGGCCTTCGGAGAGGGAATCATACATGAAGACAGTTTTCCCAGAAGAACCCAGGAAAGGCTCACCATAATCACACATTTGAAAAATATTTAAAACTGATAAAAGGTACTGGGGGGTGGGGTAGTGTCATGGAATGAGGTGGTTGGTGTGAAAGCTAAATACTTAACTACCATAAAAGGGAAACTAACCAGACTATGTCTAAGATCAATGGAAGAGCAAGATTGCCATATAATTTAGAAATGTGGAAGTAAATACCAAAAGAGCTGACAGAAGACTTGAGAATAGTGGCTTCTGGAAAGGAAGACTGGGGATGGGGGAAAGAGTGATGATGAATTTTTTTAAGCCTCTAATTATATATAAATTTTTTAATTATGTGTTACCTGTGTATATGCATTACTGTATCATGTGGGGCACTGAAGAATTAACTGCCTCTTCTAAAAACCTAGGAAGGGAAAAGAAGAACCAGTGCTGAGGTGAGGCAGGAGAACAGAGCTGTAGTGAAAGGAATAAGGGTGTGATGGAAATTCACTTGCAATGGGAAGAGGCATTGAAGTAGAAAACAGTGGGGAGGTCTACATTGGGAGAACAAGAAGGGCAGGGCAGGGCAGGCCAGGCAGAAGATGGTATCATTAAAAGAAATGGTATAAACTAAAGGGAGAATCCAAAATGGGGCTTCAGCTGCATCTTAGAAAGGGATCTGTTAGATTCCAAATCTAGACATGCTTGATTTTCAACCCATTTGAACCACTACTCAGATAGTTGATTGATGTGACCAGTTTCTTCTTTTCCTAAAATACATGAAACTTGAATTGCCATTAAACTTTGCCCTCTGAAGAATAACAAACCTGGAGGCATCATACACCCTGATTTCAAGCTATACTATACAAAGCTGTAGGTAATCAAAACAGTCTGGAAGTGGCATGAAAACAGACATGTACATCAATGGAGAGCCCAGAAATAAACCCACATATATTATATATGGTCAATTAATTTATGATGAGAGAATATACAGTGTAGAAAGGACATATAAATGGGCTTGAAAACTGGACAGCCACATGCAAAAAGACTGACACTGAACCACTCTATTATATCATACACAAAAATCAACTGAAAATGGATTAAAGACTTGAACATAAGACCTGGAACCATAAACATAGGTGGTAAACTCCTAGACATTAGTCTTAGGATATTTTAGATTTGACACCAAAAGCAAAAATCAGCAAATTCGACTGTGTCAAAACTGAAAGCTGCACAGCAAAGAACCATCAACAAAACAAAAGGCAGCCTACCAAATGGGAGAGGATGTTTGCAAATTAGGTATCCAGTAAAGGGGTTAATATCCAAAATATATAAAGAACACATACAACTCAATAGGAAAAAAAACTACTTAATAGGCAGAGGAATTTAGAAGTTTTTCCAAAGAAGATATAAAAAGGGCCAAAAGGTACATGAAAACGTGCTCACCATCACTAATCAGGGAAATGCAAGTCAAAACCACAATCACCTGTCCTCTCATCCGTTAGAGTGGTTATCAGGAAGAAGTAACAAGCTGGTGAAAAGGAAGCCCTTGTGCACTGTGGGTGGGAGTATAATTTGGTGTAGCCACTATGGAGTATGGAGGGAGGTTCCTCAAAAAAATTAAAAATAGAAATACCATAAGGACCTAGCAATTTCACTTCTGGGTGCTTATCTGAAGAAAATGGAAACACTTAACTGGAAGAGAGACCTGTACCCCTGTGTTCATTGCAGGATTTTTTACAATAGCCAAGATATGGAAAAAACCTAAGTATCTATCCACAGATGAATGGACTTAAAAGAATGTGGTGTATATACACACAATGAAATAGCCATTTAAAAAAAAAAAGGAAATCTTGCCATTTCTGACAACATAAGGGCACTATATCAAAGCAAAATAAGTCAGAGAAAGGCAAATAGTATTATCTCACTCTCAGGTAGAATCTTTCTTCAAAAAAAAAAAAAGCTCATAGATAACAGTGAACAGATTGGTGGCTGCCAGAGGTAGGGGGTAGGCAAAATCGGTGAAAGGGGCCAAAAGATACAAACCAGCCTATAAAGTAAGTCATGGGCATATCATGTACAGACAGCATGGTGACTATAGTTAATTATACTTACTGCATATGTGAGAGTTGCTAATAGAATAAATCTTAATAGTTCTCATAAGACAAAATGTTTTGTAACTATGTATGGTGATGGATGTTAACTAGACTTATTGTGGTGGTCATTTCACAATATATAGAAATACCGAATCATGTTGTATACCTGAAACTAATATATATCAATTTTACCTCAATAAAAAAATAACTTTGCCCCTCTGGTCTCAATGGTGCTCTACCTTCTTGCCATGCCAGCATCGTCTCTGGGAGAAGTGAGTGGGCTGTAAGGTTGAATCTGATGTGCTCACCATCTTCACTCCCAATGCCTGGGCTGAAAGTTAGAATACTTCATGAACACTTTGGTGAACAGGAGAAATATCTTTGCATGTTTCCTTCTCCCTACTCCCCCAGCCCCAACCCCCACCCCAGCCGCTACAGTGGCTTCTCTACTTCCTTCACTTATAAAACACTGTAAGGGAGCTAGAAGTGGGGTTTATGGCTCATACTAGAGACCTCCAGATAAAATCCCCGCCCCAATATCCACAAAAGGTACGCTAATCAGTAGCTGTAGAGCATATCACCTTGGAAATGTAACCAGCTGTATAATGAACACAAACAGAAGGAAGGAGCTACTTGTCCTAGAAACAAATGTCTCTGGCTCTGAAGTATCCCTGGGGAAGGGAAGTCGAGGAGCAAAACCAATTGTTTTACAAACCAAGTCTGGGATTTGAGGCCTTGCTGAGGAGATATATTTAATCCTGTGCTCCCATCATGACAGACTTCTTTTCTGGATGCAAACTGGGTTTTGATTACTAAAGTTGGATATTCAGCTTCTACCAAGACATAGGCTAGAAGCACTAGTTTGGAAGCTCAGTTTTCTAACAATCATCCAAAGCTACAACCCTAACAGCCAGTACAGAGCCTGACACATAGAGTAGTAATTTGTTGAAAGAACAAAGAACAAATCACATTTAGGGAAAATACTTTTAATAAAAACAATCTTTAAAATCTGGTTTGTCTAGTTTGCTAAGAGTATTTAAGTATGTAACCCTTTTTCTGTATAATTACCTCTATCCTGTTCTATTGCCTATATCGTACTGTAAGCATTTGAGATATAAAGTACAAATAAATGTACTGGGTGCCAAGGTTAACTTCATTATAGTGAAGGGACAAACATTTCAGGTCACCACATAGCAGAAAAACTTACCACATATTAATCAGAACAAACCTTTGGGTAATTTATAGATTATACTACTATTAAAACTCTTAATGTACTAAAACTTTACAACTTTTAGATAATAACCAATAAATGTGGCAATGTGAGACAAAGCAAAAAATAAATTTCAAAAGGATATTAAAAATGGACACCATGTCCACTCTGGACTTTAAATACACCACTACTTTACACTGCATTTCCCAGACACTCTTTTCTGGGTAGCTTATGCTGTGGAGGGACTTACACAGACTATATTTTGGATGAAAAAATATCACACCTGTTCCTTTTTCCACCAATGTACTTAGCTGGGCTTTCATCCACTCTCACTTATAGAGCTGGGTCATGACCCTTAAAGTCATGGCTTCTTGGGAAATATAATGATTTCTCCTTATTTTGAAGATTTTACAGCTCAAAACCAAGGTAGCAAATGAGGCCCCATACATAGCTCCATCCCCCAACAGCCTTGCCAGTGTTCCAGGACTGGAGCATTCTTCCCAGTAAGCCCTGACCAGCCTCAGAAATCCATCTCCATACAGCCCCCAAAAAGCCACTGCCAGCCAGTCAACCTGCAATGGCAGAAAACAAGCACCATCCCACTCTACCAGGGACAGAAGAGGAGTTCCTGAGCTCTGCAATGTGACAAAGGTGTCACCTAAGGCATGTGTGTCATCTTACTCATTTTAGGGTTCCTAGGCTGTCACTCTTCATAGAGTCAATCACAGGTTTCTTCAAAACAGTTGTAAACTCGTTATTTAAAAATTCTGATGCTGTGACAGTGCAAACAGCATTCATTTTATTGCTCAACTTCGGCATGGGCACATACATAGTTAATTTTTAAAACAGTTTATACAGATGTTATTGATAAAGCTCATGTAACAACTGAATGAAAATACAAAGAATATTAAAGCTAAAACACTCTGTAATAAATACAAATACAATGAAAAGGATAAAACTTTGTTTTTAAAGTCAGAGAGAAGGAAGAGTATTACATTAAGTGAACTAATTACATCTAGAAACAAAACAACTCAGCATTTGGTACAATCATCCTGCTAACATACGAACGTTAAATACCACAAACGGCATCTGTTAACTGCTGCAGCTTAAAAACAGAAGCAGGAGATGCTCTATCAAACTAAAGATGACTGGAACGATCTAACTTCCATTAGTGCAATCAGTTCAATGCACCAGAAGTTCAGACAGACTTAATGTTGTACAATAAAGCAAATTACATTGTATTTAAGAGAAAGGAAACTTGTGCTCCAGACTGTAAATACAAAGGGGGGAAAAAAAAGACTTGGTAAAAATGAAACCCATTCAGGGCAACAAACTATGTGCAAAACAAAATGTACACTAAACAGCACTTCTTTTTTTAATTCTTTATATCAAGAAATAAGACCCTCTGATATAAAACTCACCTCTGTACTGCATATGAGCTCTACAAAGTAGCCACTGTTCATAGATAGCATTCATGATGAAAAGGCAATGTACGGAAACGTGACATCATGTATCTGAAATAACAACTAGGAAGGATGAGAAAAAGCCCAGTTAAGCAGGACATGTGGAAATAAATATTCACATTAAACATGAGGTGCAAGTCCAAGGTTCAATGACACATTGGGGGAATTTGTCTGCTTTTTAGCACCTATTTGGGAAGCAATCAGGTTAACAATCTTAAAAATGAAATGAAATTATCATGTTTTTATAAATTATGTTGGTGATACCATAGACTCTTAGGAAGAGGAATTTATTTCCTTTAAAGCTCTATTAAGTCATTATTAGAAAGTTTAAAAGGCACTCAAAAAGCAATGGTGTTTGCCTGCTTTATATATTGTACAATAGTAGCACTTCATTATTACTGCATCTGACAGTTACCATTTCTCTGAAGTGTTCACCAGGTACTTTTTACAGAAAGATTGTAAGAGTAGGCACAATCATACTGCACTAGTGCTTCAATATAGAAGAGATGGACTTGCAGCCAGAAAGGTACTATTGTGAAAGCTGAAAACTACTGATAATCAAATAGTATAGAAACTTTCTGTACATTTCAAGATGCTCTTAGGTACTACTAAGAATGTGGTAGGAAAACAAGAGTGTCTGGAAGAGGAAAGGTCAGCATAAGCACACTACCACTGCACAGTTATGACTATGACTAGCTTGCATTTGGCAGTCAAATTTGGCTGAATGAAATAAATGAAATATTTGGAAACTACACAAGTAGTTCTCAATTTCTTTTCAATCAGCAAAATTTCCACTTCTTTTATCCCCCTATTCCCCTACCCGCCATGAAAGCTTACTTGAAATTCCAATATATAAAAGAAAAACTAGAACTGCTCTGGGTAAAAGGGTGGGGGTGGAGAGTTAGAGGCTCCTACGCCAAATCCCAACTAGGCCCTTTCTCTCCCTCTTTGTCCCTCCTTTCTTAAACCATTACTTCGGAGGCACCTCTGAGGAGCCCCTTAGCTCCAAGCACACAGACTAAAAAAAACAATCCATCAAATGAGAGAACACAAAGAGCCTATCTACTTGATAATTAAGCTGCAAAATTTAAGCAGAGCTATCTCATCAGAATTTGCTATCCTTGATTTCACAGAAATGTTAAAAAAAAAAGCATAGTGCAGATTTCTGATGGTTGAATTTAAAAATCCATCAATGACTTCAGATTTTTCCAATCCCTCACTCCAGAATTTGGTTACCTTCTGGATCACGTAACATGCTGTACACCTTGAAGTAAGGCTAAATCTGTGTATTTCAAAATCAGAGGCTGATCTTCAACACCAAAAGGACTGGGATTCCCTTACTTGCAAAAAATTAACTCTTTTTAAAGAAATTTTTACCACAGTTAGAATCACTGTTTCTTTAGTAATCATATCCCCTGCCCTGCCACCAACACCTTCATTTTGTTATGTAAAAGCAGGGTTTCCTAAACCTGTAAATAATCTTTAAAGCAAAAGTTCTCCTTTTTCATAATTTTATCTGATAAATAAATATCATGAGTAGCTACAGATAGATTCAGGACAGTTTACTTGACAGAAACATTGTAATTAAAATATAAATTAGGTGCAGATGTCATAGGAGACTTTGGTTTACAGAAATAGTAAATATACATTAAATATAAACTGACCCAGCAAAAGAATGAAAATCCAATCCCATCCACATGATCTGAAGAGCTATAAAAATGCAATATTTCCACTTAAGATGAAAAGTAAATCCAAAATACCTGATCATATTGATTGAAGATAAAAAGTTAGGATTTTTTTTTAAAGTCTCTTAAAAACAGGGAGCCCCTGAATGCATCTTATCATAGCAAATAAGCTAAACTGAGACTAAATGGTTGGATTAGGAACTTGACAATCAAAATCATATAGCTGTATTCCAGGAAACTCATCCTTGAAAAATATAAAAAAGTTTCACTTATGCTAGGTTGAAACATATAATGCTTTTAAAATATAATGCTTTGCTATAGAAAAATGTAATTAAACATGTAAATGGCTTTATTTTTTAAAGATAATGATTATTTTAGCCAATTGTTTACAAAGGTATAATAATTCAAAATAATTTTATTTTATTTTTTTACAAAGAGCAAATACAGGAGCTGTTCAAAATCACGTATTCAATCAAAATGAAATGTGACTTGTACCGACTGCTGAAGTTGTCTTGATGTTTGAGAGACTTGAAATCTGTGAAGCAATTTGAATAGATTACCTTTTATAAAAATAGTAGTAGTCTTTAAATGTAGAATACTGCCTAACTCTGGAAATGTAGGAAAAGTCAGCATTCTTTAAGGTTCAAGATATTAATTTTAAATAGCAGCTGAATGTGGCCTCATGGCAAAGCATAAAGACCTCTTTTTTTCCTTGAAAAGGAATTTCTAAATTGTCCTTTCCCCTCACAGTGTCCTAAAATTTTTTTTAAAAGGGCGGAGGGTGGGGAGGGAGGAGTCGGGGAGGGCATTTTCCTGTATTTCAGCATTCCTTGAAACTCTGCTGAAAGGAGGCTGTCCGTGGGGGGTATAAATAGAGTCCTGGGTAAGTAAATCTTCTGTTCCTCACTCCACAGCAAATCCACATGTTTCTTCGATGGCTGTTAGCAGCTTTTCATATAACTTCTCATAACTTTCATAGGGCGGAATGTCTATTCGATTGAAGCTGTAAATAAGCACATCAGATTTTACACAGTTCATTCTAAATAAGTAAACTGGCCTAGCAAGTATATACTAATACAGCCACATCACTCTCTGTGTCACACAGAAAATTAAAAGGTTGTATTTCTCTAAAGTAGAGGTTACCACTTTCTCTAAAGTAGAGGTTTTCCTATCAATTTCTGAATAATCTTAAATCATTTAAAAGGGCGGATTAGTACTCTTTTTTAAGGTCCCTTTGGTAGTAAGAACAATAAATGAAAAGTCAATTCTGTTTGAAACTTAACACCGACATACATGGAATGAGGTGGGGGAAGCTACAAAGATAACTTACCAAGTGTGGGCTTTGGGCAGGTTGTTAGTGCAGGCGTCAATCTGGTGGATGGTGAAGAGTCGTGGGCCTGCAGCACCTGTAGAAGAAGTAAGTGCAGGTCAAATTACTGCAAGTGCATGGATTAGTTTCTGAAATCTCAGAATAACAATGGTACATAAACTACACGGTCTAGAGGCAGCAGAGTACTGGAGACTCCACACAAACTGCCAAAGGGCAGGAGGAAAAGAATCTGGGTTTTGAAAGCTGGACTTGACCTTGGATAAGGCAGGATTCCTTAATATGCTAGCATTTCAATTTGAAAGAAAGTTCAGGATTGGAATCCTTCGCCAACTTCTATGAAAGACAAATGTCCCAAAAGTATGAGAACAAAAGTAAACAGGCAAATCCAAGATCAAATACACACACACACACACACACACACACACACACACACACATACACACACACACACACACACACACTCAAAAAGATAACCTAAATGCCAATTTAGGTTTCATGACTTGAACCTGGCTGAAAGCAAAAATTTATTCTATAGAATAAATTTCAGTCAACATAAAGACAAGTCAACATAAAGACATACAAATATATGTAGAATTACAACTTCACTTTATGCATCTGAACAGTCTGATAATGATGAGTTTTACAAATAGGGCATGCACGCATAGCTCAAAGGATCCATTCTCCATGGACTTTTGACATATGTACTATGGGCAACACTGTTGAATTTTGTACCAGTCTTGCTTTGTATACCCTCAGTCATTACCACCAGCAGCAGCTTTTGACAATGAAGAGGTAAAGAAAACAACTGCCACGCAGTGATGCACCACAATCATTAGCAATACTACTAACTCATCGAAAATTGAACAGCTATTCCACAGAAAACAATTCTGAAAATGGAATCTGGTTGTAAATAAATGGTCTGATGCCATGCAATAATTAAGGTGCTCTGACCAAACAAATGGCTTGGGGGTCTCATGCTGCCTCTATTAAAACAATAAAAAAAAGTAGAGGGGAGAGGCATCCAGAGTGGGTAAAGGTTCTGCCAGGTTGAGATGTGAAGATGGAAGCAGACAGCCCTTTCCTATAGGAATGTGCAACAGAATTTAAAAGCAAGATGACCAGAAAAGAAAAGGCAGAGCATCACCATGTACAGTCGTCCAGTACTCACTACAACCGGAGAACACCAGCGGAAAAGGCTCTTGGGAGGGGAACCAAGGGAGGGAGGGAGAAGAGAGTACCAGGATAGGAGAGTTACAGCTAAGAAGTGGAGTGAAAGAGAATCTGTGTATAAGAACCTGGTCTGTAAGCTGTCTATATGAACCAAGATTACCCCCTCCCAGACCCCCCAGTCCATCTGATGCCAGATCATCTGTCCCTCGGGCTCTTGTACCTTGTAAAGCTTTGAAGCCCTGCAGAGGCACTCTAGATGATCCTGTCACAAACTGAAGCAACCGTGCTCGACGCTCTTCATCAAAAAACTCCACAGCTTTCCAGAACCACTTGACAACATTGCTGTCTGGTGTACAGTGTTTTAACCGGGTGTTTACTTTCCAGTCATTAACATCTATCTTTCCAAGTCCACAAATGATGAGCTGTTAAGGTATTGCACAAATAATGAGCCAATGGAAACCCAAGTTAAGATAAATATTCCTCAAAATAAAACTTCAGATGTGCAGTGTTGGCTCTCATATAGTGGTTCTTAAGGGTACACATGAGAAAAGCTTTTCAAAATATACATACCAGGTCCTACGTCAGTGAGTCTGGAGTGACACTAAGAATTTGTGTTTTAAAAGCTGCACGGGTATCTACTTACTGCGGGCTCCCTACCCAGCGTCTGAGAACCACTGCTGTAATGGACACAACCAGATGAAAGTTCCATGTTTTCATGGTAGAATACTGAAATGTTTTTCAATGGGCAGAAACTACACTGAAAGAGTAAATACAGTTTATATGTGCCTTCCTTAAGACCTGTATCATATTATTTCGGTTTCATCACTTACTAGCATGGGGATTCCAGGAATACAGTGTTTCTCTAAAACTAAATAACAGAAAATTCTCAACCTTTCTTTTTGTTACACTAAATGATGTCACAACATTAATACACTGACCTCTAACTCCTTCTCATCAAACGTCTTCAGCAGATGTTGTGGAATTACTTCATTAAATCCTTTCTGCAGAGCCAAGAATTGTGCCTCAATGCCTCGTAAAAATCTCCAGTTCACATAGAGCCTGTAAACATTGGGTAGGGGTTTCATATGATCAAATATATTCAGATTTGGTAATTATCATCAATTTCTACTTTAGCAATATTGCACTTTATGAGCATTTAGCATTAAGAATTTAGTATGAAGTCTAAAAGAATCTCAGATTACTGAGGGCAGATGGATCCTGAACAGCGAAGCAGTTCACCATAAATAAAAAAGTGGTAACCTCCTAGTAGCAAAGTGGCATCAATAAAGCAACTATTCAAACCAGAGAAATTTCTAGTCAGCTAGAGTTTAGATGGATGTGAAGTTAAATAAAATCTGGATGAAATTTCTTTCTAAATTTCTAGCGTACATTCCAATAACCAGAGAAAAGAGCCTATTGAACCAAAAATAACTTTTCCTGGCTTCACTTAAATATAATCTGAATGTGCTGGATTATTTTTTAATTTAGGCATGGTATATGGGGAAAGAGGAAGTAAAGAGAAACTTCATAACAGTAAAAGCCAGTAGTAAGCACTTTTTATTAAATATTCATTGCACCCTGGAAGCTTTAAAAACCCTGGAAGATGTAATTACCAACAAAAGGTACACCAAACGACATCTAATCTGTAGCTTTACTTATGATTTTGACTTGGACTTATAATTTATAAGTGAATTGCTTTTTTCTTTTTTGATCTATCTACCCAGGAAAAACCTCTCCATCTCACAAATCTCAGAACAAGTCACCTTCCAAATTTGCCAACATTTCCTTTTCCAAACTTGGAGAAATAGTTCTCTACTTCAAGAAAGAAGTTATTTAACATAAGCTCCTTTGGGAACCTCACTTTTGTTTGTTTAAGGGGACAGCAAAACTAAGCATCCATAAAGTTTTTCTTGGTAGTTTCTTTTTTTAATCTCATCATGGTATTTGGTAGAGGATAATGACTGTGTATCATAAACCTGACTGGATCCTGGACAGTGGGACCTAGGAACTGAGTAGTCCACACTAGATCCTGGAAGTGACACACACTGAGTTCCTATTCATTGTATTATTTTAAAATTAGAAATGTAATACATGCTTGTTATATAAAGAAAAATCAAACACTAAATGTGGAGACAGAATAAAACCTGAAAGTCCATTCTTTCATCCTATTTTCCTCCCTATACTTCCAGACCCACCACTTTCTCTCCCTCATCCTAGGCAATAACTTTATTTGGTATGCAGCCTTCCTGAACAGCTTCCAAATAATGGAAAGATGTAAAAAAACAACAACACAGACTTTGTTCCTGCATATTCTTCTAAGACTTGCTTTTTAAGTCTGACAGCTTATACAGAGTTTCTATTAAATATCCACATAATATTCTGTTGAATGTGTGTAATCATTCTCCTCTAAAATCATTTTATCAGTTCTCAATTTTTTTGACAAGTAATATTTAATTGACCATCCTTATTCATATTTCTATAACAACATGTTTGGGTAGAATGAGTCCTAAAAATGGAGCTGCTAATTAAAAGACATAGGCATTTTCATTTTGGTACCTCCCACCAGCAGTCTATGAGACTGATGGGCCACATGTGTAAACTAGGAAAATTTTAGCCAGAAATACTAGGGGACATAATCCTTTTTAAAAAGTATTATCCTGCATGTTTATGTATACATATGGTGTGGTCAAATTCTGAATCTAATTACCACTGGTTTATGTTTAGAAGAACTTCAATTACCATAAGCCAAATGATGTAACACAATACTTATAAATTCCTCAATCAGCAGATGATTTTTTAAAACTTGAAGAACATTTTGTTATACTTATTCCTTAAACTCACAATGTGCTTATTTATAAACAGGATAAGTGCTAGTAATACAGCAGGCAAGTGCTTCTATGCAGCTCTGGTAGCTGCACTGCACACGGCCCCACGCAACATGTTCCCTGGCCTTTGTGCCTTTGCACGCCCTTCCTCCACACTGAACCTGGGCTGCCAGGTGATTCACTTTAGCCAAAAGACTACAGCAGAGGTGATTTTGGCTAGTTCCAGGTTTAGGCCTTAAAAAGATCTAACAACTTCTGCTTTTGTGCTCTGGGAAATCAGCCACCCCGTAAGAAGTCTGGCTCTCTTGCTGGCGGAGAGAGGCCATGGGGAGAGTGAGAGGCCTCTGATACCACATAGAGATAACCAAGGAACCCAGCAAATGGTGAGAACTAGACCCAAGACTGTGAACCAGTGGCCTGTCCAGCCAGCTCCTTGCCATTTGAGCCACCCTAGCTGTGGCATTAAATCTGAGTGAAGGGGGCATGTTCACAATTCAGCTCCTGTTCACACCACAAGGAGGAGGGGTGTGCTATCTCTATTGTTCTCTATCCAAATTATTGACTCAAGATAATTGTAAGAAATAATAAAATGGTGGTGGTTTTTAAACCACTTATTTCTGCAGAAGCTTGCTTTGTAGCATTAAATAACACTACCTAAATACTTAAGTGTTTTTCTGTATTGCTGTTGCAGAACATTACAACAATTCTCAGGCTTGGGAACACAGAAGGGTTTACCTGACATATTCTTTTTTATTTTCTTCAGTAACAGGGATACTCTTGCCATTTGGTTTAAGTTCATGCTGAATAATTTCACCATATGCATTATGTTCAACACAGAAGGTATGGTCCAAAACACCTGTAATATCATTCTCACTAGAAAGAAAGAGAGGATAGATACTTAACTGGAAAATATAAAATATAATTAGTTAATGAGACAGATAAAATAAGATAGTTTTATGAAAAATTCATGGACAGAAAAGTCAAAAAGCCTTAACCTTCTTAAACACAGGTAACATTTCACCTTCTAAGTAATGACAAAGAGCCCTGGCCAAAGCTGGACTTTTACATAGCAGAATTTCGGTTATGTTTGGCTCTCAGGTAACAGGTCCTACTTGAATCTGGGTTACCTCTAGGTTACCAAGTGCCTGGTTATTCCCAGTGAGAAGGCTACTCATGTATTTGGTAAAAATAAGTATAGCCAATAAATCATCATAAAAGAATGACCTCCTGCAAAATAGAATTGGTTCTTACAGATACCCTTTTAATAGATACCTTTTTTAAAGTATGGCTTCAACAATCACCACCTCAGCAAGAATCTGCTATTCTAACACATGCAGAATTGGAACAGAACTTGCATCGCATCATGCTGAAGAATCATTATACACAGTAATTTAAAAAATACACTAGATTTTTTCCTTTTTAAAGTAATAACACTCATTAACTTTTAGGAATTTAAAATATACAGGAAAGCAGTAGAATGAGAAAAGGTCATGTGGTCCTGTAACTCATTACTAATATTTTCTGCACATCATTTAAAAAAAATGTAAGTACATCTATTTTGAAATGTATCTTTCTTTAAAAGCTCAGATTCTAACTATAATGAACAGATACAAGAGTCAATACATACAGTATCCACACTAAACTGTTATGAAGATCTGGATCAACTAACTCCATGTCATCCAAAGTAATGGACTTCCCAAGTAACTGTTTATAAAAAGGCAATGTGAAGCCACCATCAATATAATGTCCATGAAACACAGCCATTCCCATTATTCGTCCAACAAAGTGGAAATATGATAAATGCTCCTGAAATTGGAAATAGGTAATAGAAATACTCAAGTTAGACACAATCCAGGGAAATTTTAGTAAAAATTAAATATTTAGTCAGCAATCTTTTAAAATAATAAGTGCAAAACTTAAAGTCTAATTCACAACTATTTAAATGGAATAAGCTATCATATCAAAGTTCAGTAATTAGAGTTTCTACAGGGCATGTTAAGGTGCTCTACACTGCTATTAAAGTATTATACCAGAGTCAATGCCTCTCTCAAAGTGTCATTTTCTAAAATTTGTCTTTAGAAATTAAGTCCAAACTACAGTCCCACTGCAGCTTCATTAAATCACTCATAGATCCTGTCCTCTTCCTTTCCTCTCATCTCCTGCTGAGCCCTTCACAATCCTGGCTCGGTCATTAAAAAACAAAAAAACCTTCAATCCTCAACTTCCCTATTTCCTTGACCTAACCAGAAATTGAACTTCAAAACATCATAAATTTAAGAACACAGATTTCATGTCTAACGTGGACTAGAGTCCGATTCTGCCAGTTACTATGCACGAATACTTGGTTAAATTATTTAACCTTTATAGAACTAATTTTCCACACCTGGAAAAATGAGAGTAAAAACAGTATCTGAAGAAAGCCCTGTGAGGATTAAAATGAGGTGATAAAGTCCATGGCATTGGACCTGGCATATGAGAAATGCTCAACAGATATGAGTATTTATTACTTTAGTGGTAGTAATAGGCTACCCAAACAGAACCTGCACCTACACATATTCCCATTATAAAGGAGTCCCTGCAACAAAGCTAACATTTCTATCATGTTTGGGTCCTACTGGTCTTTCACAATAAATTGTTTTGTTACTTGGATATGTGTATTTTAAACTTCTTTTACTTCTCTATTTAATAATCTTTAAGCTCATCTTTAAACTTCCCCTTTATTTTAAAAATAGGTTTTGTTTCTTTTTAAAAAGTAATACAGGTTCACTGCAAAATATTTAGAAAATATAGACAAGCAAAAAATAAAACACCACCCACAATCTAACACTAGAGATAACCAGTCAATATTAGAGTATAGAGCCTTTCAATGTTTACACATATACAAATTTACCAAAATTGTATCATACTATTTTGTAAAATTCTTTTCACTTAATATATCACAAACACTATCTTTAGATGTCATTAATTATTATCCCATAGTGTCATTTTAGTGGCTATATAATATGCCCTTGTATGGAAAGGTAATAGAAATAATATAAAATCAACAAATTAATAAGTTACTATTTGTTGAATGCTTAGTAACATATAATAGGGTTAATCATATATAGTACTGTGCTAAATATTTAATATGCAAGATCCCATTTAATTGTCACAACCCTTCTCTGAGTTATGAGCTATATTTATTATTACTAGCAATGATAAAATTGAGGCTTAACCACAAAGGCAGTAAGTAATGGGACCAAGATATGACCTCATGTTTTTCTAATTCCAGAATGCATGCTCTTAACCATTAATATAATGCCATAATTTAATCAGTCCCCTTTAATGGACAACAATGTTGTTTCCAATTGGGGCTACTATAAATAATGATGCAGTAAACATCCCTGTGCCCAAACTACTGTCCATAATCACTTACTTGAGAAAATTTTCTAAAGGAGGACTTGTTAAGTCCAAGCAACAGTGTGACCAGGGCAAGGAGAGTGATCCTGTGTCATAAACTACATTGGCCTTGAAAAATGAAAAGCATTGTATGTCACAAGTTAAATCTTATCAACATAACCACCAATTAATCATACCGGATTAACTGCAGAATCAGGATTGATCTGCAATGTATAGATATCATCTCTCGAATACTGGAAGAGGCCATAGTATGGATTCAACATTTCATGTGACAAGAGATATAACCACTCCCTAGAAAACAAGACATGACAAAGGAATTTTTTTGGTAATGAATATTTGATAAGCAATCAGTTTAGCAAAAAAAATTTTAAGTAAAAGAAAATAAAGCACTAACCAGTTATATAAGATTACACTGGAAAATCTATCATGCCCAAAAGGCAAGTGAAAATTCTTGCTTTGTTATATTGAAATCACTTCTCACTGAATTTGGTATTATCCAATTTGGTATTATTTTAATAAAGGTATTATCCAGAAGTACCAACTACTCACTAGATGCTACAGCCCAGTGGTAATTTAATAATTTAGCCCAATTACTTTTGATTGCTAAATAAATTTGTAAGCCATGATAAATATAAATGAAGGAAGAATATGGTTTTATTTCAAAACATCCAGATGATCTATACTATCCTGGCCCACTCCTATCATGGCAGATTCATACTATTTATATAGATTTATAATGTAGTATAGCATTAATCCTCTCACTTTTGGACAATGGTATGTTTTGTTGTTGGTATTGTTTTAATAAGAAAATTTCATTATCCATTTCATCTTCTTTGTATAAACCCTAAAATATAGCATGATAGAAATGTCAGTGGTCAGGGATTGCAAGGCATTTGCCATAAGTAGGAATACTAGGGCAAGCCCGCACTTTTTGAGTATGTCCCATATCACTTCTTGGTTTCAAGTGTACAGCAATATTTTCAAAATCTCCTAACGAACAGAACTACCAACTTACACTTGTTATAATTTTCAAAGTATGAAAGATAATTTATTATTCATCTTGGTGAAACTGAAATAAAATCATTAGTCCAGGACTTAGATGTTGCTAATTTCAATTCTGGTCATTCCTCAGGAAAGGTATTTAAATGATACATTCTGATATTACAGATTAAACAGATTGAATAATATATCTTCAGGAAATGCAATGAAACACTATTAACAAGTAGATAATGTAAAATGTTTCAAAGTTCTATAATGATGGAGTCTAAATGAAATCACTACCATTTATGTAATAATATTTGAGAGAATCTAGATTAAAAAAAAAAAGATGAGAGGCCTCCACAAAAACAACCTTCCCAACACACACAACACCTGATGTGTCTTGAATGCTTTTTATGCATGTTTTTTTAGGAAAAAAAATTTTTGTTTTGTTTCACCAAATACTTAGAACACACATAAAAGCAGAACCCAACTACACTTGGATTCTACTACAGAATAAAGATCAGAAAAAGCAGTTTACTGACACATCCCATTTTAGTCTACCAAACCTTTATGGTAAGGTTAAGAAACAACAAAAAACTGACTACTTATTTGGTCCATACATACAATTATAGCATTTAGATTCCACCAGCAGATAGTTAACAAGTTTTTCAAACAAGCGTTCAAAATCTAGCTATGACTAAAATAAAATAAACTGTAAAAAAAAAAATCTAGCTATGAGTAATCATAAGAATTCAACAATTATTAAGTTCCAAGTATGATGTACAAGTCATCAATTCTAAGGACCCAAACTAAAGAAACTCCATTTGCAGTCAAAAAGGACACAAAACGAAAAAAAAGCCTACAGGTGAAAACAGGTAATGCAGTAACAACAATCATGGGACTTGGTGCAAACACAAATTTAATTTAGGCTAGATTTAGAATAGGGGAAGCAGAATTATCATGATGGTCCTTAGAGTGTTCCAATACAGAAGCTATAATGTTTCTGCTACATGTACATAAAGTGAATTTTCATACCTGGAAAAAAGTGCTTGATGTATGAATGTAGCATAAAGATTATAGCTTCTGTATTGAAAGATTTAAGGACTACTTAGGAAATATATACATATGCACACATACTTACAGATACACACAAACACTCCTGACCAAGGTAAAAAGTATGGCACTGAAAGCAAAGGGAAACAGTATTCGCTTTAGAATACACGTCACTAAAGTCTCAGGATTGTTCCTGACAATGTAAAGCAGAGGGGATACCATGTACTGAAGGAGAGAGATGCAGAAAACAAATACAGGGCCTGCAGGTCCCACCAAAAGTCCATGTAAGGTTGCAGCTAGTTTGCAGATGAGATCTTGTTACCGTACGACCCAGGAGGGAGTTCTCAGACACTCTCCGAGGAACAGTACTATCCTAATCTCACCATGAATATGCCTATTAGGATAGCCTCTGGATTGCAAACATCAGGGAATAATATACTAGAAAATATATATCCATGAGGAGGTTATGCCACTGAAAGTATCTTAAATTTGTAAATATAAGGATTCATATTTCGTTTACTGATGAGCACATCTTTACCTGGCAACCCCACCATAATCAAGGCCTTCTTCTCCACGAAATTTTATCATTAATCGCTTCCAGAGATCTTTTGGTCTCATTTTCATGACCTGTCGATAAGATTCCTAAAAAAAAATTTCAGTATGTTATTATTACTAGATGCTTTTAACCTGTTATTTAAATTCCTCCCATTCTACCTACAAAACATAGATTTAAGTAAGGTGGAATTTGTTCAACAATCAAATCAATGGATAGACTCCAAGTGTTTAAAACTTCATGGAACTTCTAAAAATAAAATGGATATGGCTTACTATATCAAAACCAATTCATTTGATAACTATTATATCAAAAGTCGACAAGTGCAAAACTCCACATTTCAGTTCTATAAACCAATGATTATACTCACATTAAAAAAAAAATTTGATAGAAATCCCAAATTTTTTCAAGTTGGTTAACCTAATTCTAGGTCACAGGCACCGGTAGAAAGTAAAGGTAAAAAAAGTTTCAATAGAACATAAGTAATCATTAAGAGTAAGCACTTAACATAAATGTTAAAATTACATATTTAATGTAAGTAAACATGAGTAATCATTATTAAATAGACAACTTTATATTATTTAAAAATAGAAATGACTGTAACTAGTCTGTACTGTATATCCCAACAAATTAAACAATAGATTGTTTTAGCAGAAAACAAAAGAGAACAAAACATAAATGACTAGTACTACAAACAAAAAACTATTCTGAGAGAAAAAAGTTCATCCTTTGAAAAGAGGATTATCAAGTCCCCAAACATCTCTTGCTCAGGAATTCTCTAATGAGTGAGAAATCTCTGCCCTTGGACCTCTGCCACTTACTATGTGAGAACTTTGAAACTGTAGGGCTATAAAATCCAAAGATAAAAGGATATGCCAGAAAGGAAGAGGTTCAATAAATAAGGAAATAATCCAACAGTAATTAAAATTTTTTGACTCAAGAGTCCCTGCCTTTGGAAGAATTAGAAAGTAAGTGATAGATAGTACTTGTGGTCTTTTAAAATTCATTAACAAATAAGTATTTGCAATGCAGAGACCAGGCTGAACCAAACCAGAACATTTCACCTTCTTCAGTCCATTTAAATGTTTATCTTATATATTAAATCTTACTTAGAAATCTCTATTACTGCCTTTTTCCCCCACAACTGAATGAAAAAGGAATTAATGAAAATGCTCCCATTCTAAAGAGACTTGAGTCCCAAAAAGTACTCTTGGCAGAGAGTGAAACACTGAAATTTTATTTTTCTCTATTTTAAAATAAGACTTGTAAATTTACCTCAAAAATCTCTTCCCTTGATACCTCAATGCGGCAATGGCCAGCCTGAGGCTGCTGTTGGGAAAGTTCCTGACGCAAAATTTTTAGTTTCTGAACCAAGTCTCGCTTGTACCGTGGGGCTGTCAGACACTCTGCGTCATCAGGGCACAGGGACACGGCTTGCTGATGCTGTTGGTCTTTCAGCTGGTTCTGCCTACTGAAAGCAAACAAAGATTATTAAAGTATTTTCGATAAAAAACAGCAACTATCTATTTAAAACAGCATCATATTATAAAACAAGTCTAGCTATATCATTTCCAGGCCTTATTATATTCTTGGCTTGACACTGTTGACAGCAATGAACTAATTTCAAAGTTTACTTCTCAGAATCCATACGAATTTATGGAATTGGAAAAAGTGTTTATCCATAAAGCTTTATACAGCTGTAGAGAACAAATTCCTCACACATTGTTTCCATTTTCTTGTACATAGTTTACCATCACCCATCTGAAAATACAGATATATGCCGAACCCTGTGCCTGTTATCTAGAGTTTGTTTCTCTGGAAGAGACAAACAGTTCAAACCGGCAGCTCTGTGGAGACCCCTGCTCCTGTCGACCACAAGAATGTGGCAGGTCACATGTAAGTTACTGGCACAGAGAAATGAGCACTTTACAAACAAGTCTAAGTGCTTTACAAAGTGACTTCTTTTTACTGTGGTAAAATATACTTAACATAAAACTTACCATTTTAACCATTTTTAAATGGAGACTGAGCCATTAAGTACATTCACATTGTTGTGTTAAAGTGACTTTAACTGCATATATATAGCCTTCCACAAATACATGAAAATAATCTCTCAAGAACAGCAGAAATATAATGATACTTTTAAAAAGACACACTGCCTAGAGATACTTTTTTATTCTTCTGGAAAAAATATTATAAGTTACATCAATAAACATATTTTAAAGACCCTTATCATATAATGAACTAGGTAATTTCAAAAACCATCAGGAAGTAAAGTCAGATAATTCATTACTGATGTTTCTATACACACTAAGTGATTCAGTTGGAGTTTATTTTTATACACAAACAAACAAAAGCACACAATCTCCTAACCTAAAGGTAAAGGGCAATGGTAGTTATGATAAACAAAAATAACTCCTCAGTTCTCTAACAAATCACCCAAACTTACTTGACATACAGTGATTCTTATGTACCAGCCCAAATTTTATAGCTAAAACATACACTACCCAGAAAAAATACAGCTTTGATGAAAATTACAAATCATTACTTCTACTCTCACAAACATTGTATTAGATAAAGATGTTCTTTAAAAACCACACACATATACATAAACAAAATCAAAACAGAATATATTAAAAATATTCCCTAAACAATTTATCAATCCTATGCAAAGAAAAAAAATGAACTTGGGTATGCCTTACATCAGATACAAAAATTTAACTCAAAATGAATCAGAGAACTCAATATAAAACACAAAGCCACAGGAGTGGGTCTGAAGATGGCCGCATGAGAGGTGACATGGAGAACTCCTCCCCAAACCACAAATAGTACAAAAATATACTTAATTAATACAACTAACCCTAAAACAGCAAGAAGAAAGAAGGCTGAACCAGACTGCATACAGATCTCACAAACAGAGCAGACATCATGAAACAGGGTTAACGTATGAAAGCCTTAATCCGGTGGGACCCAAACCCTTCCCCCACCCCAGCTCACCGGTGGAATGAAGAGAAACAGAGCGGGGAGGGGGTGGAAGCCTGAGACTGCTGAACACCTAGCCCTGGAGATCTGCTTTGTGAGCAGAAGATTATATTGTGTGGTGCTCTGGGCGTTGGGAAGCTTGGACGGAGGACGACCTGGGAGACTGACATTCCAGCTGTTTGTGGAGGATGGGATCCACATCCGGCTGCTCTGTGTCAGAGGAAAGGAAGGCAGTCTGAGAGTCTTCCTAGCAGTGAGAGGGTTGCTGAAGGGGCGGGATTTGCATGGAGCTTCCTGTGCAGGAGAAAGGAGAGCTGGACAAGGTTGTCTGGGCGCACTCTGCCCAGCTGGTTGGGAACTTAGAGGAACTTCAGATGCTCCATCCCCCCGGCCGCCTACTCAGCTCCGAGGACTCTCACTGTGACACACAGCCTGCTGAGCTTTCCTACTGCCTGCAGGCACCTGCTCACAACCGGCAGTCACTGCACTGGCATCAGACCAGCCAGAGGGAGGCCCTGCCTACAACAGTTAGAGATGCAAATCACAGAGGCTTACATGTGTGTGCTTGGCCCACTGGCTCTGACACTGGAGATGGGTACCGCAGACAGGAATCAGGAAACAGAACTTTCCTCCCTCCAGGCACCAGCTCCGCTCCCCTACGACCCCCAACCTCACTCTAGGGGCTGAACAGCTCCAAAGACTGGAGTTTCTGCCCACTAGTGGGCAACACACAGAAATATTAAACAACAAAAGAACATGGTTCAGACCAAAATCTCACAAACTCCAGAAAGAGGGCCAAATGAAACTGAACTCACCAATCTTTCTGAAAGAGAGTTCAAAATAAAAATTATAAAAATGCTTATGGAGGCACAGAAAAATATTCAAGAACTCAGAACGAATTTAAGTTGGAGATTCAATCATTAAGAAATTCCATATCTGAAATGCAACATACAATGGAGGGATTTAAAAGCAGGTTAGATGTAGTGGAAGAGACAGTAAATGGAACAGAAATTAGAGAAGAGGAATACAAAGAAGCTGAGGCACAGAAAGAAAAAAGGATCTCTAAGAATGAAAGAATATTGAGTGAACTGTGGGACCAGTCCAAATGGAACAATATTCACATAATAGGGGTACCAGAAGAAGAAGAGAGAGAAAAAGGGATAGAAAGGGTCTGAGGAGGTAACTGCTGAAAACTTCCCCAATCTGGGGAAGGAGAGAGTCTCTCAGGCCATGGAAGTGCACAGAACTCCCAACACAAGGTACCCAAGGAAGACAACATCAAGACATATAATAATTAAAATGGCAATGATCAAGGATAAAGACAGACTTTTAAAAGCAGCTAGAGAGAGAAAAAAACATCACATACAAAGGAAAACCCATCAGGCTATCATCAGACTTCTCAACAGAAACCTTATAGGCCAGAAGGGAGTGGCATGATATATTTAATGCAATGAAGCAGAAGGGCCTCGAATCAAGAATACTCTACCCGGCAAGGTTGTCATTTAAATTTGAAGGAAGAATTAAACAATTTTTAGATACACAAAAGCTGAGAGAATTGATCTCCCACAAACCACCTCTACAGTGCATTTTAGAGGGACTCCTATAGATGGAAGTATTTCTAAGGCTAAATAGATGTCACCCAAGGGCTACACAAAGAGTACAGAATATGATTCACAACATACAAAGAATGGAGGAGGAAGAAAAAGGAGGAAAAAAACCAGAAGCTTTAGGTGGTGTTTGTAATAGCATACAAAGTGAGTTAAATTAGACTGTTAGATAGTAAGGGAATTACCCTTGAACCTTTGGTAATCACAAATCTGCAATGGCAGTAAGTACATACATATCGATAATCACCCTAAATGTAAATGGTCTGAATATACCAGTTAAAAGACATAGAGTTACCGAATGGATAAAAAAGCAAGACCCATCTATATGCTGCCTACAAGAAACTCACCTCAAACCCAAAGATATACACAGACTAAAAGTGAAGGGATGGAAAAAGCTATTCCATGCAAACAACAAAGAGAAAAACACAGGTGTTGCAGTACTTGTATCAGACAAAATAGACTTCAAAATGAAGAAAGTAGCAAGAGATAAAGAAGGACATTACATAAAGCGGTCAATCCAACAAGAGGATATAACCATTATAAATATATATGCACCCAACACGGGAGCACCAGCATGTGTGAAACAAATACTAACAGAATTAAAGGAGAAAATAGAAAGCAATGCATTCATTTTAGGTGACTTCAACACACTACTCACTCCAAAGGACAGATCAACCAGACAAAAAATAAGACACAGAGGCACTGAACAACACACTAGAATAGATGGACCTAACAGACATCTACAGAACACTCCATCCAAAAGCAACTGATACACATTCTCCTCAAGTGTACATGGAACATTTTCAAGAATAGATCATATACTAGGCCACAAAAAGAACCTCAGCAAATGCAAAAAGACTGAAATTGTACCAACCAGCTTCTCAGATTACAAAGGTATGAAACTAGAAATAAATTACCTAAAGAAAACAAAAAAGCCCACAAACACATGGAAGCTTAATAACATGCTCCTAAATAATCAATGGATCAATGACCAAATAAAAACAGGTCAAGCAATATATGGAGACAAATGACAACAATAATTCAACACTGCAAAATCTGTGGGACGCAGGAAAGGCCATGCTAAGAGGGACATATATTGCAATACAAGCCTACCTAAGGAAAGAAGAACAATCCCAAACAAAATGTCTAAACTCACAATTAATGAAACTATAATAGGAATAACAAATGAGGCCCAAAGTCAGTAGAAGGAGGGACATAATAAAGATTAAAGTGGAATAAATAAAATTGAGAAGAATAAAACAATAGAAAGAATCAATGAAAGCAAAAGTTGGTTCTTCGAGAAACTAAACAAAATAGATGAACCCCTACTCAGACATATCAAGAAAAAAAGAGAGTCTACATACATAAACAGATTCAGAAATGAGAACAGAAAAATCACGATGGACACAACAGAAATATGAAGAATTATGAGAAAATACTATGAAAAATTATATGCTAACAAACTGGATAACCTAGAAGAAATGGACAAATTTGTAGAAAAATACAACCTTCCAAGGCTGACCTAGGAAGAAACAGAAAATCTGAATAGACCAATTACCATTAAAGAAATTGAATTGGTACTCAAAAAACTATCTAAGAACAAAACTCCTGTACCAGATTGTTTCACTGCTGAATTTTATCAAACATTTAGTGAAGACCTAATACCCATCCTCATTAAAGTTTTCCAAAAAGTAGAAGAGGAGGGAATATTCCCAAATTCATTCTACGAGGCCAACATCACTCTGATACCAAAACCAGATAAAGACACCACACAAAAAAAAAATTACACACCAGTATCTCTGATGAACATAGATGCAAAAATACTCAACAAAATATTAGCAAACCAAATTAAAAAGATCATCCATCATGATCAAGGGGGATTCATTCCAGGGATGCAAGGATGGTACAACATTCAAAAATCCATCAACATCATCCACTATATCAACAAAAAGAAGGACAAAAACAACATGATCATCTCCATAGATGCTGAAAAAGCATTCAACAAAATTCAACATACATTCATGATAAAAACTCTCAACAAAATGGGTATAGAGGGCAAGTACCTCAACATAATAAAGGCCATATATGAGAAAACCCACAGCCAACATCATACTTGTCAGCAAAATGCTGAAAGCTTTTCCTTTAAGATCGGGAACAAGACAAGGATGCCCACTCTCCCCACTTTTATTCAACATAGTTCTTGGAGGTCCTAGCCACGGCAATCAGACAACACGAAGAAATAAAAGGCATCCAGATTGGTAAGGAAGAAGTCAGACTGTCCCTATTTGCAGAGTGTACATAAAAAAACCCTAAAGAAACCACTCTAAAACTACTAGATCTAATATATGAATTCAGAAAAACTTCAGGATACAAAATTAATACACATAAATCTGTTGCATTCCTATACACTAATGGTGAACTAGCAGGAAGAGAAATCAGGAGAACAATTCCATTCACAATTGCATCAAAAAGAATAAAATACCTAGGAATAAACCTAACCAAGGAAATGAAAGAATTATACCCTGAAAACTACAAGACACTCTTAAGAGAAATTAAAGAGGACACTAATAAATGGAAATTCATTCCATGCTCTTGGCTATGAAGAATTAATATTCCCAAAATGGACATCCTGCCTAAAGCAATTTAGATTCAATGCAATCCCTTTCAAAATACCTACAGCATTCTTCAATAAACTAGAGCAAATAGTTCTAAAATTCATATGGAACAACAAAAGACCACAAATAGCCAAAGCTACCCTGAGAAGGAAGAATAAAGCAGGGAGAATTATGCTCCCTGACTTCAAGCTCTACTACAAAGCCACAGTGATCAAGACAATTTGGTACTGGAACAAGAACAGACTCATAGACCAGTGGAACAGAATAGAGAGCCCAGATATAAACCCAAGCATATATGGTCAATTAATATACGATAAAGAAGCCATGGATATACAATGCAGAAATGACAGCCTCTTCAAAAGCTGGTGTTGGCAAAACTGGACAGCTACATGTAAGAGAATGAAACTGGATTACTGTCTAACCCCATACACAAAAGTAAACTCAGAATGGATCAAAGACTTAAATGTAACTCATGAAATGATAAAACTCTTCGAAAAAACTATAGGCAAAAATCTCTTGGACTTAAACATGAGCAACTTCTTCATGAACATATCTCCCTGGACTAGGGAAACAAAACTTAAAATGAGCAAGTGGGACTATATCAAACTATAAAGCTTCTGTTCAGCAAAGGATACCATCAGTACAACAAAAAGAGATCCTATAGTATGGGAGAATATATCCATAAATGATATATCCTATAAGGGGTTGACATCCAAAATATATAAAGAGATCACGCACCTCAACAAACAAAAAGCAAATAAAGCCAATTAAAAAATGGGCAGAGGAGCTGAACAGACACTTCTCCAAAGAAGAAATTCAGATGGCCAACAGGCACATGAAAAGATGCTCCACATGGCTAATCATCAGAGAAATGCAAATTAAAACCACAATGAGATATCACCTCACACCAGTTAGGATGGCCAACATCCAAAGACAAACAACAAATGTTGGCAAGGATGTGGAGAAAGGAGAACACTCCTACACTGCTGGTGGGAATGTAAGCTAGTTCAACCATTGTGGAAAACAGTATGGAGGTTCCTCAAAAAACTCAAAATAGAAATACCATTTGATGTGGGAATTCCACTCCTAGGAATTTACCCTAAGAATGCAGCAGCCCAGTTTGAAAAAGACACATGCACCCCTATGTTTATCGCAGCACTATTTACAATAGCCAAGAAATAGAAGCAACCTAAGTGTCCATCAGTAGATGAATGGATTAAGAAGATGTGGTACATATACACAATGGAATATTATTCAGCCATAAGAAGAAAACAAATCCTACCATTTGCAACAACATGGATGGAGCTAGAGGGTGTTATGCTCAGTGAAATAAGCCAAGCCGAAAAAGACAAGTATCAAATGATTTCACTCATATGTGGAGTATAAGAACAAAGGAAAAACTGAAGGAACAAAACAGCAGCAGACTCACAGAACCCAAGAATGAACTAACAGTTACCAAAGGGAAAGGGACTGGGGAGGATGGTTTGGAAGGGAGGGATGAGGGAAAAGGGGCATTACGATTAGCATACGTAATGCAGTAGCAGGGGACATGGGAAAGGTAGTATTTATAGAAAAGACAAGTAATGATTCTATAGCTTCTTAATACGCTGATGGACAATGACTGTAGTGTGGTTTGTGGGGGGGACTTGACAATAGGGTGTCTAGTAACCATAATGTTCAAGTGATTTGTACATTAACAATATCAAAATAAAAATAAATAAATAAAAAACAAAGCCATAGAAATTCTCAGAGAAGAAAATATTTGTGGCTTTATTAAGCTAATATTTTTTTAGATGACACCAAATGCATACTCCACAAAAGAACAAATGAATAAATGAAACTTCATCAGAATTTCAAAGAAAACTTCTGCTCTTCAAAAGACATTGTTAGGATAAGACAAATCATAGACTAGGAGAACATTTTTACAGAGTATAAATGTGATATGGGACAAGTGTCTCAAGTATCTAAAGAACTCTCAAAACTCAAACATTAAAAAAAACTCAATTATTTTTTAAAAGGAGCAAAAAATTTTACCAAATAAAATACACAGATGGCAAATAAGCACATGAAAAGATGTTCAACATCATTAGATACTAGAGAAGTATAAAGTAAAACTACAATGGGATTAGAGACTATCAGAATGTCTAAAACTAGTAAGATTAACCATACCAAGTATAACAAGGATGTGGAGCCACTACAACTCTCATACACTGCTGGTAAGAATGTCAAAAAGATACTGATCACTTTGAAAAATAATCTGAGGGTTTTTTTAAAGTTAATCAAAGATCAATCATATGATGCATCTATTCTACTCCTAGGTATTTATCCAAGAAAAGTAAGAGCATATGTCCATACAAAGACTTACACATAAATGTTCATAGTAATTTTTTCATAGCCAAAAACTGGAAAAAACCCAAATGCCCACCAACAGGTAAATGGATAAATCAACTGTGATATATCCATACAATGGAATATCATTCAGTAAGGAAAAGAAATGAACTATACACACAATACAGTGGAATCTCAAATAATCATGCTAAGTAAAAAGACCAAAAAAAATATGAATCCATTTATCTGAAACTATATAAAATGCAAACTAGCATCAGTGACAGAAAGCTGATCACTGGTTGGTTAAAGATGGACTGTGATGTGCATTGTGTCCAAAAAGATATGCTGAAAACAAAACCCCTGTGCCAGACGGCTTCACAGCTGAATTTCATCAAACATTTAAAGAAGAACTACTATCCATCCTCCTTAAAGTTTTCCAAAAAGTAGAAGAGGAGGGAATACTTCCAAACTCATTCTACGAGGATAGCATCACTCTAATACCAAAACCAGAAAAAGACACCACAAAAAAACTAATACACATACAAAATTAATACACAGAAATCTGTTGCATTCCTATATACTAACAATGAACTAGTAGAAAGAGAAATCAGGAAGACAATTCCATTTACAACTGCATCAAAAAGAATAAAACAGAACAGGAGGGATTTAAAACCACATTAGATGTAGTAGAGGAGACGGTAAATGGAATAGAAATTAGAGAAGAGGAATACAAAGAAGCTGAGGCACAGAAAGAAAAAAGGATCTCTAAGAATGAAAGAATATTGAGAGAAATGTGTGACCTAGCCAAACGGAACAATTTCGCATTATACGGGTACCAGAAGAAGAAGAGAGAGAAAAAGGGATAGAAAGTGTCATTGAGGAGGTAATTGCTGAAAAGTTCCCCAATTTGGGAAAAGAGATAGTCTCTCAAGCCATCGAGATGCACAGATCTCCCAACACAAGGGACCCAAGGAAGACAACATCAAGACATATAATAATTAAAATGGCAAAGATCAAGGATAAAGACAGACTTTTAAAAACAGCTAGAGAGAGAAAAAAACATCACATACAAAGGAAAACCCATCAGACTATCATTAGACTTCTCAACAGAAACCTTACAGGCCAGAGCAGAGTGGCATGATGTATTTAATGCAATGAAGCAGAAGGGCCTTGAACCAAGAATACCAGCAAAGTTATCATTTAAATTTGAAGGAGGGATTAAACAATTTTCAGATAAGCAAAAGCTGAGAGAATTTACCTCCCACAAACCACCTCTACAGACATTTTGGATGGCCTCCTATAGATGGAAGTATTCCTAAGGCTAAACAGATATCATTCAAGGGAAGACAGAATACAGAATATGATTCATAACATACAAAGAATGGAGGAGGAAGAAAAAGGAGGGAAAAAAAAAAGAACCTTTAGGTTGAATTTGTAATAATAGTATACAAAATAAGTTAAATTAGACTGTTAGATAGTAAGGGAATTGCCCTTGAACCTTTGGTAACCACAATTTAAGCCTCCAATGGCAATAAGTACATATCTATCGATAATCACCCTAAATGTAAATGGACTGAATGCACCAATCAAAAGATACATAGAGTTACTGAATGGATTAAAAAAACAAGACCCGTCTATATGCTGCCTATAAGAGACTCACTTCAAACCCAAACACATACAGAGCCTGAAAGTAAAGGGATGGAAAAAGATATTTCATGAAACTAATAGTGAGAAAAAAGCAGGAGTTACAGTACTTGTATCAGACAAAATAGACTTCAAAACAAAGAAAGTCGCAAGAGACAAACAAGGACATTACATAATGATAAAAGGGTCAGTCCAACAAGAGGCTATAACTATTATAAATATCTATGCACCCAACACAGGATCACCTACATATGTGAAACAAATACTAACAGAATTAAAGGGGGAAATACAATGCAATGCATTCATTTTAGGAGACTTCAACACACCACTCACTCCAATGGACAGATCAACCAGACAGGAAATAAGTAAAGAGACAGAGGCCCTGAACAACATACTAGAACAGATGGACCTAACGGACATCTACAGAACACTCCATCCAAAAGCAACAGGATACACATTCTTCTCAAGTGCACATAGAAAATTTCCAAGAATAGATCATATACTAGGCCACGAAAAGAACTTCAGTAAATTCAAAAAGATTATAATTTACACAAAGAAAACGAAAGAGCTGACAAACACATGGAGGCTTCATAACATGCTCCTAAATAATCAATGGATCAATGACCAAATAAAAACAGAGCTCAAGCAATATATGGAGACAAATGACAACAATAATTCAACACCACAAAATCTGTGGGATGCAGCGAAAGCTGTGCTAAGAGGGAAATATACTGCAATACAGGCCTACCTCAGGAAAGAAGAACAATCCCAAATGAACAGTCTAAACTCACAATTAATGAAACTATAATAGGAATAACAAATGAGGCCCAAAGTCAGTAGAAGGAGGGACATAATAGAGATTAAGCAGAATAAATAAAATTGAGAAGAATAAAACAATAGAAAGAATCAATGAAAACAGGAGCTGGTTCTTTGAGAAAATAAACAAAACAGATAAACCCCTAGCCAGACATATCAAGAAAAAAAGAGGGTCTACACACATAAACAGAATCAGAAATGAGAAAGGAAAAATCACTATGGATACCACAGAAATACAAAGAATTATGAGAGAATACTATGAAAAATTACATGCTAACAAACTGGATAACCTAGAAGAAATGGACAACTTTCTAGAAAAATACAACCTTCCAAGGCTGACCAAGGAAGAAACAGAAAATCTGAATAGACCAATAACCAGCAAAGAAACTGAATTGGTAACCAAAAAACTACCTAAGAACAAAACTCCTGTACCAGGTTGTTTCACTGCTGAATTTTATCAAACATTTAGTGAAGACCTAATACCCATCCTCATTAAAGTTTTCCAAAAAGTAGAAGAGGAGGGAATACTCCCAAACTCATTCTACAAGGCTAACATCACTCTAATACCAAAACCAGGCAAAGACGCCACAAAAACAGAAAATTACACACCAATATCTCTGATGAACATAGATGCAAAAATACTCAACAAAATATTAGCAAACCAAATTCAAAAATACATCAAAGAGATGATCCATCATGATCAAGTGGGATTCACCCCAGGTATTCAAGGATGGTACAACATTCGAAAATCCATCAACATCATCCACTATATCAACAAAAAGAAGGACAAAAACCACATGATCATGTCCATAGATGCTGAAAAAGCATTTGACAAAATTTGACATCCATTCATGATAAAAACTCAACAAAATAGGAATATAGGGCAAGTACCTCAACATAATAAAGGCCGTATATGACAAATCCACAGCCAACACTATACATAACAGCGAGAAGCTGAAAGCTTTTCCATTAAGATCAGGAACAAGACAATGATGCCCACTCTCCCCACTTTTATTCAACATAGTACTGGAGGCCCTAGCCACGGCAGTCAGACAACACAAAGAAATAAAAGGCATCCAGATCAGCAAGGAAGAACTCAAACTGTCCTTGTTTGCAGATGACATGATATTGTACATAAAAAACCCTAAAGAATCCACTCCAAAACTATTACATCTAATATCTGAATTCAGCAAAGTTGCGGGATACAAAATTAATACACAGAAATCTGTTGCATTCCTATACACTAAAGATGAACTAGCAGAACGAGAAATCAGGAAAACAATTCCATTCACAATTGCATCAAAAAGAATAAAATACCTAGGAATAAACCTAACCAAGGATGTGAAAGATCTATACCCTGAAAACTACAAGACACTCTTAAGAGAAATTAAAGAAGACACTAATAAATGGAAATTCATCAAATGATCTCACTCATATGTGGAGTATAAGAACAAAGAAAAAAACTGAAGGAACAAAACAGCAGCAGACTCACAGAACCCAAGAACAGACTAATAGTTACCAAAGGGAAAGGGACTGGGGAAGAAGGGCGGGAAGGGAGCGATAAGAGGGTAAAAGGGGCATTACGATTAGCAGACATAAGGTGGGGGGGCACGGGGAGGGCTGTACAACTCAGAGAAGACAAGTAGTGATTCTCATCTCACTACACTGATGGACAGTGACTGTAATAGGGTTGGTGGGGGGGACCTGATGAAGGGAGTAGTTTAATCACCACAATATTGCTCATGTAATTGAAGGTTAATGATACCAAAATAAATTGTAAAAAAATAAATAAATAAAATAAAATTAATATATAAATGGAAATTCATTCCATGCTCTTGGCTAGGAAGAATTAATATTGTCAAAATGGCCATCCTGCCTATAGCAATCTACAGATTCAATGCAATCCCTATCAAAATACCAACAGCATTCTTCAACGAACTAGAACAAATAGTTCTAAAATTCATATGGAACCACAAAAGACCCCGAATAGCTAAAGCCATCCTGGGAAGGAATAACAAAGCTGGGGGAATTATGCTCCCTGACTTCAAGCTGTACTACAAAGCCACAATAATAAAAAAAAAAAAAAAAAAAAAAAAGAATTTGGTACTGGCACAAGAACAGACCCATAGACCAATGGAACAGAATAGAGAACCCAGATATAAACCCATGCATTTATGGTCAATTAATATACAATAAAGGAGCCATGGATATACAATGGGGAAATGACAGCTTCTTCAACAGCTGGTGTTGGCCAAACTGGACAGCTACACGTAAGAGAATGAAACTGGATTACTGTCTAATTCCATACACAAAAGTAAACTCAAAATGGATCAAAGACCTGAATATAAGTCATGAAACCATAAAACTCATAAAAGAAAACATAGGCAAAAATCTCTTGAGTATAAACATGAGCTACTTTTTCCTGAACATAGCTCCTTGGGCAAGGGAAACAAAATAAAAATGAACAAATGGGACTACATCAAACTAAAAAGCTTCTGTACACCATCAGCAGAGGACACCATCAGCAGAACAAAAAGGCATCCTACAATATGGGATAATATATTCATAAATAACTTATCCAATAAAGGGTTAACATCCAAAATATATAAAGAACTCACATGCCTCAACACACAAAAAACAAATAAACCGATTAAAAAATGGGCAGAGGACCTGAACAGACATTTCTCCAAGGAAGAAATTCAAATGGCCAACAGGCACATGAAAAGATGCTCCACATTGCTAATCATCAGGGAAATGCAAACTAAAACCACAATGAAGTATCACCTCACACCAGTTAAGATGGCCAACATCCAACAGACAAGAAACAACAAATTCTGGCAAGGATGCAGTGAAAGTGGAACCCTCCTACACTGTTGGTGGGAATGTAAATTAGTTCAACCATTGTGGAAAGCAATATGGAGGTTCCTCAAAAAACTAAAAATAGAAATACCATTTAACCCAGGAATTCCATGCCTAGGAATTTACCCAAAGAATACAAGTTCTCAGATTTAAAAAAATATATGCACCCCTATGTTTATTGCAGCACTATTTACAATAGCCAAGATATGGAAGCAACCTAAGTGTCCATCAGTAGATGAATGGATATAGAAGATGTGGTACATACACACAATAGAATACTATTCAGACATAACAAACAAATCCTCCCATTTGCAACAACATGGATGGAACTAGAGAGTATTATGCTCAGTGAAATAAGCCAGGCAGAGAAAGACAAGTACCAAATGATTTCCTCAGTTGTGGAGTATAATAACAAAGCAAAACTGAAGGAACAAAACAGGAGCAGACTCACAGACTCCAAGAAGGGACTAGTGGTTTCCAAAGGGAAGCGGTTGGAGAGGATGGGTGGGGAGGGAAGAAAAAGAGGATGAAGGGGCATTATAATTAGCACTCACAATATAGGTAGGTCACGGGGAAGGCTATTTTAACTTTATAGCATCTTACTATGCTGATAGACAGTGACTCCAATGCAGGCATGAAGACTTGGTAATATGGGTGAATGTTGAAACCACATGCTGTTCATGTGAAACCTTCATAAGATTGTATATCAATGATACTTTAATTTAAAAAAAAAGATATGCTTAAGTCCTAACCCCAGTACCTGGGAATTTGACCTTATTTGGAAATTATGGCCTTTGCAGATGTAATCAAGTTAAGATGAAATGATCCTGCATTAGGATGACGCTAAATCCAGTAAGCTGGTATCATCAAAAGAAAAGGGAAATTTGGATCCAAACATACAGGAAAAAAGGGGTGCCATAATAAGAAATATACTTTGGTCTCTGTCCCTGGTTCCTGATATAGAACTCTTATTAAAGTTCTTGAAATTTCCTGGCTTGAGGAGGTTTGTCTTTTTTTCTTTGTCTTTGTCCATAGTTCCAAACACAAAGCTCCTAAATCCACTAGAATTTCCTGGGAATATAAGCATTTTTGTTTTTGAGGTGACTCTTGGGGGACAGACTCCTAGCAGGGTGGACACTGGTTGCCAGAAAGACCAAGGCTTCATTACAAGCCTGGAACTTTCAGCCCCATTCCCCCAGCCTCTGAGGAGAGCAGAGGAGATGGAGATTGAGTTAATAATTGATCATGCCTATGTGATGACATCTCCATAAAACCCCTAAACAATGATATGCAGTATGAGCTTCTGGGTTGGTAAACATACTGAAGCTGGGAGGGTGAAGCACCCAGAGAAGTCATGCAAGATCTGTGCGTTGCTATCCCTGTATCTTGCCCTATCCAACTCTTCCATTTGGCTGTTCCTGAGTTACATCCTTTATGACAAACTGGTAATAGTAAATAAAGTATTTTCCTGCATTCTGTGAGCCATTCTAGCAAATTACTGAACCCAAGAAGGGGATCACAGGAACTCGCCCTTTATAGATAGTCAGTAAGAAGTACAGGAGGCCTGAGACTTGCGATTGAAATCTGAACTGGGGACGGTCTTGTGAGACTGAGCCCTTAACCTGTGGTATCTGATGCTAATTGCAGGTAGTGTCAGAACTGAATTCAGTTGTTGTAAACCCAGTTGGTTTCTGGAGACTTGGAGATAGCTTTGAGGAAAAAACCCACACATCTGGTGTCAGAAGTCTTGTGAGCATTAACAGATCGTACAAGACCATGTGAAGACAAAGACAAAGGTTGGGATATATCTACAAGCCAAGGAACAGCAAGGTTTTCAGCAACCATCAGAAGCTAGGAGAGAGGCATGGTACAGATTCTTCTTCAGAGCCTCCAGAAGGAACCAATCCTACCGACAACTTGATTATGAACTTGTAGTCTCCAGAACTGTGAGATAATGAATTTCTGTTGTTTCAAATCTCCCGGTGCCTAACATTTTGTATGGCAGCCTCAGGAAACTAATACCGGTAGAAGCCCCACGGGAATGGAGAGGAGGAGGAATTACAAAGAGGCATGAGGAAACTATCGGGGGTGATGGATATGTGCACTATCTCATTGTGATGATGGTTTCGTGGGTGCATAATATGTTAACATTTAAGTTGTACATTTTAAATATGCACAGTTTACTGTATGTCAGTTACACTTAAATAAAGCCAATTAAAAAAAATTCAGGGTTCCTAAAGCCCATTCACAGACTGGTATGAAAACTGTATAAGTCCTGCAAAGAGAAAGAAGGCTTAAAGCTGAGGGACAAAACTAACATAACAAAGAGCCAGCTGGGGTGGCTTCAGCTGTCTTGGAGCTATTTATGATGCACTAAAGGACAAAAAAAATCCATCTCCCCTATAAAACAGCCTGTCTCTTCAGGTGTGCTAGTGTGCAGCTTTGATACACAAACCCTTTCCCAACATTTCAGAACAGGTTCCTACTTACGCATAGTGGGATTAAAATACTCATATGTCAGAGTAAAACTGGTCATACTCTTATATAAAATTTTGTTCTACAAAAATACTTTATAATTGAAGAGACCAGACATTCTATCACATGTATTACAAAAAGCATCTATCAGTTTTCTCTTGACACACATTTTAACATGTATTGTTTCAAAAACTTACTTTAAAACTAAATGCAGGTTAGCCGAGAGCCGAGGATCTGTAAACTGTGTTGTTCTGTTGTTATGGTCAACGAAATAAACTCTGCCTGTTGCTGTATTACGGATCTCCCATCCAGGAGGCAATGGACCAAGCTCTTCACAATTGATGTTGCTAAGATCCCTGCAAAAACAAATATAAAATAAAAAATACCTCATTGCTGGGCCTGCTGAGCCAACCAAGTGTAAATGACATAGAACAATTCCATCAAGTCTGAGAAAATGTATTGTTTCAGAAACCTGAGATGTTCAGCTGGAATCTTTCATTCCCAATGGCTTAAAAAACTTGCATATTCAAAACCCAATGCATAAATGGCTCAGAAATGTATCACATAGCCTACATTTTTAGTAAGTTAATTCCTGAGCTTTAATGCAATAACAACATTTGCCAACAAAAACTGTTCTCCAATATTTGTCTGACAAAACATTGTTTTCCAAATGTCAGTGATATAAGGAATAAAATGTTTTCTAAAATTTCCCTTCAATTATTTCATTCTTTACTACACCATAAAATTTGTGAAAATAAATGTTCATTCCACGATTAATTTTAAGATCTCTGGCAAAACTGGACATGTTACTGAAATTACAATCCTGAAAATAATCATAGTATATATTTTATATGATTGCTTCCTTTTGAATGTTGAAACCTGAAACACTAGGGAATGAAGAACCCATTTAAGATGCCTAAAGAATGCTCTGACAGCTACAATTAAAAAAAGCAAAAAGACTTTTAATAGACCAAAGGCCACTGTTATTGTATCATACATTCTTACAATACTGTCATAGATAGACAAAGATTTATAGGACCTCAAAGAATGAAATAAAAGCAGCATGTCTAATGTAAAGTTAAACTATAACAGATAATTATAATAAATCTCATCAAAATCATGTTTTAAAAATTAACTAGAAAAATATTTTTCCTGAAATAATTTCTTCTTGGTCATAGTGAAACACAATGATGGGCATACATCAGTACCTATAAATTTGTGGAAACAATGATTTTGACTTCTGCTTAAAGGTGCTCTAAGAGACTCATCTGCTACAGAATAACTAAAGCTGGGAAAGAATACACTGTTTGAGACACTGCTCATTTCAAAACAGGTAAGGGAAAAAGTTCCAAGAATCCTCCTCAAGTTAAAAAAAAAAATTTAAACTGAAGCTAGTACCTGAATGGCAGGCAGGCAGAGGGGTAGAGCTGCTAGAGGGTAGTTGTTAATTAGGAAACTCAGACTCAGGCCAGCAGCAAGGCTGGAAAAGGAAATCTGGAACTTCCCCACTAAGCTGAGAATTCAAAGGGAATATGAAATGATTCCAGGAAAAGTTCCTTAATTCCCATTTTAGGTCCAAAGAACTTCAACCAATTAAGATCAAACAAATTCACAAAATCACCAAACACTTCAGAAAGGAAAGTCATGATGACTGAGTCAATGTAAACAGTAAACCACAGAATTAGATCCCCAAGTACTATCAGAGATCAACCAAACAGAACAGCAATAATATACAACATTAAAAAAAATAAAAGGGAACAATTAGAAAAACAACTATCTTAATGAGAGATTAAGAATGAGCAAATAGATTTTTTAAATGAAACTTTTTCAAAAGAAAAGCTATTATTAAAATCAAAGAACAAATATTTTGCTATAACATAGAATTTAACTTTATATAACTTTAGAATTTTATAAATCTATAGTCATATGTGGGAGAGCTCTAAAGAACTTATTTAAGGTTCAGAAAACTGGAATACTTATTACGTCCAATTGGGAAATGATTAAGAAAAGTGGGATGTGATACAGCCATAAGAAGTAATACAAATCTGTATTTCAAGATTACACAGTCAATATGCAATAAAATGAATAATAAGGCATTAATCATTGTTTTAAAGAGAAATGCTAAACATGATGAATAGGACTTAATCAGATAAATCTATGTTTACTGAATATCTTTAAATAAAGTTAGTTTAAAGTGTCTGAATTATACTATAAATCTTTGAATAGTGGTAACATTTTAATAGAATCTAAATATTTATGGTCTGCTCTGATAAAAGATCCTCATACAAAAGGAATATTTACTAAATGATCCTCTGGAACAAAAGATATTGTACAATTTGGAGCACAGAGATTAAATAAAACAAAAATAATCCAGAGCATTATTTCTTAAAGTCACTATTCAATACTCAACATGAAATATACTTAAACCTTATAGAAACCCCATACTCATTAATGAAAAGCTGGACACGTTTCCTTACAAGTAAGAGCATATTATTAACAGTGGTGCCAAAATCTCTCAATTTCAACTTCTGATGCCTTCTTACATACTATTCTTTCAACAGATAACTCAAGATCAACTTTCTCACTATTTTAAATCATTCAGTCCAAAAAAATTTTTCTCCTGTGCATTTCCTTACAATGATTTTAAATTATTTCATTTAAAAAGCTTATTATTGACCCTCAATTTGATAAACAGAATCCAAAATACTTTTCATAATTTACATAATTTTTCTAAAAGTTAGGTCCTTGAATTTTTTTCAGTGAGCTTAAGAAAAATTTCTTCCCCAATATTTTTAAACTAACAGCTTATATTATCTAGACACAGAAATGACAACCTTGAAACAGTAATTAACAATATAGAACATTTCCTTGGTTGCCACCCTCAAAAGATTCTAATTAAGCTCTATCACAAAGTAAGACATTTTCATTATAATATCTTTATTTATAAATGAAGAACATCACAGCAATCCAATCAACTAGTCACATATGTTTTTCTATTCAAATACATGACTCTTGACAAGTAGAGATCTATATATAAGCATTAGGCAGAAAAGATCTCTTTGCATGGGTCTTCCTGGAGGGGACTACTGCATTTAATATATAAAACACCATCATCTTACAAAGACACATATGCCACTTTCAAAGTTGACTTAGAATTTAATTTAGAACTCAATCTTTCTTTGCAGCTTCAACTGGACTACTTGGCACTCTAAATACGTTTATTAGAAAATAACTCAAAATAACTAAATAGTGTTTGAAAAACATGATACTAAAATGTATCAAAAATTATGGTTCAATTATTAATTTATGTCATTTCATCTTCTTGAAGTTAAAACATAGCTGACATTTTGCTTAGTAAATGCACTTATTAATGCCTGTAGTTCAAATGTACAAATTTTTTCATTTAAAAGAAATTTAATTTAATTAGGTTGTTTCTTTTCTACATTAAAATGAAACTTTATTAAGGAACACATAAAAGAACCCTGAATACACTTATGTAGGTTTAAAATAAATAAATCTTCATTTAAAAAGCTTACCAGAAATAAAATTATCAATTTAGTACCTTTTTAAAAAAGGGTATTGTGTTTTTGTAAGATTTTGTTATGTTTTTTCCCAGGTCAATTCAAACTCTTTAAAGATCAATCCTTCTGCCCCCAATTTGTTTTAAGGATGAAAGGCGAAAAGAACTGGAGTCTGGCTGGGGAGTAGGGCACTGGGGTGGGATTGCAGAGAAACATGAAGGACTTCCTGTTAAATGTCAAACTGAAATGACTATCAGAAGGAGCCAAACTTTTACATGAACTATTTTAACAAGTTAAAGATTAAAGAATCACAGAAGTCCTAGGTAAAATGGATATTCAATGATATGAAGAGTATTTACAGCATGTTCTTACCTAGGCACTCTTGGATCGTGCCATGTGCTCACACCAGTCTGAGTATGTAAGAAATATACCTGACCTTGTTGTGTTGTCCTCTGTTCTGTAAAATTAAGAAACACTAATAATAAACATAATCAGAATGTCCAAATCAAAGACAGTTATACATACTAGGATATTATATTAATAGGTAAATTCTCCAAATTACCAATCCATTTTACTACAAAAAAACTGCTTTAAAGATCATTTGTTCTGAACTCAGAATACATTTTCTCCTGGGCACAATCTTACAAATGGTGATGAGGGTCAAAAGCCAGCTATCTAAAAGCCAACTACATTTACAATGTGGCTCAAATACTAGACATGCTGCAATGGAAAAGAGAAAACAAAATTGTCACAGTACCAATAATTCAACATGAAGAAATGATCTTTCATTTGTCTTAAGTGTGGAGCCTCAGGGGAATAAAAGGCAGCTCAGAGAAAGAGGTTAGCCAACTTCGGGGAGATTTTGAGGGGAAATGTAGAAACTTTCAAAAGGTTTGCAAGCTGGTAATGCTTTTTTTAATTTTATGCCAAAACTTAGGGGTTTTTTCTTAAGAGAGGTATATTCTCAGGACTACATGTGGACTCAAACAGAAGAAAAAAGATGGAATACAGGGAAGACATTCTAGTAAAAAATGGGCAAAGATGTAACCAAGTTAGAAAGAAAAGGACTAATGGGCATGTGCACAGCCTGGGGAGTAAGGTCAAAGGTGAAATTAATTCAAAGCCCTTGAGAAGACAGTGTGGAAGTCAGAGCAAAGGGAAGCAATCTGTGAAAGGGTTTCTTCAATGATGGTTTTTAGCCTTTATTTACACGTTTTTAAGACACAAAACCACTTTTCTTTAAACAAAATCTAATGAAAAATTCCAAAATATAAAATGATAAAACTATTGCTAATATTTATTAGTATAAATGTATTTATAAGCCTATAATAAAGCCAATGAATTTAAACTTTAAACTTTCTAAAATTATGAACATAACATTTAAAATTGGTTACAGATGCCAGCTGCAATAATTTTAGTTTGGTACCCACTTTACTCCTATGTTTTGGTTGTACAAAAAAAATTTTTAATCCAAATCACACAAATATTTTAAAAGTATAACCACTCCCACTCTTACAGCTTGCCTTATAATCTCCATTACAGAGAAATGGCAGGATACTTTATTCTAAGGTCTAAATGTTAATAATACAGCTAAAATTTACTGAGTGCTTTCAATGTCAGACACTCTGTCAGGCACACTTCACATGAAGTTTTTTATTTCTTGCAACAAATCTATGTTGTTGGTACTACTATTTGCTCTATTTTGTAGAAGATAAAAATAAGGCAGAGAGAGGTTAAATAATGTGTCCAGTGTCATACACCTACTCTTTGGCAAAGCCAGAATATAAACCCAGGTCAGGTTGGCCTGTGTCCCGAGCCCAGGCTCTAATCAATCACTATGCTGTTAAATTAACCTATGTGCCATAACACGGTTAATAGACAAATTGGTTTTTCTTTTTAATTAGAATTAAAATATGTTTTAAATTAAAGTAGGAATCCTACATTTGTAGAACAGTTTTTAAAATATTCTAAAATAAAAGTAAAATACAAGTTAGATCAGGCGATTCCCAATATTGGTCATTAGGTGTCACCATCAGCCCAGAATAGTTTATCCACAGGCTGTTGAGAGGGTAAGGATGTATGTAACTTGGTTAACTTTTAGTAAGAAAGGAGAGGACAGTCAAGTTCATACTATCTACAAGAATGTTCACAAGTTGTGATTAATTTAGAAAGTCTTCTATTCAACTAGAAGGTTGATGTCTCCCACGTGAAATTCTACAATTTAATTATGTAAGATTATAATAATTTTATACACACAGTTGACAAAATTATTTATAACAATAACCCACTCAGATAACTCAAAATTGTAGACAATACAAATATATAAATTCATCAGAAATACGCTTTTGAAGTTATTTCTAAATGTTTGTCTAGAAAATTACACTGCAGCTCTGACTCTAGATTACCATTATCAATAACAATACCATCTTACCTTTATACTGTGCCTATTTACAAAGTAGTCTCACACTGCTTCAAGTGCTCATCACAACACTTTTGTGATAAGGAGAGATATCATTCCATTTTAAATGAGCATAAAGGTTGAGGTTAAATGACTAGCCCGAAGTCAAACTGTTGGTTAGGTAGTCTACCACTTCAAAGACTTTTCAAAGTTGGGAGGTTTTACATTTATTTTTTTTCATGCAGAATCCCTAACCCCAGATTAATAACTTCTTTAAAAGTTGATTTTCTGGCTTGCTTATTAGCAAGCTGAAATCAGTAAACCACATTTTATTTTTCCTCTGCTAGTTGTCATACCATAGCCTTCTGGTAGGTCTGGAGGAGTATGTAAATGTGTCCTGCTCATGTAATTTCTATGTCGTTGTGACCTGACTCTCCTCTCTGCCAGTCTGGGATCTGAAGACTGTCCACATGTTGCACCATTTGTTCCACTAATTGGAGTGTTCTCATCAACAAAGCAGCTAAGAGGTCTGCCAGGACTAGAATACTCAGATGCCGGTCTATTGAAAAGTAACAGGGAAAAAAAAGTTATTCAACTCAGATATCAAAAAGTGGAGTCTCTATACAATGTATGTGCTGCAGTAACAATCACTTAAAGAAAATGGAATGATTAATACAAATACAATGATTTTAAGAACTCTAAATAGGTGCAAGACTAAAGCCTTTCAAGTGATAAGTAGGTTGCAATTATGTATTTAAATCATTTTATATTAAATTTAACTTTATATGAAGTCTACATATACTTCTAGATGTAGTAATAGCTTACAATGCACCACTTGACTTAGCTACAGCCTACCTCTCAAACCTGATTTCCTGCCATTCTCCTACACTGCTTCTGCCACACGGACGTTCCTCCTGTTCCTTGACTTGCCACGGTCTTTCTACCTTTAGTGCTGGACAGTAGCTCTTCCTTCCACCAGGATGCTTTTTTCCTCCTATTCTTCATAGGCTTCTTTTTGTCATTCAAATCATAACTTAAATTTAAATGTCACTCTAAGAGGTCCTTTCTGACCTTCAAAACTAAAGTAGTCACCCAGGCATTTGATGGTACATCACCTTATTTCCTCAACATAGCAATTTTTTCTGGTATTTTTTTCTTATTGCTTCCTTGTTTTGTCTATCTTTCCCACCATAATATTTATTGAGAGAATAGGGTCTGCCTCATTTGTTCCCCACTATATACACCCCCTGCACCTAGGCCAGTGCTTGGCATAAATATAAGAATAGCTCAATAAATATCTTATTGAACGAATAAAGAAAAGAAGATAGTTGGTCTCTTCAAAGAGCCTCCAGTTTAACTGAGCTTCAAAGAGGTTCTGGTCATCCAAAAATAAAAGGATAATCAAGAGTTAATTTTTAATCTAGCATTTACAACACAATCAACTTTGTACATGTGGAAATTAAATTCAATTTTATCAGCTAAATGAGTTAGAAGGAAATGAACGTCACTAAAACATTGATACAAGTACACATTCATTTGCACTCAGATATAGTAAAAATGGGCTCTCTGATGTCAATAAAATCCTTGACAGTTTAATACTAGAAATGCAACTCTCAAATAAGCATTTTTTAAAATGGCAACATGAGCTAAGTTAAATTCTCAGGTAAAAACACCTGAGAATTGTAACAGAGAAAACCTTGTGATTCAATGAGTTAAGTAACTAATGCCCAATAAATAACAGTAGGTACAGCTAATGAGAAGCATTTGATGTTCTATGTCTGGTGTCAGTCCTGCTCAGGAAAAAAAAGTGGGAGCAAAACAAACACTGAGTAGAGGTGGCAAATAAACTTCATTCTTTAAAAAAAAGGCGGGGGGGGGAGGATATTCAGCCACTTATCCTATTCATTCTCAGTTACTTGAAAAAGCGCTTGCTTGGAATGCCAAAAATTATCTTGCACCCCATGTCTTTATATGTTAGGCTCCATGAAGGCCCTTCTGCTTTGTTTGTTATTACAGCCCAAATGCTGAGCACAGTGCCTGGCATGTAACCATTTGGTGAATTGAATGATAGCCGTTACCATTACCCTGAACACTTTATCACCTTCCCCTTCCCCAGTTAAATCCTAATGTTTTTCAGGATTTCGTTTAGAGATTCCCTTCCTTCAGAGTTTTCCTTTGCAACTGCTACCATCCCCTACCCACCCCTCTAAGTCAGGTGCCCCTCTATGGTCTCAGGGATCTCATTCTTATCTTGATCACAGACCTTACTGGCTGTAATATAATCATATCACTACATGACTGAACAAATGGAAATCATGTATGTATATTTTGTCCCAGCCATTCAATCATGGACTGAAAATAAAAATTTTTAAGAGTCCCAGCAATAAGATGACATCGCCATTTCTTCATTTAATTCATGTAATAAATATTTATTGAGTACCATCATAGGCCCTGGAGCTACAATAACAGGGTGACCTGCTATCTGCTGAAAATTGCTTTTTAATGATGATAAGGCACTTGTTATAAGATCTACTGAACTACAAGGGACAGTAGTACAGCACGGAGGATACAGTTAATGATTCTGTAACATCTTACTGCATTCATAGATAGGAACCGCACTAGAGGGGGTGAGGATTTAATAATATGTTGAACTGTTGAACCACTATGTTGTACATCTGAAATTAACAAGATTGTATTATCAATAATACTTTAATTAAAAAAAAAAGATTACTGACCTAGAGCAGTATAAACCAAGAAAGGAAATCCAGTAAAGCTAGTAGATAAACAGAAAGGGACGCCTTCAGGACGGTGAATATTATCTGTATGTTCTTACCATGGGAAGATATTTGTACGTTCTTACCGTGTTGGGCGTTCCCATTGAGTAGTTCTTGTTATATGGTTTAAATACTGGATTCTTCCAGAGGCAGTTCGCCTTTCTTCCCAACTTAAATAAAAATTGAGAGATAAGGCATTAATAGGAAGCTGGATATCAAATGTTTTTGGTGTGATAATCAAGCGAGTCAGACATCTGCTGTTATGAATCAGGAATGACTAACTGAAAGATCAATATACAGAATATAGGAATTTTTTCAATTTATTTTTAAAACTACACAATGTATCTTCTGGAATTCTGAAGCTTCTAAGATATTTAAACTGAAGTATGATTAGTATTTTCCATTAGCCAAATTTTGGGAATTTTTCAATAATGGAACAACACTCAATTAAATTATACTAATTTCTCCAGAAGTCTGTGGGGAAAAAAAGACTATCCTAAAATTAAAAATCACACGTAATTCTTAAAAATTTAACTAGAAAAACATAAAAAGTTTTTTAAAGCGTTTAACCAACCAAACCTAATTTTTTAGAAATGAATGCCACTTGCTATTCCTGTAACAAAAAAATAGGCAAATAACTATGGAATTATGGTAATGTTATTATTTCCACCAAAACATTTGGAAGCCTTAAAAAATAGAAAATAAGGAGATGTTAAGGGCTTTTTTCCTCCTGTGATTATGAATAAAGTACAATAATGTAAAGCAAGCTCAGAATAATAAGCCTTATTATTATATTGTTGAATCTGTCAATACTGATTAGCTATTTCACCCTAAACTTTCCCTTCTAAAGTGCCATAATCTACCTCACATCCATAAAAGTTAACATATATCAAGAAGCTAAAGTGAACTATAAACAAACTTAAATTATAGTAATTTTTAACAGTTCAAACAAAAAGATCAAATTGCCATAGTTTGAATGTAAAATTTGATGTCAAAAATAATTTAAGTCAAAACTCAACTAATTATATACTTTAAATAGGTATAATTTATTGTACATAAACCATGCCTAACTGGTTACTTGAAAATACTTTGAAAGTCAAAAATAAAATCAGAAAAGTAACAAAACTAGTATCAAACAAAGATAGAAAGCAGTGATAAAAAGCATGAGCTCTGAAATCAAGGCTTAAATTTGTGTTCCAGCTCTGCCATTTACTATGTGGCCTTCAGCAAGTTACTTAACTACTGAGTCTCAGTTTTCTTAATCAGTGAAAATAATGAGGGTTAACAATAGTAGTAGCAGTAGTAATAACAGTGGCTAAATATTTATTAAGCACTTACTACATGCAAAACATTGTGCTAAATCCTTTATATGAATGATTTCATTTAATCCTCACAACAATTTATGGCATATATACTATTATCATCATCCTCTTTATAAATAAATGTAAACCAAAGCTTACAGAAGTTAAATAAATTGATTAAATTCATAAAGCTAGTAAGCAGAAGAGTAATTAAGGATCGACCCTGATGGTCTAATCCCAGAATCACATACCTGAGAATTAAATACATAGATAGATATAATGTATTATATAAAGTGCTTACAACAGTATCTGATATGTGCATGGTCAATTAATGTTACTATGTTATTATAACTACTATTATAGAAATTCTCTATCCCATCCCTCTAAATAGAGCAATGGCTAACTCAAAATAATCCTGTTTTGAACACTTTAAATCAAACAAAAAATGTGTATCTTCTAATATATAGTATTTACAGGAGAATTACATTTGTCTCCTTGTCAAAACTCTTAAAAACCAAATTTAACATATCTAATTTTATAAATTTTTTGTGACAAAGATCCCTCACTGATTTTCCAAGTTTAAGGAAAACCAACATTTTGGAACTTATCAGCAAATTTAAAGTTAAGTACACAATAAACACCAATTTATTTCTCATTATTTTAAGGATATTACCTACATATTTTTCATTAATGATTTTTAGCTTACCCATCTGGTAAATCATTATCAAACAAACGACTACAGTCCACAACTTGTCCTCCTGTGCCTATTCGGTCTCTGGACTGAAGACTTACTATTGAACAACAAAAACATTACTAAGCAACATAGAACTAGAAAGAATTACTACAATTTAAAACATACATCTTCTAAAAACATCTGGCCTAACTTATTTTAATAAGCTTTAGAATGAACTCTTCAGTTTCTATCAAATTCTGGAATTTATTTCCATGAAATTTTCCCCTTTACGGGTAATATTAGAATGTTAAGGTTCTCTACACTTTATCATGTTCATGGAGGAGAGTCTAATTCCTTTTTTCTCATCATAATGGGGCAATGCAAGGCCACTACTGCACTTCAAAAAAAGGTATTAACACATGAAAGGTATATTCATATACAGAGGAATTTGAAAAGTTCACATTAACTTGGGTTTACTTTTTGACCCATCTTAAAAATATATATACTAGATTCTAGCAATAGAGCAATATTTGGATTCCATGAGTTAAAACAGTACCTCATCATAAAGAATAGTATAAAACTACCACTATAATCATGGAAGCAAGAGATGTGAACTCTAGACTAGCCTCTACCAACTAGTTTGACGCTGTGACCTTGAACAGAACATTTAACATTCTTGAGGTTTAGGTAATCCCAATCTGAATAATGGGGAAATTAGGCTAACTGATATGTTTAATTTCTTGCTCCTCTTGTATTCTTTAATTCTACTTTGCAACTCTCCCAAAAGATAGAAGAGGTACAGGCAAACTTGATTGTAACCCAACTTCTAAAAGATTTAATAGGTTACTACATAAAGTGTGACATCTTTAAAAACCTTCAGTCTATGAAGGGTCTCAAAATTCTGAAATCTTCCAGCTCTGTAAAAATTCTGAAGAAGTCATAACATTTAACGTATTATTCCTTTATACATCCATTTACGGCAGGTAACACACCTCCTCAGTTAATATAAACAAAATGTTATGTGAAAAGCTAAGTGAAATGCTTATGAAAATAATTACAGTAGAAACAATGTATTTTCTCATTAGCTTTGTAATAAATAATACTAAAGTTCAAAATTAAGTATTTCATGAGCATCAATGTATATATCCAGAATCCTGTATTTCAAAACACCTCATCAATTTTTAGATGGAACTATGTTTTTAAATGGCCTAATTCTTGCAATATATGAGTCAAAGAAATACTATGTTTTTCAAAGCACTGTTCATAATATTAAACATCAGAAACCTAAATATCCAACAATAAGTTACTTGGTTAAATTAATTATTTGCCCACATGGACTACCATACAACATTAAAAAATGCAATAGAAATGTATATCCAAGGACACACACACAGAGAAAGATATTTAGGACAGAATAAAACAGGTTATTTAAAAGTTTGTATGATATAATCTCATTTTTAAAAACAAAGAGAAAAGGATCACACCAAGGTGATGATGACAATAGCCTATTATGGGCACTCCTTAGGTTCTCTATCTTTATTTTGATTTGCTTTTATAAGAACAAAAACCAAAAGAAAAACTTCACAGGAGATGTAGAGAAGTGAGTAAGTTTGAAATGAAAGGGAAAAGGTTTGGGTGTCATCTCAATTTGGGAGATTTCTTTCAGTCATCTCAGTTTGGGAAATTTTTTGTAAGGTTTTTGTTTTTTTTTTAATCCAAAAAGTTTAGGTCAGCTTGAATGAAGTCAAAATTCACTTAACGTTAAATTCCACACTTACTTACCTACTATCTGTCCTCTAACTGTATCATTGTCATTTGGCCCAAGTTTGCATAAATCCAACCTCTGATCTATTTGAAATCAACATAAAAGAAGAGCAATTAAAAAATAAGCTGGTATCAGAGAGTCTAACATTTACAGAGTGAAGTAAATTTCCACAATCCATTGGAAATCAGGCCTATCACTTAAAGAATTAATCATGTTTTAATGATGATACAAATGTTTAAAATTCTCTAACTGCATAAGTAATTAGTATAAATGTCTCAGCAAAAGTTTTGATAAATTTGGATTTCACAAACCATAAGACACTGGGATATTCACTGCCAACATGCAGTTATTTTCTTGCCAAAGATTTCGGACCACTTTGTCTAAGTATTGGCCTGCCACTTAGTATTTGTTGTACTTAAGCAATTTAGCCCCAAGTCTTGATTTTCTCATGTAAAATAGTAGTACCTACCTCACATTTTTTAAGGATTAAATCAGATTATATAAAATTCTTCACACAGTACTGGCACGTAAGTGTTCAAATGTTAGTTGTCATTGTTATTTTTAATCCACCCATTTCAAGTTACCAACCCACCACAGAGTAAGTATTAATGAGAAGCCAAGTATAAACTGTAAGATAAGGGTTTGAGTCAGTTCTGCTACTAACTCATTTAGGGGCAACTCATGTATTCTCTCATTCCTCATTAATAAAACACATATAATCTAGTCAGATACTGTAGGAACAGTGTCTACCATGGCATGTTGCTTTTACTTTGATTACAGCACTTAAAACTGCATTCTTTTACAGCTATATACCTTCTGTTTATTTAAATAAATCATGAATTGATAAAAGGACACCATATCATAGTCTTGGCATTCTCCACTTCAACCTGGCAGAACACTACATCAGGTGGTCAACAAATGCTTGATAAATATTTCTGCACATCAAAATGCCAAATAAATTAATGCAATGAAACATTTACAAGCAGCAGAAAGAAAAACCCATGCCCCAAAACTATAATGCCTGGCTATCCAACCAAAAACACAATTTTCCCCATGCAAAATAAATGGACACTACTAAGTCAGCTATACAGTGGATTTGTGCAGAGCAGCTGCTCTTCCCCTGTTCAGCCCTTACAATGTGTCCCGCTCCCCTTTCCAGGAAGCCTTTGCCCTTGCTTCTTAGAGGACAGGATTTATGCTTTTTTCACCTTTAAATCATCAAGGTTTCAAATAACTCTCTGGTACATTAGAGATTCATAAATGTTGGCTAAATTGAACCAGAGATAAGGTCATACATGTGACCTGTATAAGTTTTCAGCTTGCCTGTTTGGCTGAGTAATTAAACAGTTTATTTTTAAATGCTAGATCTTTTCCAACCCCGGCATCTTCTATCACCTATTGGTTACCCTGTCTATTCAGAAATACAAGAAATTCTCAGGTGCCTTTAAATTTCCCTGATTCAGAACTTCTAGCTCAATTTTCTCCCTTTTCCTTTTTAACAATGTTTCTATCTCTGGACTGTGGTGTCATACTGTATTAAAAAGGATCATCCCATATATATCTAACATTCAAAGCTAAATTTACTCTACTTCTTTATTTCTTTCCTTAGCTAGATTCTACATAAAATTTTAACATAAACACCTGGTTAAAATTCCATGACAAATGAATGACTACCAATAATTTTTATATTACATAAGAAAGAGTTCTAGACTTCCAGGAAGATGGCGGCGTGAGCAGGGCGGCAGAAATCTCCTCCCAAAACCAGATATATTCATGAAAATACAACAAATAAAACTATTCCTAAAAGAGAGACCAGAAGATACAGGACAGCACCCACCCTGCATCTACACCTGAGAGGACTCGGCACCCCACGAGGCGGGTAAGATATGGAGCCGTGACCAGGCGGGACCCGACCACTCCCCCACCACAGTGGACCGGCGGGAGGAGAGGATTCAGAGCGGGGAGGGAGTGGAAGTACAGGCCCACGAAATAACCAGCCCTGGTGATCTGCACCGGGAGCGCTGAAACACATCGTGTAGTGTATCACAGATTGAAGAGGCAGAGGGTGCACAATCAGAGCCGGGGAATGCACCAAGGTCCTCACAGCCAGCTCCCCAGGACAAAAGAAAAGTGCGGGCTTTTTTTTTAGCGGTCTTAACACACAGGGGCCCAACGGAGGAGCAGGATCATCCCAGCACACTCAGCCCAGCAGGCTGGGAGTCCTGGGGAATTTCAGACCCCTTGGCTGGCGAATGGGAAAAAGTAGCCACACTGAGACTTACCACAGAGATCAACAGCCTCCCATTCGTTCCCGCCCCGGCCACAGCTACAAAGGGCCCTGCGGAGCGGCGCGGACCCAGCTGCGGCTGCGGAATAGTGGAGCAAAAGCACCACCTACAGCATCCCTACAGAATCTACTACCAGTGGGCGTTTTTTGTTTTGTTTTGTTTTTCTGTTTCTCTTTTATTTTCTTTCTTTTCTTTCCTTTTTTCTTTTTAAAAGTCTTAAAGAGCCCAGCTGACATATGTGACACCTATCAGCAACCACTTCTATCACCATGAAAAGAAAGAGGAATATGGTACAAACAAAACTTACCCAGACCCAGACAACACCAGAGAGGAAACCTGAAGGGATGGAAATGAACAATCTTCCCGAAAAAGAATTTAGAACAAAAGTCATAACCATACTGATGGATCTACAAAGAAATATGCAAGAGCTGAGGGAGGAAGTGAGGGAAGTGAGGAAAGACAAGGCAGAAATAAGACAAGCCACTGACGGGCGTAGCAGCAGACTGGACGAGATGCAAGAGACTGTTAATGGAATAGAAATCAGAGAACAGGAATACAGAGCAGCTGAGGCAGAGAGAGACAAAGGATCTCTAGGAATGAAAGAATATTAAGAGAACTGTGTGACCAATCCAAACGGAACAATATTCGCATTATAGGAGTACCAGAGGAAGAAGAGAGAGAAAAAGGGATAGAAAGTGTCTTTGAAGAAATAATTGCTGAAAACTTCCCCATGCTGGGGAAGGAAACAGTCTCGCAGTCCACGGAAGCCCACAGATCTCCCAACACAAGGGACCCAAGGAAGATAACACCAAGACACATAATAATCAAGATGGCAAAGATCAAAGATAAGGACAGAGTATTAAAGGCAGCTAGAGAGAGAAAAAAGATCACCTACAAAGGAAAACCCATCAGACTATCATTAGACTTCTCAACAGAAACCTTACAGGTCAGAAGAGAATGGCATGATATATTTAACGTAATGAAACAGAAGGGCCTCAAACCAAGAATACTGTCCAGCACGATTATCATTTAAATATTGCCTCTCATAAACCACCTCTACAGGATATCTTAAAGGGACTTCTCTAGAGGGAAGCACTCCTAAGGCTACAAAGATGTCACCAGACAAAATAAAATCTTAGCAAAGAAAGCAGACCATCCAAATACTAACTAAAGGCAAAGAATAAAACACCCAATATATAAACAATGGAGGAGGAAGAATAAGAAGGGAGAGAAATAAAGAAACATCAGACTGTGTTTACAATAACTTAACAAGAAAGTTAAGTTAGATTGTTGGATAGTAAAGAAGCAACCCTTGAACCTTTGGTAACCACGAATCTAAAGCCAGCAATGGCAATAAGTACATATGTATCGATAATCACCCTAAATGTAAATGGACTGAAAGCACCAACCAAAAGACACAGAGTAATAGAATGGATAAAAAAGCAAGACCCATCTATATGCTGCTTACAAGAGACTCACCCAAAGATATACACAGACTAAAAGTGAAGGGATGGAAAAAGATATTTCATGCATACAACAAGGAGAAAAAAGCAGGTGTTGCGGTACTTGTGTCAGACAAAATAGACTTCAAAACGAAGAAAGTAGCAAGAGATAAAGAAGGACATTACACAATGATAAAGGGGTCAGTCCAACAAGAGCATACACCCATTTAAAATATATATGCACCCAACACAGGAGCGCCAAATATGTGAAACAAATACTAACAGAATTGAAGGAGGAAATAGAAAGCAATGCATTCATTTTAGAAGACTTCAACACACCACTCACTCCAAAAGATAGATCAACCAGGCAGACAATAAGTAAAGACACAGACACACTCAACAACACACTGAAACAGATGGACCTAACAGACATCTACAGAACTCTACACCCAAAAGCAACAGGATACACATTCTTCTCAAGTGCACATGGAACATTTTCCAGAATAGACCACATACTAGGCCACAAAAAGAACCTCAGTAATTTCAAAAATATTGAAATCCTAACAACCAACTTCTCAGATCACAAAGGCATAAAACTAGAAATAAATTTTAGAAATAAATCAAAAAGGTTCACAAATACATGGAGACTTAACAACATTCTCCTAATGAATCAATGGGTTAACGACCAAATCAAAACAGAAATCAAAGAATATATGGAGACTAATGACAACAACAACACAAAGCCACAACTTCTGTGGGACGCAGCAAAAGCAGTTCTAAGAGGAAAGAATATTGCAATCCAGGTCTACTTAAAGAAGGAAGAACATTCCCAAATGAATACTCTAAAGACACAATTACTGAAATTGGAAGAAGAACAAATGAGGCCCAAAGTCACCAGAAGGAGGGACATAATAAAGATCAGAGAAGAAATAAATAAAATTGAGAATAAAACAATAGAAAAAAATCAATGAAACCAAGAGCTGGTTCTTTGAAAAAATAAACAAAACAGACAAACCCCTAGCCAGACTCATTAAGAGAAAAAGAGAATCTACACACATAAACAGAATCACAAATGAGAAAGGAAAAATAACAACAGACCCCACAGAAATACAAAGAATTACAAGAGAATATTATGAGAATCTATATGCTAACAAGCTGCAAAACCTAGAAGAAATGGACAACTTCTTAGAAAAATACAACCTTCCAAGACTGACCAAACAAGAAACAGAAAAACTAAACAGACCAGTCACCAGCAACGAAATTGAAGCAGTAATCAAAAAACTACCCAAGAACAAAACCCCCAGACCTGATGGATTCACCTCTGAATTCTACCAGACCTATAGAGAAGAAATAACACCCATTCTCCTTAAAGTTTTCCAAAAAACAGAAGAGGAGGGAATACTTCCAAACTCATTCTATGAAGCCAGCATCACTCTAATACCAAAACCGGGCAAAGAACTCACCCAAAAAGAATATTACAGACCTATATCCCTGATGAACATACATGCAAAAATACTCAAAATATTAGAAAACCAAATTCAAAAATACATCAAGAGGATCATACACCATGATCAAGTGGGATTCATCCCAGGGATGCAAGGATGGTACAACATTCGAAAATCCATCAACATCATCCACCACATCAACAAAAAGAAGAACAAAAACCACATGATCATCTCCATAGATGCTGAAAAAGCATTTGACAAAATTCAGCATCCATTCATAATTAAAACTCTCAACAAAATGGGTATAGATGGCAAGTACCTCAACATCATAAAGGCTATATATGACAAACCCACAGCTAACATCATACTTAACAGCAAGAAGCTGAAAGCTTTTCATCTAAGATCGGGAACAAGACAGGGATGCCCACTCTCTCCACTGTTATTCAACATAGTACTGGAGGTCCTAGCCACGGCAATCAGACAAAGAAATACAAGGCATCCAGATTGGTAAAGAAGAAGTCAAATTGTCACTATTTGCAGATGACATGATATTGTACATAAAAATCCCTAAAGACCCCACTCCAAAACTACTAGAACTAATATCTGAATTCAGCAAAGTTGCAGGATACAAAAATAACACACAGAAAGCTGTTGCTTTCCTATACACTAATGATGAACTAACAGAAAGAGAAATCAGAAGAATAATTCCATTCACAATTGCATCAAAAAAAAAAAATACCTAGGAATAAACCTAACGAAGGAAGTGAAAGACTTGTACTCTGAAAACTACAAGATACTCCTAGGAGAAATTAAAGAGGACACTAACAAATGGAAATGCATCCCCATGCTCTTGGCTAGGAAGAATAAATATTGTCAAAATGGGTATACTACCTAAAGCAATCTATAGATTCAACGCAATCCCTCTCAAACTACCAACAGCTTTCTTCAATGAACTGGAACAAATAATTCTAAAATTCATATGGAACCACAAAAGACCCCGAATAGTCAAAGCAATCCTGAGAAGGAGGAATAAAACAGGGGGAATTATGCTCCCTGACTCCAAGCTCTACTACAAAGCCACAATAATCAAGAGAATTTGGTATTGGCACAAAAACAGACCCAAAGACCAGTGGAACAGAATAGAAAATCCAAACATTAACCCAAACATATACAGTCAATATATTATAAAGGAGCCTTGGATATACAATGGGGAGATGACAGCCTCTTCAGCAGCTGGTATTGGAAAAACTGGACAGCTAAGTGTAAGAGAATGAAACTGGACTACTGTCTAGCCCCATACACAAAGGTAAACTCAAGGTGGATCAAAGACCTGAATGTAAGTCATGAAACCATAAAACTCTTAGAAAAAAACATAGACAAAAATCTCTTGGACATAAACATGAGCGACTTCTTCATGAACATATCTCCCCAGACAAGGGAAACAAAAGCAAAAATGAACAAGTGGGACTATATCAAGCCAAGAAGCTTCTGTACAGCAAAGGACACTATCAGTAGAACAAAAGACATCCTACTGTATGGGAGAATATATTCATAAATGATGTATTTGATAAGGGGTTGACATCCAAAATATATAAAGAACTCACGCACCTCAACAAACATAAAGTATATAATCCAATTAAGAAATGCGTAGAGGACATGAATAGACACTTCTCCAAAGAAGAAACTCAGATGGCCAACAGGCACATGAAAAGATGCTCCACATCACTAATCATCAGAGAAATGCAGATTAAAACCACAATGAGATATCACCTCACACCAGTGAGGATGGCCAACATCCAAAACACAAACAACAACAAATGTTGGCGAGGATGTGGAGAGAGGGGAACCCTCCTACACTGCTGGTGGGAATGCAAATTAGTTCAACCATTGTGGAAAGCAGTATGGAGGTTCCTCAAAAAACTCAAAATAGAAATACCATTTGACCCAGGAATTCCACTCCTAGGAATTTACCCTAAGAACGCAGCAGCCCAGTTTGAAAAAGACATATGCACCCCTATGTTTATCGCAGCACTATTACAATAGCCAAGAAATGGAAGCAACCTAAGTGTCCATCAGTAGATGAATGGATAATGAAGACATGGTACTTATACACAATGGAATTTTATTCAGTCATAAGAAAACAAATCCTACCATTTGCAACAACATGGATGGAGCTAGAGGGTATTATGCTCAGTGAAATAAGCCAAACCGAAAAAGACAAGTATCAAATGATTTCACTCATATGTGGAGTATAAGAACAAAGAAAAAAAAAACTGAAGGAACAAAACAGCAGCAGACTCACAGAACCCAAAAACAGACTAATAGTTACCAAAGAGAAAGGGACTGGGGAGGATGGGTGGGAAGGGAGGGATAAGGGGGAAAAGGGAGCATTACGATTAGCAGATGTAATGTTGCGGGGGCACGGGGAGGGCTGTACAACTCAGAGAAGACGAGTAGTGATTCTATAGTAGCATCTCACTGTGCTGATGGACAGTGACTGTAATGGGGTTGGTGGGGGGGACCTGATGAAGGGGGTAGTTTAATAACCATAATATTGCACGTGTAATTGTAGATTAATGATACCAAAATAAATTATTAAAAAAAAAGAAAGTTTTATAGAAACAGAAAAATTGTGTCAAAAAAGTTATTTTCATTTATGTCCTAATGGAAATATCCCCCAAAAGACCATTTGTCACCTGGTTACATGAATTACACTTATGCTGAGTCAACTTCTCAATTCAGTAGGGAAATCATTTCTAATGTCTTAATCTTGATCTAATTTTCTAATTGCCCAGGTTGGTGAAAAGCCAAGCTATTGTTAAGTAGTTAATATAAGCTGTCTCACACTCAAAATAATGTCACGCCTTTCTTTAACTTTTAATTTTCTCACAGCAGTTTTATGTATCATTCTTATTCACTAATAACTCTCCCTTAAGTGCCACCTTAAACACTCCAATCACTTAAATTAAACTCAACTTTATCTCACAAATGTACCAAAACCAGAGAAGGGTTCTAAGAAATAAAAAAGGCATATATAATACTCTTTTTACTTTTATTTTTAACTCTTCTGGATATCAATAATTTCTTAACACTTATAAATAAAATCACTGGAAACTTAAGTATCAGTCAGCTCTTATTCAGTTCTAGGTTTCATATATTTAAAATGTGATCTTACTGTAAAGTCCACAAAATAAACATAGACCAGAATTTTTACCAATGTTTCAAATATACAGAGGAAGTTAAATTTTTTGACCCTTGCCTCTCCCCCAAAAATATATATTCATTTATACATATTTAAATCTTTAAAGTACTAGTATCTACTCACAGCCAGTGTCTTTGAGGCGGTTGATGGCATTGGAAAGAAGACGAACACAACCAAGAAATCCAGCACCTTGTTTTTTATGGATCTTCTTGTGATTCCATACACTGATCGTAACTGAATCAGACTTTCCAATATATCTTTAAAAAAAAAAAAAAAAAAAGATGACTGCATGAGTAATTGGTAAATTATAAGTAGTTAGTGTAAATTTTTTCTTGTTCTTATAGTCTAAAGTCATAAATTTTCCAAAGTATAGCTAGATAATGCAAAATATGTTCTGAGTTCAAACAATCCACAGGATTGAATTTAATTTTTTTTAAATCTTGTAAGTAAAATCTAAAAGAAGTTCTTAATATATTCTTTACCCCATCTGCCATTCTCAGGCTGAGTAACAATTTTTGTTAGTAAACATACTATTTTAGTGACTAGTGTCTGAGAACACCATGAGAGTTTGTGATTGTTCCTAAGAACAAAAATCTTACAAGAACTATTATCACAGCCACATTTTAAATATATTTCAATGACATGACTTACTACCTCAAAGGATACTCAGTTCATTTTCAAGGGATCATTGTCAAGGCTGACAGACCAAAAATCTGACATACCTGTTATGTTTTAAAATGCTGTAGAACAAAAGCTGACTGTAACGCTTTTCCCCTGCTTCTTTCCTGTATGCAGGCCTTGAGAGAGCAGGACTCTTGCGGATTTCACTTCACTGCCTGCAGACAAGCAGAGCAGGGGAAAGCGTTACTGTACTTGTCTGTGCATATACCTGCAAGTATGCAAAAGCTCTACCTCAGCCAATTGTTGACATGGTGTCATACCATGCAAAAATATAATAAAATAACAATTATTATCAGTATAACCCTAACTATATTTCAGTGACTCTAACAGGTCAAATTTTTGGTCCAGCAACCTTGACCTTAAAGTGTCATTCTGTAAAGCAGTAATATCAGAGAAATTTACCTAGTATATAAAAAAGCCTAAACCACTTAAGTGAGGACTAAAATTTTTACATGAGGAACATGGAAGTCATACTTGTTTGAATCCAACTGTGTTTAAAGCATGCCCACCCCCCTGGACTTGTAATTATGCAACCTAATATTCTTTTTTAAAAATCAAGTCACTTTGAATTTTACTTCTGTAGCTTGCAAATAAAAAAATCTGGACTAAAATATCATTCAGCATGCATGCAGCTGTTTCCAAATAGACTTAACAGACTTAATTTGGAAAGTATCTATTACATGATATGTCAAAATGCTAGAACTAGAATCAAGTGTTAAACAGCTAAATCACCCCAAGCCAAACACTAAAAAAAAAAAAAAAAATCACTTTAAATCAGTTTTCTAACTGGTAAGCCTGATTTATAAGTATGCTAAAATATTGATTCCCTCAGGCCTTAAAACAGCCTACCACTGGCTTAAGAATCCTGCCAGGAGGCTAGCTGTCAAGGCCCAGAGAGACCTTGAGAACAAATGTGGAAAATAGGGGGGTTCTATAAACTGTGTCCTTGAATGACTGTGTGACAATGTCTCACCTCCCTGCCAAATCGACTGTATATACAAGTATACTTCTACTGTATTAAGCCACTGAAAATTTGGAGTTGTCTACAATATCATCCTGCTCTAACCAATAAAGGGGACAAAATACAAAGGGCCTTGTCATCTACAATATGAACTCTGACTTTTACTCCAAGACAGGAAGCGAATGGGTGATTTGGAGCAGAGGAGTAACAAGATTTTAAATAAGTTTTAACAGAATCACTTTAACTTCTGTGTTGAGAAAGATTGCAGCAGCAAGGTTAGAAAAGCAAGGAATCTAAGGCAGGGGTCAGCAAACCACAGCCTGTGAGCCAAATCCAGCAGAGCATAAAGTATAGTGTGATTTCATTTTTTTTCAAGGATAAAAAAAACGCTATTACGTTTTAAGGCCATAATAAAAATATTTAGAATGTCTACATGTCTCCATTCACATCACCACTTTTCTAACAAAAAGGCATCATTTTCTATTGGCTAAATTCCTCCACAGTGTTGGAACTAGTCTCCTTGCTATTCTTGCCTCCCTCTAAGCCATTCTTCATGTTATAGCCAAAGTGTCTATTTTTGGATATAAATCTGGTTATAGCATTTCAGTATTCCCCATTGCTTTTAGGAGACTATTCAAATTGATTAATAGACTTTAAAGGACCTTCTGGAGCTGGCTCCTGGTTGTCTCTCTTTGCCTTTTTTTTTTTTAACCACACTCCCCTTACCTTACATGAACTTGCCAATACTGCCTCTCGGAACTGTTTTCAGAATCACGTTCTCTGTCAGCTCTGGGTCTTCACACAGACTACTTTTGCTTAGTGTGTCTTCCCATTTTTTCCTGTTTCATGTTAACCCCTACTTAAGATCAAAGCCTAAATGCCACTTTTCTAGAGAGCTCTTCCCAAATCCTAAATTCATATAAAGAAGTTCTATATATTTCCATAGCACCTTATACTTTCCCATATTCTTACTATTTATTATTTCCTTTTTACTTGTATTTATACACCACTTGGCTGTAAGCTTGGAGAACTATGTCTTGTTCACTGTTTTGTAGCTAGGTCTCTGGACAAATATAAATATGACTGGAGCTAAAAGACATGGCTTAAAACAATCTAATTAATAACTCAAAAGCTTAGCTACATGGATGATAGCTTATTACAGCTATACCTTCAAAATTCCTAAAGGTCAAATCAAGTAATAAAAATTTTGTGACCTAATATATTTATTGAAAGCATCTAACACTTGAGAATTATATGCCATGTATTATTCTAAGCACTTTACATGTAGTATCTCACTTAATCTTCATATCAGTCTTCTAAAGTAGGCACTATTATTGATGTTGTATTATTATTAATGGAAACTGATACACATAGGGTTAGACAATGAGCTGATGATTACACAGTAAATGACAGGTGGGAAGCTAGGTAGTCTCACTTCTCTCTACTGACTACCTTTTTACTTCGTATTTATTTACTGGTGAAGTTAACTTGGAATTATTAAGCCATAACACTAAGGGGATAAACAAAATCATTATTCTTAGTTGTCTCTAGTTATCTTAATGTTGCAAAGAGACATGACATTTGTTCATGTGGTTTAGAAGGTCAAATTTAGATAATTGACCAGAGTTCAGGCTGAGCTAGATACTCTAAGATAGTTCTAGAGCTAATGGTCTAGAAGTAGGTGAGATGTAAAGCATAGAGATTTTGGTGGGAGATCTAAGATTAGTTTTTGTAGGTAAAGTCAAGTTGAACATTTTGAAGAAAAGCTGAGGTTGATTAAGAGTGAAGTAGAAAGACAGTAAGCTTAAAAGGCTAAAGACTTGGAAAGTCAGGGTATCAGCACAGGTAACATGTTTACAACATGAGAGATACTGACAAAACAGTAGAAGTCTAGAGAGCTTGTGGTAACTGAATCAGCAACTTGAAGAAAACTGAAACCTAAGCAGGGAGGAATAGATAAGAAACAAGACTATACCTGCCACCAAACCTCTTACATATTCCCAAACTGTAAGCCCAAGATATTGTAATGTGTAACGGTGATGGTGGGGCTGAAACAGAAGATTGGTGAAAGTGCTTAAAAGGAATGGAAATATCTGAATCCTTTCCCCAACCCAGTTCATCCTCAACCCTGGCAGGAGACCAAAGGTTTATTTTCTGAAAAATTCTCTACTCTGGAACACGAGGCACAGCTGAGGGAGAAGGCAAAACCCCATAATAAAAAACAGGAGTATTAGGAGGTTAATTTAATGAATGGAGAGACCTCCTGGTATCCTTACATGGTTCAGCTCCAGGAACACTAGCATCTAAGAATATGGCACCCAGGCAGGAGATGGGAGAACTCTCCTGCAACAGAAATGTCATGGTCACACCTAATTATCCTATCGAATTAACCGGCTCTACCCAGAAGCATGATTGGGAGCTTTACATTTATAAAGATCCTCCAAGAGACCCAAATAAAACTAACAGAAGAAAAGGAACTCTCAGTAAAAAGAGGCAATGCAGTAACAGATGAAAACTATAATTAATACTCACTTCTCTCATCAGAGAAGATATTTCATCGAAGAAATAAGAGGAAGTTATGAAAAAGGGATAGTCAGAAAGCAAAATCATCTGGGAAGTTAAATGTGAGGGCAGAAATTACAATAAAAGAATGCCAGAAAATGAAGTTGGGAAAACAGCCCAGATATTTCATCATAGTTTTTAATTTTTTAGCAAAGTTTTTTTATTAAGACTACTTTTTTTTTACTACGATAAAATATCAGAAAAAAGAGGACAACTAAATGATGATCACATTCAGGAGGGATAACATCCAAATAACAAAAGTTCCAGAAAATGAAAAACAGAGAAAGGAAATGGAAGAGAGGATATCATCTATAAGTAAACAAATAGAAAATTTTACCATAACTAGAGTTTCAGTGTCCAGACTAAAAGATCCCACTAGGTATCTAGCACTTTGTATCATATATACCAAGTCCATCATCAAAAATTTAACATCATGTATTAAGAGAAAACCCTGAAATCTTCCAGTGAAAAACAATAATCATGAAGGATCAAAATCAGAATGCCAACAGCAATACTCTAAACCTGCACTGTCCAAATGGTAGCCACCAGCCACACGGAGCCACTGAGTACTGAAATATGGCTAGTCCAAACTGAGACACTCTGTAAGTGCAAAACAAACCTGATTTCAAAGACTTAGTTTAAAAATAAATGAATAAAACATAATGAAATTATTATTTAATATTGATTACATGTTGAAATGAGAATGTTTTTGATATACTGAATTAAATAAAATATATTGCTAAACTTAATTTTTTTCACCTGTTTCTTTTTATTTTTTTTAGTTGGTTACTGGAAAATTTTAAATTACAGATAAGTTCCCATTTGTGGCTCATACTACATTTCTATTTGACAGTCCTGATCTAGACCTAAAAGACAATGGAGCTATAAAATAAGCATGATATCTAGAAACTGAAGAAAATACCAGAATAAAGAAGCCAAAATTACTGAAAGCAGTAATCTTGAGAATGGGATACAGGAATAAGAGTGGGGCAGAGAACTGTTATTTTCCCATTAAAAGCTTTACAGTATCATTTGCCTTTTTTAAGAGGTACATATACTTCATGATTATAATAAAATTTAAAAGAAACCATCATACAGAAGCAAAAAGACTGCTTGTAGTACACCCCAATTATGATTTCAGGTTTTACACTTATAACTGGCCTAAAAGGAACTAAATACCTTTATATTCGACTGAAATAAGGTTCTCTACACTGTGTATAAATTTTGTTCTTCAAAGGGTTGTTAAGGGCATTTCATCTTCCAAAACTGGTTATCAATAAGCCAAAGTAGGTTAGGTTTTCCCATTAGGTTTTGTATCCCTTTGTGAGAACCAAATTATACCACAGATCAAACTCAGATCATTTTCAGTGTTTCTTTTCAAAGACAATATCAAATAATACTGATTCTATGTTTCATTTCAAATTAATCATTTAAACCTACAAGTCATAATGCTGATTCCACTTTGGATCAAGTGTGTTCTTCACAGTATCTGTAGAATGGCATTGCCCAGATCCATCAACGACCACCTTCGCAAATGGATCAGGAAGACCTGTGGAAAAAGGGAAGGTTTTTTTTTTTTAAAGAATATTTTGACATGGAAAAAGAAGATTATATGAAGATTACTATTTACTACAAAACAAAAGATTATTCCATTCTTTATAAAAAAAATTTAGGTATAAATAAAACATGGCCCATTTTAAAACTAAGTTAAAGTTAATTCTACATTAAATTCCAAAAACGACTTTTTCTTGTTCCTGTCTCAAAACATTCTCAGCTTAACTACCAAAGTCTAGAGGTTACCTCATACTGGGGAAGTTTTTATAGTCTTTGACAGGCCTTGGACCCCAGGAATGTGAATGCTTAAAATATTCCCAGCTTTTAGAGCTTTTCCAAGGTCTCCCTTAGTAGTTCATTTAAAGAGCTTCTTAGAGGTTTCCACACAGCAACAAGAGCTACAGAGAAGTCAAATTAGCCAAAAAGTTTTCTACCATGAATGATGGGAAGTTGAAACAAAAAATCTAATACCCTGCCTTAACAGAGCTTACTATCTAATTAGGGAGATAAAAATACCATACATTAATGTAAAAAAAAATCTGAGAATAAACAAGTATTTGTACTAATTATCAAGAAAACACTTTTAATACTATGTCAGGCACTACCTAAATGCTTTACATATATTAAATCTCTTAATCCCAACAGTAAATCTATGGGGTAAATACTGCTATAATCTCTATTTTACTGATGAGGAAACTGAGGCATAAAGGGGCTATTTAACTAACTAGCCCAAGGTCACACAGTAACATCAGAGCCAGCGTCTCAAGTTTAGATTCTAAACCCATAGCTCTCAATGTCATGCTCTTAACCACTATGCTGTATCATACCTCGCACTTACTATGCGGTGCAACAGTGAGTACAAGTAAGAGCTCAGAAAAACAGAACAATTTGAGTTTGAACAGTAAAGAAAGACTTCTTCCCCAGCCCACCTTTTTGAGGGCATGGGACTCATTTGGGCTTTAAAGGATAAACAGGAAGAGTGACAAGGAAGGTATGACAATATTTGAAGGGCTTTGATGGGTCCAACCAAAGCATTTGTACTTAGGTGTAAAAAAGTAAGTACTGTTGTAGAGATAAGACTGATCCAGTAAGAGAGGCTTAAAGTCAGAAAATAAAGGCTTGCAGTGACTGAGTTGGATAACGGAACCATTTTAGATTCCTCAGCATGGCTGTCAATACAGTTTTATTTTTCTTTTGGTGGTATTCGGGATAGACTGGAAGAAGCAACAACTAGAGGTTCAGAGATCATCTATGAAGCTGTTGTAAATTTCACCCAGTAGGATGAAGAATGGTAGGATGAGCAGACCCCAAACAAGGAAAAATCACATGAAAAGGAAATGACAGTAAAGAAAGCTACTCTGATAGGCCTAATATGAATTTACAAGAAACTAATGCCAATGATGACTACAGTTTTTAGCCCTAAATAACAATGAAAATAGTGGTCCTTTTGACCAAAAAAAAAAAAAAAAAGGAAGAAGAAGAAAATAGAGCTAAACAAAATGATAGAGACAGAAGTAACAATTTAGATTTTAGGCATACTGAGATAGTATAGATTTCCTATGGACAGCAGAAACTACTAGCACAAAACGTTTGGTAATGTTGATAACTGGAGAAACTTTGCACCTTGATATCTATGCTAGTTATTTTTTAAAGCCAAGATACTAATTTGCCAAGATTCAAGGCCAGCCAGAAATCACCTATCCAATTCCCTAATTCTATGATTCTGTGACCTGTCAATTGCAAACAAATAAGAGAAAACCAAAATTTAAGTATTTAAGAAGAAACTTGGTGAGGATATCAATCTATTTAACTATATTGTTCTTGAAGTTTAGTGCTATTCATGTTATTTCAATAATACCTAACCATTTTTAAACGTGTTTAATAGAAGAATACTTTTCCCTCCACATTTGATAACATTATTTTCTCCTGGGAAGAATCCACTCTGTCTTGTTCATTTGATTTTATTATCTAAACATACAAAATGTATGCTTATTAGCAAAAACAAACAAAAATCACATTTCTAGCTTTCTCTTTGGATAATGTCTAACTAGTTAAAAGAATTAAGGAGTAAGAAAAACAACTTTTTTCTCCCACAAAAACACTAGATGTAGCTGCCAGATCTTTGGTTAAGTATGAAAGTCTAAGTTCCATCCTCCTATGTTTCTCTTCTGTTAAATAACAGAAAATACAAGCTCTATACCCTAACAACAACAGCAAAAAATACCTAGGTTTCAACTTACCTGATTATCATTCTACAAAAATTTAACTTGAGAGTCAAGTTACTGGAATGTGGTCAGAAGCTATCAGGTTTTCTGAAGTTAGTGAGACACATTTTCTGTGTCTTTTACAATTTTCTCAAGTCTCCCCTCCATACTGAGTCATATAAAATTGCTAAAGTTCAAGAACTTCCTCATTACACACATGCACTTAATGAGATGCAAATAATAATTAAACAAAAATTTCAACTGAAAAGTGAGTTACTTACCAGAGAAAATAAAACTTTATTTTTCACTAGGGTAAAAAACATTGAACCAACCATCTTGGTCCTTAGTGGACTTATTTGGCCCCTCTACAACACCTTAACACAGTATCTTACAAATCTTGTAATTAGATGTTACATAAAAGAAAAAATTTGATATGAAAAGAAAACATTCCTTACAAATACAGATAATGGATAAATGGATAGATACATGATAAAGTTAATGGCAGAATCTAAATGGTGAGTAGTCACTGTAATATTCTTCACATGTTCTTATGTCTGAAAATTTTCCTTCTAAAATTTGCGGGGTAGGAGGAATAACATTTTTTTAAAAGACAGTAAGCCTGAAAATATTTCAAAAATATGAGTTATCAAAAATTCTCTCAGCAAGGGTAAAAACCCTGGAACAAACAGTATTATCTCAAATTATACAAATTAACTCTACAAAAGAAAACACATGGCTTTTTCCTATAGTTAAGAAAATATATATATCATCAGCCAATAGTTATGCTTCATATTAAAATTTATTTTCCCATTCAACACATTTTAATAAAACTGAATTATAAGCAACATTTAACTGTATTTCAGTATCAATGATAACTGCATTCTGATCAATAAACACAGTCTCACTCTAAAAGATTTAGGAACTATTATTTAATTCTTTCTCTGAAATCAACATGGGCGACCCTCAGCTTACAAACAGATCAAAAATAGATGTAAAATTAGCAGACATAATGTGGGGGGGTGCACGGGGAGGGCTGTACAACTCAGAGAAGACAAGCAGTGATTCTATAGTATCTCACTACACTGATGGACAGTGACTGTAATGGGGTACGTGGTGGGGACTTGATGATGTGGGGAGTCTAGTAACCATGATGTTGTACATGTAACTGTGGATTAATGATACCAAAATAAATAAATAAATAATAATAATAAATGAATGAATGAATGAATAGATAGATGATCATGATAGATTAGACAGACAGATAGATAGATAGATAGATAGATAGATAGATAGATAGATAGATAGATAGATAAATGTAAATCCATCACAGCGGGAGGCTCTTTGCCAGTGTGAACCTGGGAAATATTCCATCTCTGGCTGAGTCCCCTCTGAGAATCTCACATTCTCAGGATTGGCTCTCCTGTTCCCTTTCTAGGGCCATCAAGTGTTTCTTGCATTCTGGGTTTTAAAGATACCCACACAGATTGCCCTAATTTTATCCCTGAATCAAGCTCACACTCTTTAGAAATTTTATCAGTTTTTACTGCCTATGCCAATGAAAAAGGGGAATATTTCCTTCTCTTTTTTAACCTGCAACTTACAGACAGATAAAGGTCACACAGATGATAATAACTGGCTCTCAGAGGTTTACAAAGAATTAAAGTAAGCTTCCTCTAGATTTCCTAGGCAAACTGAGACAATGATAACTGGATATTTTATTGGAGAAGCTGTGTCTCAGAACTCTGGAGAAAGGAGAATTTGGGAAGGAAGATGGGGGGACAAATTGAAGATTGTATCTTTAAACCAGAGCAGATTATCTTGGAGGGTGTATAAGCAGCTTTGAGGACATGCATTCTTCTCTTCCTTCCCTTTCTCCTTGTCACCTGCCCATCCAATCCTATTTTCCACTTTGTAGTCCTACTACTAGGATGAAACCTTAAGAAGGGTAAAAGGAGTGCACATTGGTTTATTAGGTTATTAAAGACCAGGAGGAGGTAGGTAGTTTAGCAGAAGGCTGTGAACATAAACACTGGTGACAACATGGAGAGGCCAATGGCCTCTCCTGCTCTGACATGCACTGGGATGGAGGGCACATAAACTGGACGCTGCTTATAACTTTCTTCTTAACTGTGTCCCTAATTATCCTATTTAACTGCTTTTCCATATAAGCACAGAATTTATAAGTTTTAACTTATGTTCTACTCTAGAAAGACTGGAAATAATAAAATTTCAAATAATCAAAAGCTTATTATTTCTTTTAATCAAACACTTGAAAATTATCTAATGTCACATTACACAGCACACATTGCCAGTTTCTGCTTACTGATAGAATTTGAATTTAAAAATCTCATGGCTCTTCTCTATTTCTAACTTTAAATATTTTACATATAAAGTTATGCTGACTTAGATATTTTTAGTAAAAATTATATCATTTTTACTCAATAATTTAAAGCTATTGTAACTATAGGGTAAAGATTTTAAACACATATGAGAGGTCCTTCCCAATCCTCCCTCACAAAACTTGATTCTAAATAAAGCCACAAAATATTTCACAACAGATTGGCAAAGAGACTGCAAATATGGGACCCAAATGTCTGATTCAGGATGTGAGACATAAGAGCATCTATGACCAAATGTGGCAGAGACTTCTCTCCTACACTCTAGACATTTCAAGCAGGCTGAATGAAACTTCTCTAACCTGTCCAACGAATCCTAAATGCCTGGGCAAAATTTTCTGTAAAATGTTAGAAAAGAGAAAAAGTGTTTACAAAATAATCCCAAACCTCCAGTAGTATGTACACTTTCAATATACATTACACATATCTGCAGATACACACCTGCACACACACACTTCACATAGATATGTGGGAGGGGTAAAGAAAGGGGCTAAAGCTTAAAAGAGCACAAATTCCTTTTTTTTTAAAATAAAGTGCCAAAAGGCTCTGAACCAAAGCATCAATAAAACAACATTGAGTATATTTCTAAACAGAAAAATCCATAAACCAGACAATTCTGAAAATGCTATCCAAAAAATCTACATACAATATACAACATTTAAAGTTAATTTACTTACGGAAAAAATCCTTTTTCACCAAGTTTTTTGCACAGAGTACTGTAAAGGAAACACAAAATAAATGGGAAGAATTAAAATGATAAGACTACATTTTCAAAAGTTTCATTTTAAAATACTGAAAACACCAGTGAACAAGAAATACTAACTATAGCAAGGTATGATACATGATCACAAACTTTCATTAGAGACTAGCAAAAAACAGCTGAACTGTGCTTGCAACTTTACCAATGACCACCAGTAATTGCTGAGGACAAGAAAGTTTCTAAATCTGGTATTCTAACAGGACCCACCCAATTCTTATCTTTCATCAAGACCTATTCTCAAAGTAGCTCAGCAGCAAAAGAAAAATAGTTCTGAGGAGGAAATATGTAAATTTGGGTTGATACATATATTTTTTTATTGAAGTATTGTTGATACACAATCTTATGTTGGTTTCAACTGTAGAACACAGTGGTTCAACAGTTACCCACATTATCAAGTCCTCACTCCTTCTAGTGTGGTTACTATCTATCAACACAGAAAGATGTTAAAGAATCACTGACTATATTCTCCATGCTGTACTACCACCCCCATGACCAACTTATATTGTGATTGCAAATTATTGTGCCCCTTTATCCCCCGACCCTCCCTCTCACATGCCCCAACCCCTCCCCCTTGGTAACCACTAGTCACTTCTCAGTGTCTATGAGTCTACTGCTGTTTTGTTCCTTCTGTTTTGTTTTGTTTGTATAGTCCACAATTAAATGAAATCATATGTATTTGTCTTTCTCCACCTGGCCTATTTCACTGAGCATAATACCTTCTAGATCCATCCAAGTTGTTGCAAAGGACAGGATTCCTTTTCTTTTTGTGGCTGAATAATATACACATTCTTTTTAATTCTGCTATTAATAATATACAAGTATATGAGCAACATTATGGTTACTAGACTCCCCCTATTATCAAGTCCCCACCACATACCCCACTTCAGTCACTGTCCATCAGCATAGTAAGATGTTATAGAATCACTACTTGTCTTCTCTTTGTTATCTGCCTTCCCCATATCCCCCCACCCCACCCCACCCCCGCTACATAATGTGTGCTAATTGTACTAGCCCATTTTCCCCCTTATCCCTCCCTTCCCACCCATCTTCCCCAGTCCTTTTCCCTTTGGTAACTGTTACTCCTTTCTTGGGTTCTGTGAGTCTGCTGCTGTTTTGTTCCTTCAGTTTTTTCTTTGTTCTTATACTCCACAGATGAGTGAAATCATTTGCTACTTGTCTTTCTCTGCCTGGCTTATTTCACTGAGCATAATACCCTCTAGCTCCGTCCATGTTGTTGCAAATGATAGGCTTTATTTTCTTCTTATGGCTGAACAATATTCCATTGTGTATATATACCACATCTTCTTTATCCATTCACCTACTGATGGATACTTAGGTTGCTTCCATTTCTTGGCTATTGTATATACATATTTTTTTAAGAATGAACTTTTATACTGAAGAGGATCATAAATAAGATAAGAAAATAAGTTTTCTTGACATTGATGAGATTTTTTAAAATAATGTTATTTACTCTTACTTTAAACTCCACAGAAACATTACAGGAGAGATATATTATCTTCTCCTAAATCACCAGCTCAATCACAAAATAGATCTACTATATCTTCCAAAAATTAGAAGTTAATATACTGAGCTAGATATCCCAAGTCCACATTCTCTGGGCTACCTTGCGTTAACTTATTAGTTATATGGTGATGGATGCACAACCTTGTGAAGATATTAAAACCACTGAGCTGCACACTGTAAATGGGTACGTTTTATAGTATGTGAGTTATATGTAATTTAAAAATTACTGCTAACAGGGAATATAGTCAATAATATTATAATATCTTTGTATGTCAACAGATGGCAACTACATTTATTGTGGTATTTGGTAATGTATATAACTGTCAAATCACTATGTTGAACACCTAAAGCCAATATAATATTATATATCAACTATATTTAAAATTTTTTAAATGTAAAAATAGAGGTACATAATACAGTCCTGTTGGCTGTAATCACAATGCTGTGCATTAGATCCCCAGGTCTTACTCATCATCTACCTGCAGTTTGTACCCTTTGACCAACATCTCTGGAACTGTCAGTTAATCTAGAACACTGGGAAAAAGTTAACACACTTAGGTTACAATTAGGTGTTTTAATATCTGTTATTTGGGGGAAGGGAACTATGAGCAACAGCCAAATGTCATTAATAAACAAACTTTTCTTAATGTTAAAATAAAATTTCTGCTTACAGTCATAAAATTAACTTTTTAAATTCAAATTTACAAGTAATACAAGGAAGGGAAAACAATTTCCATATATTTATAGTTTAATTCATAAAACATCTATGAGTGTAATGGTTAATTTCTACCCACTTTTACTCACAGTTTAAACGGTCTCTTCAATTAGTTACAATTAGTGGAAGTTTAGTGTATAAACATTCATTTAATATAACAAACCCTGGAAACAGGTCTAAATATTACTAATCTCAGAGAAGACAAGTAGTGATTCTCATCTCACTACACTGATGGACAGTGACTGTAATAGGGTCGGTGGGGGGGACCTAATGAAGCGGGTAGTTTAATCATCACAATATTGCCCATGTAATTGTAGGTTAATGATACTAAAATAAAATAAATTGTTTAAAAATAAATAAATAAATAAATAAAAATAAAAAGAGAAAAAAAAACTCACTTTGAAAGTTGAAATAAAAATCATTTTCAAGACAAACTCCATCAGTAGATGAATAAAATTACTAAATAAGCACAACATACTGACTTACTAGTCAGAGTCTCTCTTAGGCCCTGTCTTAGAAACAGTTTTGTTTTTAAAAACATAAAAATTCAGTCATGAATGGCAAACAGGCACATGAAAAGATGCTCCACATCACAAATTATGACAGAAATACAATAAAAAACACAATGAGATATCACTTCACACCAGTAAGGATGGCCAGTATCGAGAAGAATAAGAACAACAAATGCTGGTAAGGATGTGGAGAAAAGGGAACTCTCCTACACTGCTGATGGGAATGTGAAAAGCAATTTCAACCACTGTGGAAAACAATATGGAGGTTCCTCAAAAAAACTAAAAATAGAAATGTCATTTGACCCAGGAATTCCACCTCTAAGAATTTACCCAAAGAATATAATTTCTCAGATTCAAAAAGACATAAGCACCCCTATGTTTACTGCAGCACTATTTACAATAGCCAAGATATGGAAGCAACCTAAGCATCCATCAGTAGTAGATGAATGGATAAAGAAGATGTGGTACATATACACAATGGAATACTATTCAACCATAAGAAAGAAACATCCTACCATTTCCAACAACATGGATGGAGCTAGAGGGTATTATGCTCAGTGAAATAAGCCAAGCCGAAAAAGACAAGTATCAAATGGTTTCACTCATATGTGCAGTATAACAACGAAGCAAAACTGAAAGGACAAAACAGCAATAGACTCACAGACTCCAAGAAGGGACTCACGGTTACCAAAGAGGAGGGGTGGAGGAGGTTGGGTGGGGAGGGAGGGAGAAGCGGATTGAGGGGTATTATGATTGGCACACATGGCATGGGGGATCATGAGGAAGACAGTGTAGCACAGAGAAGGCAAATAGTGAATCTGTGGCATCTTACTATACTGATGGGCAGTGACTGCAGTGGGGTATAGGGGGCACACAATAATATGGGTGACTGTAGTAACCACATTGTTTTTTCATGTGAAACCTTCATAAGAGTGTATATCAATAATACCTTAATAAAAAAAATTCAATCATGAAAACTAAGGCCATAACTAAGAGTACCAAATCACAAACTTGATTTCAGAGAACCCCTCTATAAACTGAATACTCAGGATCAACACATACATAAATCTACATTGTAATCTGCAGTATTGATGAAGTAACCACTATCCTATCATTCAAGAAGTGAAATGATTTCATCTCCATTTGAGAAAAACAGAAAATATATCTGAATTGCTCTAACTTGTTATTAAACCTACAAACTTAGTTACAATATTCATTCTTGTTTTCCTTTGTCTACTTATGAGTGCCTACTCTCCTGTCTAAAACTATCCTTCTGCCTGTGCTCTGAATCTCATGTTCAACACCCAGTTTCTCAAGGACCTTATCTCTCACCTCCTCTACTGATGCCTCAGTCAGCATCTAAACGTACTCCAGTCTTCCCATGCCTCTTCCCTCCATCCACCATCCTATCACTTCTCCTTAAGAAGGAAACTACTTTTATCCTCCTTAAAGTTTTCCAAAAAGTAGAAGAGGAAGGAATACTCCCAAACTCATTCAATGAGACGAACATCACCCTAACACTAAAAGAAGGCAAAGACACCACAAAAAAGAAAATTACAGACCAATATCCCTGATGAACATAGATGCAAAAATATTCAACAAAATATTAGCAAACCGAATTAAAAAATACATCAAAAAGATCACCCATCATGATCAAGTGGGATTCATCCCAGGTATGCAAGGATGGTACATCTGAAAATCCATCAACAGTATCCACTACATCAACAAAAAGAAAGACAAAAACCAGATGATCATCCCCAAAGATGTTGAAAAAGCATTCAACAAAACTCAACATCCATTCATGATAAAAACTCTCAACAAAATGGATATAGAGGGCAAGTACCTCAACATAATAAAGGCCATATATGACAAACCCAAAGCCAACATTATACATCACAGCGAGAAGCTGAAAGCTTTTCCTTTATGATCGGGAACAAGACAAGGATGCCCACTCTCCTCACTTTTATTCAACATAGTTCTGGAGGTCCTAGCCACAGCAATCAGACAACACAAAGAAATAAAAGGCATCCCGATTAGTAAGGAAGAAGTCAAACTGTCCCTGTTTGCAGATGACATGATAGAGTACATAAAAACTCTAAAGAATCCACTCCAAAACTACTAGATCTAATATGTGAATTCAGCAAACTTGCGAGATACAAAATTAACACAGAAATCTGTTGCATTCCTATACACTAATGGTGAACTAGCAGAAAGAGAAATCAGGAAAACAATTCCATTCACAATCACATCAAAAAGAATAAAATACCTAGGAATAAATGCGACCAAGGAAGTGAAAGACCTATACCCTGAAAACTACAAGACTCTCTTAAGAGAAATTAAAGACGACACTAATAAATGGAAATTCATCCCATGCTCTTGTCTAGGAAGAACTAGTATTGTCAAAATGGCCATCCTGCCTAAAGCAATCTACAGATTCAATGCAATCCCTATCAAAATACCTACAGCATTTTTCAAAGAACTAGAGCAAATAGTTCTAAAATTCATATGGAACCACAAAAGACCCCAAATAGCCAAAGCTATCCTGAGAAGGAAGAATAAAGCAGGGGGATTACGCTCCCTGACTTCAAGCTCTACTACAAAGCCACAGTAATCAAGACTATTTGGCACAAGAACAGACCCAAAGACCAGTGGAACAGACTAGAGAGCCCAGATATAAACCCAAGCATATATGGTCAATTAATATATGATAAAGGAGCCATGGATATAAACTGGGGAGATGACAGCCTCTTCAACAGCTGGTGTTGGCAAAACTGGACAGCCACATGCAAGAGAATGAAACTGGATTATTGTCTAACCCCATACACAAAAGCAAATTCAAAATGGACCAAAGACCTGAATGTAAGTCATGAAACCATAAAACTCTTAGAAAAAAATATAGGGAAAAATTTCTTGGACATAAACATGAGCAACTTCTTCATCAACATATCTCCCCAGGCAAAGGAAACAAAAGCAAAAATAAGCAAGTGGGACTATATCAAACTAAAAAGCTTCTGTTCAGCAAAGGATACCATCAGTACAACAAAAAGAGATCCTACAGTATGGGAGAATATATCCATAAATGATATATCCTATAAGGGGTTGACATCCAAAATATATAAAGAGCTCACGCACCTCAACAAACAAAAAGCAAATAGGCCAATTAAAAAATGGGCAGAGGAGCTGAACAGACACTTCTCCAAAAAAGAAATTCAGATGGCCAACAGGCACATGAAAAGATGCTCCACATCACTAATCATCAGAGAAATGCAAATTAAAACCACAATGAGATATCACCTCACACCAGTGAGGATGGCCACCATCCAAAAGACAACAACAAATGCTGGCGAGGATGTGGAGAAAAGGGAACCCTCCTACACTGCTGGTGGGAATGTAAACTAGTTCAACCATTGTGGAAAGCAGTATGGAGGTTCCTCAAAAAACTCAAAATAGAAATACCATTTGATGTTGGAATTCAATTCCTAGGAATTTATCCTAAGAATGCAGCAGCCCAGTTTGAAAAAGACACATGCACCCCTATGTTTATCGCAGCACTATTTACAATAGCCAAGAAATGGAAGCAACCTAAGTGTCCATCAGCAGATGAATGGATAAAGAAGATGTGGTACATATACAGAATGGAATATTATTCAGCCATAAGAAGAAAACAAATCTTACGATTAGGAACAACATGGATGGAGCTGGAGGGTATTATGCTCAGTGAAATAAGCCAGGTGGAGAAAGACAAGTATCAAATGATTTCACTCATCTGTGGAGTATAAGAACAAAGGAAAAACTAAAGGAACAAAACAGCAGCAGACTCACAGAACCCAAGAATGGACTAACAGTTACCAAAGAGAAAGAGACTGGAGAGGATGGGTTGGAAGGGAGGGATAAGGGGGATGGGTGGCATTACGATTAGCACACGTAATGCAGTGGCAGGGGACACGGGAAAGGCAGTATTTATACAGAAGACAAGTAATGATTCTATAGCATCTTACTACACTGATGGACAGTGACTGTAGTGGGGTAGGTGGGGGGGGACTTGATTATAGGGGGTCTAGTAGCCATAATGTTCTTCAAGTGATTATACATTAACGATACCAAAATAAAATGAAATTAAATAAAGAAGGAAACTACTTTTAAAAACTACAGTTTTGAGGGATTAAAGATGGCGGCCTGAGAGGTGAGACAGAGGCTTCCTCCTAAAACTGCATATAATATGAAAACAAAGCTACTACAACTACTCTTGAAAGAGCAACAGGAAAGAGGACTACAACAGACTGCATACACCTGGAGACAAGGGCAGCCCTCACAGAAAACGATAATGTACTAAAGCTGTGGTCCTGCGGGATCCAAGCCCTTCCCCCACCCCAGCTCACCTGCAGGAGGAACAGGAACAGAGCAGAGAGGGGGAGGGGAACTGGGACTGCTGAATATCTAACTCTGGAGATCTACTCCGGGAGCACAAACCTGCATTTCGTGGTGCTTGCATGATACTCTTGTAGTTGGGAGCTTGGAAAGCTAAGACAGGCGGAGTTCCTGGAGAGACTGGGATTCCAGCTACTTGTGAAATCAGGGATCCATACCCAGCTGCTCTGGGACAAAAGAAAGGCGGGCAGTCTGAGAGACTTCCTAACAAAGAAGACCTTAGCAAGACGCCTGCTGTGGGGGCAGGGACTGCACAGAGCTTACTGCTCAGGAGAAAGGACAGGTAGACAAAATTGTCCGGGTGTACTCTGCCCAGCAGATTGGGAGTTCTCTGATCTTCAGGTGTGCTAGCTCCCTGGCTGCCTACACAGCTCCAGAAACCCCTTCTGTGACAGGCAGACTAGTGCACCTTTCGCTTGGCCAGCCCCACCGGGCTTGCAAACCTGGCAGCCCTTCCCTGGTGTTGGACCAGCCAGAGGGAAGATCTGTATGCAGCAACTAAAAAGGCAAAGCACAGAGGCTTATACCTGTGTGCTCAGCCCACTGGTTGAGACAGTGGAGAAAGGCATAGCAGCCAGGAACCAGGAAACAGCCCTTTCCTCCCCGGAGGCACCAATACCACTCCCTTATAATACCTGACATTGCTTCAGGGGCTGAGCAGCTCCAGAGAGTACAGCTTCTGGGCACTAGAGGGCTCCATACACAAATATGAAACGCCAAAGGAACCTGGTCCAGAGTAAAATTATGAATACAACTACTGTGAAAGATTTAAATGATATGGACCTTATGACTCTCCCTGAAAGGGAGTTCAAAATAAAAATCATAAACATGCTCATGGAGGTACGGAAAGATATTCAAGAACTCAGGAATGAATTCAGGTCGAAGATCCAATCCTTGAAGAACACAATGGACGGTATTAAAAGCAGATTGGGTAAGGTGGAGGAGGCGATGAATGAAATGGAAACTAGAGAGGAGGAATACAAAGAAGCGGAGGTACTAAGAGAAAAAAGGATCTCTAAGAATGAAAGAATATTGGTCACTGTGTGACCAATCCAAACAGAACAATATTCGCATTATAGGAGTACCAGAGGAAGAAGAGAGAGAAAAAGGGATAGAAAGTGTCTTTGAAGAAATAATTGCTGAAAACTTTCCCACGCTGGGGAAGGAAATAGTCTCGCAGTCCACGGAAGCCCACAGAACTCCCAACACAAGGGACCCAAGGAAGACAATACCAAGACTCATAATAATTAAGATGGCAAAGATCCAAAGATAAAGACAGAGTATTAAAGGCAGCTAGAGAGAGAAAAAAGATCACCTACAAAGGAAAACCCATCAGACTGTCATCAGACTTCTCAACAGAAACCTTACAGGCCAGAAGAGAATGGCATGATATATTTAACGTAATGAAACAGAAGGACCTCGAACCAAGAATATTGTATCCAGCACGATTATCATTTAAATATGACGGAGGGATTAAACAATTTCCAGACAAAGGAAAGTTGAAAGAGTTTGCCTCTCATAAACCACCACTACAGGATATCTTAAACGGACTGCTCTAGAGGGAAGCACCCCTAAGGCTAAAAAGATGTCACCAGAGAAAATAAAATCATAGCAAAGAAAGCAGACCATCCAAATACCAACTAAAGGCAAAGAATAAAACACCTAATGTATAAAGAAAGGAGGAGGAAGAATAGGAAGGGAGAGATAAAGAAACATCAGATGGCGTTCACAATAACTTAACAAGAAAGTTAAGTTAGATCCTTAGATAGTAAAGAAGCAACCCTTGAACCTTTGGTAACCACAAATCTAAAGCCAGCAATGGCAATAAGTACATATCTATCAATAATCACCCTAAATGTAAACGGACTGAATGCACCAATCAAAAGACACAGAGTAACAGAGTGGATAAAAAAGCAAGACCCATCTATATGCTACTTACAAGAGACTCACCTCAAACCAAAGATATACACAGACTAAAAGTGAAGGGATGGAAAAAGATATTTCATGCAAACAACAAAGAGAAAAAAGAGGTGTTGCAGCACTTGTATCAGACAAAATAGACTTCAAAACGAAGAAAGTAGCAAGAGATAAAGACGAACATTACATGATGATAAAGGGATCAGTCCAACAAGAAGATATAACCATTATAAACATATACGCACCCAACACAGGAGCACCAACATATGTGAAACAAATACTAACAGAATTGAAGGAGGAAATAGACAACATTCATTTTAGGAGACTTCAACACACCACTCACTCCAAAGGACAGATCAACCAGACAGAAAATAAGTAAAGACACAGAGGCACTGAACAACACACTAGAACAGATGGACCTAACAGATATCTACAGAACTCTGCACCCAAAAGCAGCAGGATACACATTCTTCTCAAGTACACATGGTACATTTCCCAGAATAGACCACATACTAGGCCACAAAAAGAACCTCAGGAAATTCAAAAATATTGAAATTCTACCAACCAACTTCTCAGATCACAAAGGTATAAAACTAGAAATAAATTTCAGAAAGAAATCAAAAAGGCTCACAAATACATGGAGACTTAACAACATTCTCCTAATGAATCAATGGGTTAACGACCAAATCAAAACAGAAATCAAAGAATATATGGAGACTAATGACAACAACAACACAAAGCCACAACTTCTGTGGGACGCAGCGAACGCAGTCTTAAGAGGAAAGTACATTGCAATCCAGGCCCATTTAAAGAAGGAAGAACATTCCCAAATGAACAGTCTAAGGACACAATTA
>JAQQAC010006923.1:29754670-29805420 GCA_029783875.1 Phataginus tricuspis
CTGAATTCAGCAAAGTTGCAGGATACAAAATTAACACACAGAAATCTATTGCTCTCCTATACACTAATGATGAACTAACAGAAAGAGAAATCAGAAAAACAATTCCATTCACAATTGCATCAAAAAGAATAAAATACCTAGGAATAAACCTAACGAAGGAAGTGAAAGACCTGTACTCTGAAAACTACAAGACACTCCTAGGAGAAATTAAAGAGGACACTAACAAATGGAAATGCATCCCATGCTCTTGGCTAGGAAGAATAAATATTGTCAAAATGGCTACACTACCTAAAGCAATCTACAGATTCAACACAATCCCTATCAAACTACCAACAGCTTTCTTCAATGAACTGGAACAAATAACTCTAAAATTCATATGGAACCAGAAAAGACCCCGAATAGCCAAAGCAATTCTGAGAAGGAGGAACCAAACAGGGGGAATTACGCTCCCTGACTTCAAACTCTACTACAAAGCCACAGTAATCAAGACAATTTGGTACTGGCACAAAAACAGACCCACAGACCAGTGGAACAGAATAGAAAATCCAAACATTAACTCAAATATTTACAGCCAATTAATATTTGATAAAGGAGCCTTGGATATACAATGGGGCGATGACAGCCTCTTCAGCAGCTGGTGTTGGAAAAACTGGACAGCTACATGTAAGAGAATGAAACTGGACTACTGTCTAGCCCCATACACAAAGGTAAACTCAAGGTGGATCAAAGACCTGAATGTAAGTCATGAAACCACAAAACTCTTAGAAAAAAACATAGGCAAAAATCTCTTGGACATAAACATGAGCGACTTGTTCATGAACATATCCCCCCAGGCAAGGGAAACAAAAGCAAAAATGAACAAGTGGGACTATATCAAGCTGAACAGCTTCTGTACAGCAAAGGACACCATCAGTAGAACAAAAAGACATCCTACAGTATGGAGAAATATATTCATAAATGATGCATCTGAGAAGGGGTTTACATCCAAAATATACAAAGAACTCATGCACCTTTAAAAACAAAAAGCAAATAATTCAATTAAGAAATGGGCAGAGGACATGAATAGACACTTCTCCAAAGAAGAAATTCAGATGGCCAACAGGCACATGAAAAGATGCTCCACATCGCTGGTCATCAGAGAAATGCAGATTAAAATCACAATGAGATATCACCTAACACCAGTGAGGATGGCCAACATCCAAAACACAAGCAACAACAAATGTTGGCGAGGATGTGGAGAAAAGGGAACCCTCCTACACTGCTGGTGGGAATGCAAATTAGTTCAACCATTGTGGAAAGCAATATGGAGGTTCCTCAAAAAACTCAAAATAGAAATATCATTTGACCCAGGAATTCCACTCCTAGGAATTTACCCTAAGAATACAGCAGCCCAGTTTCAAAAAGACAGATGCACCCCTATGTTTATTGCAGCACTATTTACAATAGCCAAGAAATGGAAGCAACCTAAGTGTCCATCAGTAGATGAATGGATAAAGAAGATGTGGTACATATACACAATGGAATATTATTTAGCCATAAGAAGAAAACAAATTCTACCATTTGCAACAACATGGATGGAGCTAGAGGGTATTATGCTCAGTGAAATAGGCCAAGCCGAAAAAGACAAGTATCAAATGGTTTCACTCATATGTGGAGTATAAGAACAAAGAAAAAAACTGAAGGAAGAATACAGCAGCAGACTCACAGAACCCAAGAATGGACTAATAGTTACCAAAGGGAAAGGGACTGGGGAGGATGGGTGGGAAGGGAGGGACAAGAGGGTAAAAGGGGTATTACGATTAGCAGACGTAAGGCAGTGGGGGCACGAGGAGGGCTGTACAACTCAGAGAAGACAAGTAGTGACTCTATAGCATCTCACTACGCTGATGGACAGTGACTGTAATGGGGTTGGTGGGGGGGACCTGATGAAGGGGGTAGTTTAATCACCATAATATTGCACATGTAAGTGTAGGTTAATGATACCAAAATAAATTGTAAATTAAAAAAAAAAACAACTCTACACTTTTGTGGCTCCACTTCTTTACCTCCCACTATGCCTCAGTCCACTGCAATTTGGCTTCCTCTTTCACCACTGCTCCTGCACTGCTTCCCCGAAACCTTCGGGACCTAATTACTAATCCATCCAATGCATACTTTTCCTTCTTTTGCATGTTTGATCCCGGAGAGGCATTTGCCACTACTGACTGCTTCCTCTTCTGAAATGCCTCTCTTCTTTTGGTTTCTGTTTAATACCATATTCACCTGGTTTTACATCAGGCATAAAACCCATTCTCAGCCTTCCTTGTCAGTTCTTTTTCCTATGTTCTATCCATGAAAATTGAGGTTCTTCAGGGTTTTTCCCTAGGTCCTCTTCTCTTACTCTTATTACCTGAGGAGCACAGGTGCCCATCTTTGTAAACATCGTAATTATATATAAACTGTTATATGTATGTGTATGTTTCTAGGAAGAGCACACACATTTTTCCTGGGAGAGAGTTCATAGTTTAACAGATTGGCAAAGCTCTTCCTCTCTTTCAAAAAATAAATTTGAAGAGCTTATTTTCCATACATTCTCCCTAGTCTTTACCATTTACATGACACCTAAATCTATAAACCCAACCCTTAGCTCTCTCCTGAACTCCAGGTGCACACAGGCAAACTAAATATGCCCCAAAATAAAATCACCATCCCCCCTCTCCTCCAAAACTGCTCCTCCAGATTACTTTCTTTCAATAAATAGCCCTGCTTTCTACTCCACTGCCCCAGTCAGAAACCTCCACAGCAATCTTCCTACTCTTCCCTCCCCACCCCCACCTCCTAACAATTACCAATTTTAATCAGTTCTGCCTCTGAAATAACCCTTCATCTATCCACTTCTCTCTATTACCATGCCAGCCCCAGATTCCAGGCCCCCCATCAACTATTGTCTAGGTCAACAGCCTCCCAATGAGTCCCCAGCATCAAGCCTCAACCCCCTCCAATCAGTTCTCCACACTGGACCCAAGTGATCTTTCTAAAAATATGGTTAAGTTCTTCCATCATTTCCCTTCATCCTAATGACATTCCAAAACATACTTAAAACATTCCTCAAAACACTCCTTCCATCTGTGCTCTGGATCTCATACCCAACCTATCACTTTTTCCTAGTATCTCTTTTCTCCTCTACTGACCTCCATCTTTACAACAATCCCAAGGTCTTTGGGGCCAAACTTTACATTGGTTTACAATGCCCTTCAGGCCCCTACCTCCTGACCCCATCTTTCATCAACACCCCTCCCCTGCAACCCCCCAAGACCAAACTCCAGCCACACTAAACTTTCACTTTCTCAAAGGCACTCTTATCTCTTACTGACAGGGATTCACCTGCCATTCTCTTTGCCTGGAACATTTTTCCCAGGCTTTTTCACTACTCGTATTTTAGTCTCAGAGGGAAAGAAGCCTTTTGGAAGATGTTTTTCTCAACCCTTTGGCCACTTGTATATTCACAGAAGCCCATACATATCACAGACACATATCACACTTTATTATAATTGTTTTAGAATGTTGCTTATAACTATGGGGGTGGTAAACTCCATACAATATAAATCATGTCTGCCTCATTTCTTTGTATCTCCAGCACCAAGCACACATTGCACCAGGTGCCTGGACACTTAGTAAATATTTGTTGAATGAATGAAACAGACTCCAAAATAATCTAAAATAATTTCATTGAAAGGGGGACTTTTTATACTATACGACAGATAAATTACCAATCCTCAAGTAATCATGATTTTGACTTATGATATCCTATTTTATCATTTCCTTTTATTTAAAACATACTCATGTTTGAAAATTTTTCCTTTAAAAATCACACATGAGCAGTTGCTAATATATGACTAAGCTTCAAACGGCAATTGAAAAGCCAAAAGAACAAAGAACTTTAAAAGCAGGCTCAAAGTTTATGAAAAGAAATTGAATGTTAGTAATCCAGAGACTAGGGAAGATAATATCAGGGTCCTAAAAGAAGATTAATTTAAAACATAAAGAAACATCAGGATTGGTCAGGCTGCTGACCTTAACACTAGATCTCTATGGCTCCAGCCATAGTTTTTGCTTAAACTATTTTACACCCTGGAAGCAAAAACTTTCATTTGTAAATTTGTAAAAGAAGATGGTCAAACATGATTTGAGATTTGGTAATTTTATTTATTTGCAAAAATTATTTTCACAGCTTGGGACCTTTACTGCACTGTTGTTTTTCTTGGGAATGTTTTTCTCTCAGTAGTAGAACCACAACCCATTGATTGCTCTTTCCATCCTTATTACCAATTGTAAGTGCTCAGTAAATGCTCTATCAATTAATTTCAATAGGATAATCTCCTATTTGTTACCATAACAAGTTCACAACCAAGGAGGTATGTATCAATCTCCTGGGGGATGTATACATATGTACAGCTGGCCCTTGAACAACATGGGGACTGGGGTGCCAATCCCCTATGCAGTCAAAAATTGGAGTATAACTTTTGACCCTCAAAAACTTAACTACTAATGGCCTACTGTTGACTGGAAACCTTACCAATAACACAGTCTATTAACACATATTATATACTGTATTCTTACAATAAAGTATGCTAGAGAAAAGAAAAGTTTTTCCAAATTGTTGCAAATCTCAAAAAAAATACCAATATGCTTACTGAAAAATATCCGCTTGTAAGTAGACCCAAACAGTTCAAATCCTGTGTTGTTCAAGGATGAATTGTACAATATTATAATTTTTTATTTGTAAATTTATCATTTTTTGTAATAGAAACTATGGAAAGTTGAGCCAAGATTGGTAAATTGTGGAGCTAGGGAGGGGCAGCAATGTGAAGGAAATTTCGTTTTTGTTTTCAAAATGATTATTATAGGAGAGAGGTAAAAATAACATTTTAGAAACACTAAACTAAGTTACAGAAGAGGATTAGCAGAAAAGAAAATTTGTAAGGTAGGTGGGGCCAGAACTTCCTCCTACACAGCCATCTGTATTTCAGTATCTTTATGTTTAGTAAGCTTTCTATTGATGTAACATAAAGATGCAGAAATCTTAAGTACATAATAATGAATTTTCACTTATTTTTGTACTAAAACCATTATACTGGACCTAGATATTTAGCAGTTATGTCAATTTTGATTAATACTAACTATAAATATGGCATGACACCAGCACAGTACCATTATTCCAAAATCCATTAGGGACCATGTATCACACAGCCTGTAGATTTGCACAGATTAACTTTATTAGACTATGTTGATCATGTTACTACCTTTCTCAAGTTCCTTCAAAGCATTTCTCACTAAGTCTACACTCTTAAAACCCAGCCTAGTGTTCTAGCTACTCTACTCAACCCTTCTGCAGATACTGCAGATAGTCTACCTATGAAGACAAGATGATCAAAATAAGCTAAGGTCAACCCTGGTGGTAAACTGGTAACTCCTCTCTATTTCACATGGATTCAAATGTGATCACGTTGAGATGTTTAATGAGAACGAAACACTTCCTACATCATTTTCATTACCCTTTCATTTAACGTTTCCTGAGCACCCACTTTTTGCCCAGTGCTACGACAGACTCTAGCAGATACAAGATCAATAAGACAGTCCTTTGCCTTCAGAGTTTGCATGTCAGGTATATTCAAATACCATGCCATATATGCCTGTTGTTGTTTTCTCAAGAAATGTTTTTAAATTCTGCAAAAATCCCTTTTAGTATATTTTATTTCAGGCAGTGATTGGAGAAAGCCATTTGCAGAACTGCATATTTAATAAATACTACTATTTCATTTAAGCCAGTAATTTCTTTTTCTGGTTGGAAAGGCATTATCTATATGCACAACACCATGTAATAATATCAGAGTAAATCCCAGATGTAGAAATAGGGTGTTATTGCTATTCTGAGTTGTACTCATAATGAAGGCTATGTTTAATCTGAATAAAACTCCCAACTGCTCAGTATTTTCTTGCCAAAAATTCCCCTTCCTCCTCCAGATTGGAGTTGCATTCCAATTACACTGCTGATTGGAATGAGACTGCTTGAGAGACAGCGGGAGAAAAAAAACCCACTCAGACACCCATCTTCCTTCAACCCACAAAAATAGATTTTATAATACTGTTCCTACAACTCAAAAGTTGTACAGACTATTTTTGAAGAGAGTAGATTCCTCTGGATTTTCTTCAAACTTACATTATCACTGTAAAATAAAACTAAGTTCAGGATAACATTCCTATACAAATTACAACAAGTGGCCTAGTGCTCGAAAAATGTCTATTAATATGCACCCTTCTGGATAGCTGGCACATGATAGCAATTTAGATCTTTCTGCTCCAAGAGACACCCTCTACCTTAACTCCTACACATGAAGTGAAAATGAAATGTAAGTTCTATAGAAAATGCATATATAATTTTATATGTATGTGTTTCAGTTGGTGTTGCTTCAAACAGGAGCAATACACAAAGATTCACATTCAAGAGTGTTACTATAAAATGTTGTAATGAGCAAAAAATATCAGATACAACCTATGTGTACAATAATGAAATGGTTATGGATGACAAATAGCATGTTGAAAATATTACACATCTATTAAAATTATGTAAATATACTGTGGACAAGAAAATATCTTCTTAGTATGCTGTTAAGAGTACAAGTCCATTTACTAATAGCACATTTAATAAAATTTTAGGAAAGAATATAAAAAGTAACACTGCATATTATGTACCAGTGTACAACAACTGCTCTGTAAAATAAGCAGTAATATTACCTTCATGTTAGAGATGAAGAAATTGAAGTTCAGGCATGAAGACTTACCAAAGATTACAATGTAAGTTAAGTTGAAATTCCAACTCAAATAGTCTAATTTCAGACCCAAACTTTAACAATTACATATAGAAGGAAACAGTCTTTCAGGATAGTTCTTCTTTTTAAAGGAACTTAATGCTGTTAAAGCAATCATTGGTGATACAAATTCACAAAACGATCAAGAGAAGCCTAGATTGCTGAAGGGCATTCTCCAAAATATTAGGAATTTCCCTCTCTTTTAACAGTTATCAAAGTATACTTCTACAATCATATTAGACCTGCTTTTTACAAAATATCTTCCTCCAGTGCCATTTAATCAAAGAATTTTAGGCAAAATAAGATGGGCCTCTGAGTTTAACTTAATGTACTCAGTGCCTTGGCAGGGAGTTAATTTAATTAGTATATTAGACAACGTATTAAAAGATGCAGGTTCTGCCACAATGAGGTAAATGTTCTTACTAAACAAAGAAAAAAGAAAAAGGATAGACATTAAGTATCAGCACTTAAATGTCTCACTGAAGGTGATGTTGGTTCCCAAACTGGCCAATAAAAAATTAACTTTTCTAGCTCACTCTTATCAAGCAACTTTTTAGGTAACTACCTTTTAAAATTTGTTCAAACATACGTATATTTTGATCAAAAAGTTTTTCCAAATAAGCATACTTTTTAACCAAATAAAACTGAAACATGATTGGAGTATACAAACAAGCTTTTTAAAAATCCAGTGCAAGTTTATTAACTTCTTCAGTAAAAAACACTGATCTACTTTGCCATAATAAGTGCACATATTATTTGTTCTAGCCATACCTGTAAAAATCATTTTTGGGGGGCTATAGGGGGCAAGTACCTCAACATAATAAAGGCCATATATGACAAACCCACAGCCAACATTACACTTAACAGCAAGAAGCTGAAAGCTTTTCTTTTAAGATTGGGAACAAGACAAGGATGCCCACTCTCCCCACTTTAATTCAACATAGTTCTAGAGGCCCTAGCCACGACAATCAGACAACACAAAGAAATAAAAGGAATCCAGATTGGTAAGGAAGAAGTCAAACTGTCCCTGTTTGCAGATGACATAATATTGTACATAAAAAACCCTAAAGAATCCACTCCAAAACTACTAGATCTAATATCAGAATTCAGCAAAGTTGCAGGATACAAAATTAATACACAGAAATCTGTTGCATATCCATACACTAATGGTGAACGAGCAGAAAGGGAAATCAGGAAAACAATTCCATTCACAATTGCATCCAAAAGAATAAAATACCTAGGAATAAACCTAACCAAGAAAGTGAAAGACTTATACTCTGAAAACTACAAGACACTCTTGAGAAAAATTAAAGAAGATACCACTTAATGTAAATATATCCCATGCTCATGGACAGGAAGAATTAATACTGCCAAAATAGCCATCCTGCCTAAAGCAATCTACAGATTCAAAGCAATCCCTATCAAAATACCTACAGCATTCTTCAATGAACTAGAGAAAATACTTCAAAAATTCATATGGAAAAACAAAAGACCCTGAATAGCCAAAGCAATCCTGAGAAGGAAGAATAACGCAGGGGAAATTACACTCCCTGACTTCAAGCTCTACTACAAAGCCACAGTAATCAAGATAATTTGGTACTGGCACAAGAACAGATCCATAGACCAGTGGAAGAGAATAGAGAGCCCAGATATAAACCCAAGCATATAAGGTCAATTAATATATGATAAAGGAGCCAGGGATATACAATGGGGAAATGACGGCCTCTTCAACAGCTGGTGTTGGCAAAACTGGACAGCTACATGTAAGAGAATGAAACTGGATCATTGTCTAACCCCATACACAAAAGTAAACTCAAAATGGATCAAAGACCTGAATGCAAATCATGAAATCATAAAACTCTTAGAAAAAAACATAGGGAAAAATCTCTTGGACATAAACATGAGCAACTTCTTCATGAACATATCACCCCGGGCAAGGGAAACAAAAGCAAAAAGAACAAGTGGGACTATATCAAACTAAAAAGCTCTGTACAGCAAAGGACACCATCAACAGAAAAAAAAGACATCCTACGGTATGGAAGAATATATTCATAAATGACATATCCAATAAGGGGTTGACATCCAAATTATACAAAGAGCTGACACACCTCAACAAACAAAATGCAAATAAGCCTATTAAAAAATGGGCAGAGGACAGGAGCACCTACATATGTGAAACAAATACTAACAGAATTAAAAGGAGAAACAGAATGTAATGCATTCATTCTAGGAGACTTCAACACTCCACTCACCAACCAGACAGAAAATAAGTAAGGAGACAGAGGCACTGAACAACAGAATAGAACAGATGGACCTAACAGACATCTACAGAACTCTACACCCAAAAGCAGCAGAATACACATTCTCCTCAAGTGCACATGGAACATTTTCAAGAATAGATCATATACTAGGCCACAAAAAGAGCCTCAGTAAATTCAAAAAGATTGACATTGTACCGACCAGTTTCTCAGACTACAAAGGTATGAAACTAGAAATAAATTACACAAAGAAAATGAAAAATTCCACAAATACATGGAGGCTTCACAACATGCTCCTAAATAACCAATAGATCAATGACTAAATAAAAACAGAGCTCAAGCAATATATGGAGACAAATGACAACAATAATTCAACACCAGAAAATCTGTGGATGCAGTGAAGGCCGTGCTAAGAGGAAAGTATATTGCAATACAGGCCTACCTCAGGAAAGAACAATCCCATACGAGCAGTCTAAACTCACAATTAACAAAACTAGAAAAAGAAGAACAAATGAGGCCCAAAGTCAGTAGAAGGAGGGACATAACAAAGATTAGAGCAGAAATAAATAAAACTTAGAAGAATAAAACAATAGAAAGAATCAATGAAACCAAGAGCTGGTTCTTTGAGAATATAAACAAAATAGATAAACCCCTAGCCAGACTTACCAAGAAAAAAAGAGAGTCTACTCACATAAAGAGAATCAGAAATGAGAAAGGAAAAATCATTATGGACATCACAGAAATACAAAGAATTATTAGAGAATACTATGAAAAATTGTATGCTAACAAACTGGATAACCTAGAAGAAATGGACAACTTTCTAGAAAAATACCACCTTCCAAGGCTGACACAGAAAGAAACAGAAAACTTGAACAGACCAATTACCAGCAATGAAATTGAACTGGTAATCAAAAACCTACCTAAGAACAAAATGCCTGGACCAGATGGCTTCACCGCTGAATTTTATCAAACATTTAGTGAAGACCCAATACCCATCCTCTTTAGTTTTCCAAAGAGTAGAAGAAGAGGGAATACTTCCAAACTCATTCTATGAGGCCAGCATCACTCTAATACCAGGCAAAGACACCACAAAGAATATTACAGACCAATATCCATGAAGAACACAGATGCAAAAATACTCAACAAAATATTAGCAAACCAAACTAAAAAATACATCAAAAGGATCATCCATCATGATCAAGTAGGATTTTTTCCAGGGATGCAAGGATGGTACAACATTCGAAAATCCATCAACATCATCCACCACATCAACAAAAAGGACAAAAACCACATGGTCATCTCCATAGATGCAGAAAAAGCATTCAACAAAATTCAACATCCATTCATGATAAAAACTCTCAACAAAATAGGTATAGAGGGCAAGTACCTCAACATAATAAAAGCCATATATGATAAACCCACAGCCAACATTATACTTCACAGCGAGAAGCTGAAAGCTTTTCCTTTAAGATCGGGAACAAGACAAGGATGCCCACTCTCCCCACTACTATTCAAAATAGTACTGGAGGTCCTATCCAGGGCAATCAGACAACACAAAGAAATAAAACACATCCAGATTGGCAAGGAAGAAGTTAAACTGTCCCTGTTTGCAGATGACATGATATTGTACATAAAAACCCTAACGAATCCACTCCAAAACTACTACATCTAATATCAGAATTCAGCAAAGTTGAGGGATACAAAATTAATACACAGAAATCTGTAGCATTCCTATCCACTAACAATGAACTAGGAGAAAGAGAAATCAGGAAAACAATTCCATTCACAATTGCATCAAAAAGAATAAAATACCTAGAATAAACCTAACGAAGGAAGTGAAAGACCTATACTCTGAAAACTAAAAGACACTCATAAGATAAAGTAAAGAATATATCAATAAATGGAAACATATCCCATGCTAATGGATAGGAAGAATTAATATTGTCAAAATGGTAATCCTGCCTAAAGTAATCTACAGATTCAATGCAATCCCTATCAAAATGCCAATAGCATTCTTCAACGAACTACAGAAAATCATCCTAAAATTCATATGGAACCACAAAAGACCCCGAATAGCCAAAGCAATCCTGAGAAGGAAGAATAAAGCTGGGGGGATTATGCTCCCCAACTTCAAGCTCAACTACAAAGCCACAGTAATCAAGACAATTTGGTACTGTCACAAGAACAGACCCATACACAAATGGAACAGACTAGAGAGCCCTGATATAAACGCAATGATATATGGTCAATTAATATATGATAAAGGAGTCGTGGACATACAATGGGGAAATGACAGCATCTTCAACAGCTGGTGTTGACAAAACTGGACAGCTACATGCAAGAGAATGAAACTGGATTATTGTTTAACCCCATACACAAAAGAAAACTTGAAATGGATCAAGGACCTGAATGTAACTCATGAAACCATAAAACTCTTAGACGATAACATAGACAAAAATCTCCTGAATAAATCCCTATCAAAATACCTATAGCATTCTTCAAAGAATTAGAGCAAATAGTTCTAAAATTCATATGGAACCACAAAAGACCCCGAATAGCCAAAGCAATCCTGAAAAGGAAGAACAAAGCAGGGGGATTACGTTCCCTGACTTCTGGCTCTACTACAAAGCTACAGTAATCAAGAAAATTTGGTACTGGCACTAGAACAGACCCATAGACCAGTGGAAGAGAATAGAGAGCCATGATATAAACCCAAATATATGTGGTCAATTAATATACGATAAAGGAGCCATGAATATACAATGCAGAAATGACAGCCTCTTCAACAGCTGGTGTTGGCAAAACTGGACAGCTACATGTAAGAGAATGAAACTGGATTACTGTCTAACCCCATATACAAAAGTAAACTCACAGTGAATCAAAGACCTGGATGTAAATCATGAAACCATAAAACTCTTAGAAAAAAATATACGGAAAAATCTCTTGGACACAAACATGAGCAACTTCTTCATCAACTTACCTCCCCGGGCAAGGGAAACAAAAGCAAAAAAGAACAAGTGGGACTATATCAAACTAAAAAGCTTCTGTACAATAAAGGATACCATAAGTAGAACAAAAAGACATCCGACAGTATGGGAGAATATATTCATAAATGACATAGCCAATAAGGGGTTGACATCCAAATTATATAAAGAGCTCACTCACCTCAACAAACAAAAAGCAAATAAGCCTATTAAAAAATGGCAGAGTATCAAAAATACATCAAGAGGATCATATACCATGATCAAGTGGGATTCATCCCAGGGATGCAAGGATGGTACAACATTTGAAAATCTATCAACATCATCCATCACATCAATAAAAAGAAGAACAAAAACCACATGATCATCTCCATAGATGCTGAAAAAGCATTTGACAAAATTCAGCATCCATTCATGATTAAAACTCTCAACAGAATGGGTATAGACGGCAAGTACCTCAACATCATAAAGGCTATATATGACAAACCCACAGCTAACATACTTAACAGCGAGAAGCTGAAAGCTTTTCATCTAAGATCGGGAACAAGACAGGGGTGCCCACTTTCTCCACTGTTATTCAACATAGTACTGGAGGTCCTAGCCACGGCAATCAGACAAAGCAAAGACATACAAGGCATCCAGATTGGTAAAGAAGAAGTCAAATTGTCACTATTTGCAGATGACATGATACTGTACATAAAAAACCCTAAAGACTCCACTCCAAAACTACTAGAACTAATATCTGAATTCAGCAAAGTTGCAGGATATAAAATTAACACACAGAAATCTGTTGCTTTCCTATACACTAATGATGAACTAACAGAATGAGAAATCAGAAAAATAATTCCATTCACAATTGCATCTAAAAGAATAAAATACCTAGGAATAAACCTAACGAAGGAAGTGAAAGACCTGTACTCTGAAAACTACAAGACACTCCTAGGAGAAATTAAGGAAGACACTAACAAATGGAAATACATTCCATGCTCTTGGCTAGGAAGAATTAATATTGTCAAAATGGCCATCCTGCCTATAGCAATCTACAGATTCAATGCAATCCCTATCAAAATACCAAGAGCATTCTTCAATGAACTAGAGCAAATAGTTCTAAAATTCATATGGAACCACAAAAGACCCCAAATAGTCAAAGCAATCCTGAGAAGGAAGAATAAAGCTGGGGAGATTACGCTCCCCAACTTCAAGCTCTACTACAAAGCCACAGTAATCAAGACAATTTGGTACTGGCACAAGAACAGAATAATAGATTAATGGAACAGACTAGAGAACCCAGATATAAACCCAACCATATATGGTCAATTAATATATGATAAAGGAGCTATGGACATACAATGGGAAAATGACAGCCTCTTCAACAACTGGTGTTGACAAAACTGGACAGCTACATGCAAGAGAATGAAACTGGATTACTGTTTAACCCCACACACAAAAGTAAACTCAAAATGGATCAAAGACCTGAATGTAAGTTATGAAACCATAAAACTCTCAGAAGACAATATAGGCAAAAATCTCCTGAATATAAGCATGAGCAACTTCTTCCTGAATGCATCTCCTCAAGCAAGGGAAACAAAAGCAAAAATGAACACATGGGACTACATCAAACTAAAAAGCTTCTGTATGGCAAAGGACACCATCAACAGAATAAAAAGGCATCCTACAGTATGGGAGAATATATTTGTAAACGACATATCCGACAAGGGGTTAACATCCAAAAAATATAAAGAACTCACATGCCTCCACACCCAAAAAGCAAATAACCTGATTAAAAAATGGGCAGAGTATATGAAGAGACGATTCTCCAAAGAAATTCAGATGGCCAACGGACACATGAAAAGATGCTCCACATCACTAATTATCAGGGAAATGCAAATTAAAACCACAATGAGATATCACCTCACACCAGTAAGGATGGCCACCATCTGAAAAACTAAGAACAACAAATGCTGGCGAGGATGCGGAGAAAGGGGAACCCTCCTACACTGCTGGTGGGAATGTAAGCTAGTTCAACCATTGTGGAAAGCAATATGGAGGTTCCTCAAAAAAACTAAAAAAACAAATACCATTTGATGTGGGAACCCCACTCCTTGGAATTTACCCAAAGAATACAACTTCTCAGATTCAAAAAGACATATGCACCCCTATGTTTATCACAGCACTATTTACAATATCAAAGATTTGGAAGCAACCTAAGTGTCCATCAGTAGATGAATGGATAAAGAAAATGTGGTACATATACACAATGGAATACTATTCAGCCATAAGAAAGAAACAAATTCTACCATTTGCAACAACATGGATGGAGTTGGAGGATATTATGCTCAGTGAAATAAGCCAGTTGGGGAAAGACAAGTGCCAAATGATTTCCCTCATTTGTGGAGTATAACAATGAAGCAAAACTGAAGGAACAATATAGCAGCAGACTCACAGACTCCAAGAACGGAGTAGCGGTTACCAAAGGGGAGGGCAAGTGGGGAGGGAGGGAGTAGGGGATTGAGGGGTAGTCACGGGGAAGACAGTGCAGCACAGAGAAGGCAAAGAGTGAATCTGTGGCATCTTACTACATTGATGGACAGTGACTGCAATGGGGTATGGGTGGGGACTTGACAATATGGGTAAATGCAGTAACCAAATTGTTTTTTCATGTGAAACCTTCATAAGAGTGTATATCAATAATACCTTAATAAAATAAATAAATATAAATAAAAATACATCAAGGTCCTTAAAAAAATTGAATTAAACAGCTTCCCTACAGAACTGAATCTTAGATTTACAAGAGTTCTTCCTTTTGACCTAGTTCTGTGAACTTTATCACTTGCTTCCAGTCATCCAGAACGCAAATGTCTTTATCTCTCCCTTTGACTGACCACCTCACATATAAGCAGTTGCCACATTATATGAGGTATCACGTATCTACTTCCATTTCCAGTGCTCATATTTAAATAATATATCTCAAGTATTTTATAATGTGCCAAAAAAACTTCCACACACAGTCTCTTGCCTTGAGCCTCACAAGTTTGTAAATTATGTTCTAATATCCACAGAAAAGGAAACTATAACTGAGAGTTGTAGCTTACCCCAACCTGTCATCTAGTAAATAAACTTAGGCATTTTGAATACAGGCTCCATCCTCTTTTTCTATAGATTTCTCACTCAGAAGGTTGTCAATGTCCCAGCCTTCTCATTCATTAACCTCTGGACTAAAAATCTCATCTTCTTGTCCCCTAAATAAGCCCAGGACTTCTCTGTCTTTGCCTTTTTCAAAGTATTCCTCCTACCTCAAGTGCTATTACTCTAACTACTGACCCTCAACGTCTTATCCATTTCATCAAATTTCAATTCCATACAAAACGTTTTTGGATTCTTCTCATTTCAAAAACAATCTGATTGTTATCTCTCCCTTTCTGTGAACTTCAACACTTTGATGTTACTGGTTTTGTATGTCCCGTCTCACTCTGCTTGTGTTAAAGTTATTCATGTGATGTATTATCCTTTCCTCCACATCCCATTAAGCTGCAAATTTCTTGAAGACAAAGTTGTGACTTATTTTTATATCTCCTACAGTTTATTATATGTATATCTTAAATATTATGTATTCAAATGTTGCTGAATCAATGAAATCCTTGGAAAACCAGTGATGAGGTATAAGGATGAGCAAATTAAAGAGTAAATAATAAAACAAACCTGACTCCTTGCTTCCCTTAAGCTAGTAGGTCTTTTTGTTCAAATCAGGATGGTTTCCTCAACTACCTGTAAGCACTCTGCTTACCCTAAGGGCCCAGTTACCTATTGGAGCCCTTTCCTAAAAACACATCTCATTAGGTTTTCTCTCTCACATACAGTAAAAAGGTATACTGTCACATAAAGTTCCCCAGTTAACCTTATTTCTACAACAATGTAAACAAGGATAAGCTCCCAGCTCCTCTGCATCCTTCCAGTCTCTAAAAATTGTAGTCACTATGTCTGCCAATCGTAATGCCCCTTTTACCCTCTTATCCCTCCCTTCCCGCCCTTCTTCCCCAGTCCCTTTCTCTTTGGTAACTATTAGTTCGTTCTTGGGTTCTGTGAGTCTGCTGCTGTTTTGTTCCTTCAGGTTTTTTTTTTCTTTGTTCTTATACTCCACATATGAGTGAGATCATTTGGTACTTGTCTTTTTTGGCCTGGCTTATTTCACTGAGCATAATACCCTCCAGCTCCATCCATGTTGTTGCAAATGATAGGATTTGTTTTTTTCTTATGGCTGCGTAATATTCCATTGTTAGAGAAAGTTAATTTAAGGAAAAAGAAACCTACTCACTACTGACTAAAAGGCAAGTCAGAAAGTCCTAGTTTAACCTCAACAGGATTTCTAAATGCTATATAAATTATATTGCTTCAATAAAACATAGTCTATAGCTACATCATAGCTATAGAAGATTTGTATTAATGGTTTACTGTGTGATCCTGACCCACACTTGCCAGAGACTGGATGAGCAGCTACCAGACTCAGTGGAGCCCAGTCAGATCCTGTCTCCTGGGAAACTAGCCATTGGAAGTCAGAGCCACTAAAAAAGAAGGAAGCGCAGCACTTGGAAACAGGAGGGTTCTAAATGGCCCTCAGGGGCCACTAAGAATGACAGTCTTAGTTCCTAAGGCTTTTTATTTCCTGAATCCTGTCCTACCTAAAGCCAGGCTGCACTTTACCCTCTGAGTGCCAAAACTATCCTCCCAATGTTTCTTTTTGCTTAAGTGTCTGAGTGCATTGTTTTCCTGTTATTTCCTGTAACCAAAAATGTCTTCATTGAGATAAAGGAAATCAACAATGCTTACCAAAGCATTGTCATAGACCAAAAACCTAAACTTAACCAGAACACAGATATGTTAAACTCAAAGGTAATTAACATTTTATAAATCATGTCTTCAAATACTAGTTCTAATCTTAAATATCAACAAAACATGTTCAAAAACTATTATGCAGACAAGAATATATGAACATGATTATAATGTAGAATTTGGTATTCAACATGTATCTCTGTAATTACATCAGCAATTAACAGTAGTGTAGATTAGTACAGATTATAGGCCAACATACACAGAGCTACAGTGGTCCCCCTTATCCACAGGGGATGTTCCAAGACCCCAAGTGGATGCCTGAAAACGCAGATAGTACCAAACCCTATATATACTATGCTTTTTCCTATAAATACATACCTATGACAAAGTTTAACTTACAAATTAGGCACACTAAGAGATTAACAACAACTAATAATAAAATAGAACAATCATAACTATACACTGTAATAAAAGTTATGTGAATGTGGTCTCTATCAAAATATACTATTGTACCGTGCTTACTCATCCTTCTGCTTATGACAATGTGAAACGATAAAATGTCTACATGGTGAAATGAAGTGAGATGAATGACATAGGCACTGTGACTAGCATTAGGCTATTATTGATCTTCTAACAGTAGGTCAGAAGTAGGATCATCTAATTCAGGCTTCAGTTGACATACATAACTAAAACCACAAAAAGTGAAACTGTGGACAAAGCAGGACTACTGCAATATTAGAATTTATCTATTCTATCACCTAAAAGTCATGGTGCTCAAATTGTATCATGCATCACCATCACCTAGAGTGCTTGTTAAAATACATGAGGGGAGAGAGTTGTGCAGTGGTCATACCTTCAGTTTTTAATTAAGTGGATCTGGAGTGGGGTCCCAGTACTAAGTTCTCAGGTGATGCTGATAGTCCCTGCACCACACTTTGAGAACCACAGCCATAAAATAATGGTTCTTAACTTTTGTGGATGAGATGGAGGTGGTAAAGGGTCACTTTGAAAATCTGATGAAAACTATGTACTTGTATACACACAAACACACACATACACACACTTTTAAAGGGTTCATGGAAACTCAGAAGCTCATCCAAATCCTCTTCCAAATGATTCTAGGTTAAGAACCTCATTAAAATAATAACATAGGGTCTAACATATCCATGCTTTTTTAAATACACTTTAAAACTTTTACTTAAAATTTATTTCACAAACTCATTCTGGTTTTTTAAAGAGCACAGGCTTTTTCATTCAAATTACTAATTAACATAAAAAAGATTATGTTTAAAAACTTAACTGAAAACAATTTTACTTTACCACAAAAAAATAGACAAAATTATATCTACAAAATAGACAATAGCTGCATCAAGACTTAGTTAAACAGAAGATAAAAACATTTAGGAATAACAATTATCACATGAAAGACATACCTCTATTCCCTTAAAAAAAAACAACTCTCTAGGTTATAGCCAATGTACAAAATTTTTTCTATGAAGAGTCACTCCAAAAAGCAAGTCCTCCACTGAAACCTATACATAAAATCCACCATATCTGGACAAATCTTGGGAAACTCATTCTCTGAAAGCTCTTTGGGCCACTGGAAAAATCGAGACACACAGCACTGTTATGTAAGGTATAATATTCAGGTCATTTATTCCACAACAACAGAATATTTGAGATTTTTATTTCAAAGGTTATTAGGTCTTTCTAGCCTCAAAAGGATCTACTATAGTGACTAAAATGTGACAGGCACTTTAACAAAATCTGTAAAAAATGAAAAGCCATACCATTTCATTATTTGTAGTTCATAAACCTTTATTTCCACATTTGGAAAATCCCAGACAATGATGTTTTATTTTCAGTAAAGTGTTCTTTTATGGAAATTAAGGTACATTATTTTAAAGTATATAACTTTGACGTAGTTGAAAAACAGGTATGCTGTAGACTGTGTTTCTTCAAATTTTATATGTTGAAACCTAATCTTCAGTGAGATGGTATTTGGAAGTGGGGCCTTTGGGAGGTGATTTGGCTCTCTCTGGGTACTCACCTTGGAACTGTCCCAGGCCAGAGAGAAGCCACTTCTAAGAACTTCAGCTGAGACTCCCAGCTAATGTCCCAGCTGACAGCCAGCTGAACTGCCAGAAATATTAGTGAACAAGCCTTCAGATAATGGAGGCCCTGGCCTTTGAGCCACCCCAGCTGATGAGTGGAACAGAGACAAGGTTACCCTGCCAAGCCCTGCAAAAACTGCAGATTCGTGAGCAAAATAAATGTTTTAAGCCACTAAATTGTGGGGCAGCTTACTGAACATCAACAGATATTTAGAACATTATTACATGAGTCAAAAACAGATTACGACCAATTAAAGCTGGCATTTTTCTCTACTAGACTGTTCTTTATTAAAAGTATCATCAATATACAATCTTAAGTTGGTTTCAAATGTACATCACTGTGGTTCAACAGTCCACGTGAACAACTTACACTGTGATTGCAAATTATTGTGCTCTTTTATCCGCATCATCCTCCCTCCCACCTGCCCCAACGTTTCCCCCTTGGTAACCACTAGTCACTTCTCAGTGTCTGTGAGTCTACTGATGTTTTGTTTCTTCTGTTTTGCTTTCTTTTTATATTCCACAATTAAGTAAAATCATATGGTATTTGTCTTTCTCCACCTGGCTTATTTCACTGAGCATAATACACTCTAGACCCATCCATGTTGTTGTAAATGGCAGGTTTTCTTTTTATGGCTGAATAACATCCCATTGTGTGTATGTACCACTTCCTTATCCATTCATCTACTGATGGACACTTAGGTTGCTTCCATATCTTGGCTTGACGATAAACACAGGGGTGTATGTATCTTTTCAAATCAGGGATTTTGTTTTCTTTGGGTAAATTCCTAGGAGTGGAATTCCTGGGTCCAACAGTGTTTCTATTTTTAGTTTTTTGAGGCACCTCCATACTGCTTTCTGCAGCAGTTGAACCAATTTGCATTCCCACCAACAGTGTAGGAGGGTTCCTATTTCTCCACATCCTTGCCAGCATCCTAGTTCTGACTCTCCAAATAAAGACCTCATACTTCCCTTCACAACTTCTTTATCTTATCATGGGTTTCCTTAATGCCTTCCTCCCTTAGATGTATCATGATCCTAGCTACTCCCCTGTTGCTAAGCACCCACATAGTAAGGAACTGACATCACAATTTCCATTTAGGACTTAATCCCACAATTTAAAGGAAGATCATGCTGTTCCTTTTAAACTTTGATCCCAGATGGAATCCTCAAGCCCACTAAAAACCAAAGGTTTCCTAAGGAGTTTAGAATACTTTTAGACCTGGCCTGCCAGAAATTCACAATCTTACACAGACTACTAGTTTCCCCAACACAAGGTCAAAGGTGGTTATGCAGATCAGACATACCACAAATCAGAAGAAAGCTTAAAGAAAGCTAAAGTCAAAGGAAAGTGTTTGCCTCTGGCCACCCCAAAAGCCATTTTTACCAAAATAAATTGGACCAAAATCCAAAATTACAAGCAAAAGCATTCATAATTAGAAGATTCTAGAATTTTCTTTAGAATCTAGGTACAGAACTAGAAGCAGACAGCTACAAGGTCTTTTCAGTCCTTTAATGGATTAAAACCAGAAATAACCAGATTTGTGAAAAGAATGTCAATGGACTGGCAAATAGATTACTTACACGAATTACAAAAGAATATTGTCAAAGAACTCTAAAAGAATGCAAAGGAGAAAAAAAAAGTCCCTTCAAATTAACAACTTAGTCTAAGTCTAACACTCCCTCCTATGACAGGTATGGGAAAGAACCATCCTAGGGGATGTACTGAATTCATGGAGTTCAGGGGCTAGAAAATGACATCCCTTAAAAACTGAGAAAGGAGTCCAGCAATCCAAGTAGAGTTACAATAGTGAGATACCTCTGGGCATCTCGATTATACCCATTTATATTCTCTGCTGTTACTAGACAAAATGAAGTTAATTTTCTGTTCAAGAACAGGGCCTACAATAAAATACCTGGAAACAAACCTAACCAAGGAAATGAAAGACCTATACTCTGAAAACTACAAGACATTCATAAGAGAAGTTAAAGAATATACCAATAAATGGAAACACATCCCGTGCTCATGGATAGGAAGAATTAATATTGTTAAAATGGCCAACCTTCCTAAATCAATCTACAGATTTAACACAATTCCTATCAAAATACCAACAGCATTCTTCAATGAACTAGAGCAAATCGTTCTAAAATTCATATGGAACCACAAAAGACCCTGAATAGCCAAAGCAATCCTGAGAAGGAAGAATAAGATGGGGAGATTATGCTCCCCAACTTCAAGCTCTACTACAAAGCCACAGTAATCAAGACAATTTGGTACTGGCATAAGAACAGACCTATACACCAATGGAACAGACTGGAGAGCCCTGATATAAACCCAACCATATATGGTCAACTAATATACAATAAAGGAGCCATGGACATACAATGAGGAAATAACAGCCTCTTCAACAACTGGTGTTGGCAAAACTGGACAATTACATGCAAGAGAATGAAACTGGATTATTGTTTAACTCCACACACAAAAGTAAAGTCGAAATGGATCAAAGACCTGAATGTAAGTCATGAAACCATAAAACTCTAAGAAGATAACACAGGCAAAAATCTCCGGAATATAAGCATGAGCAACTTCTTCCTGAACACATCTCCTCAAGCAAGGGAAACAAAAGCAAAAATGAACACATGGGACTACATCAAACTAAAAAGCTTCTGTACGGCAAAGGACACCATCAACACAAAAAGGCATCCTACAGTATGGGAGAATACATCTGTAAATGACATATCCAAAAAGGGGTTAACACCCAAAATATATAAAGAACTCAGACACCTCAACACCCTAAAAGCAAATAACCCATGGAGGGACTCAAGATGTGGCGTGAGCAGGGCAGCAGAAATCTCCTCCCAAAACCACATATATTTTTGAACATACGACAAATACAACTATTCCTAAAAGAGAGACCAGAAGATACAGTACAACAGTCAGGCTACATCTACATCTGCGAGAACTCAGCATTTTGCGAAGAGGGTAAGATACAAAGCTGTGACCTGGCGGAACCCGAGCACTCCCCCCCACCCAGCTCACGGATGGGAGGAAAAGAATCAGAGTGGGGAGGGAGTGGAAGCACGGGACTGCTAAATAACCAGCCCTGGTGATCTGCACCAGGAGCACAGACACACATCACATGGTGTACTGGATATTAGAGAAATGGAAGGGCAGGATAAAAGACAGAGACTGCGAATGGGTCCCCAAAGCTGGCTCCTCTGGGACAAAAGAAAAGCGGGTGCTTTTTAAAAGCCTTAAAGGGACAAGGGCCCTACGGCTGAACAAAATCGTCCCAGCACACTCAGCCCAGAGGGCTGGGAATCTTGAGGAGCTTCGGGCCTCCTAACCCCTGGTTGGGTGAAGTAGCCCCAAGGCCCCTCATGGCGATAAGCAGGCAGCCATTCATTCCCCCAGGCCAGTGCTGCAAACGAACTGGCTGACCCGCCACAGCTGCAAAGGAGCCGAGCCAGAGAGCGGCCCGCCCACGGCAACCACACAGAATCTCCTCCCGGCGGGCGCACTGCTAACCGGAACAGGCTGAAGAAGCCAGAGCAAGGTTCAGAAGGTGCAATGGGGCCCATCCTTGCAGTAGAACGTACCCAGTGTGGCTGCCATGCCCACCCTGTGCTCTAGGCTAGCCTGAGGGCGGCCCTGCCCACGGCAGCTCAGGGAATTATCCCAGAGACTGCCTCCTGGTGTATGGGTAACAGGCACAGACTGCGGAAGCCAGAGCATGGTCTAGAAGGCGTGAAGGGGCCCACCCTTACAATTGAATGCACCCTGCGTGCCTGCCACGCCCCCGCAGTGCTCCACGCTAGCCTGAGGGCGGCCCTGCCCATGACAGCTCAGGGGATTATCCCAAAAACTGCCTCCAGGTGTGCAGGTAACTGTCACAGGCTGTGGAGAATGGCAAGGCGAACAACAAGCAAGAAGGGACTTTGTTCTCCCAGCTGAGACACGTGCCTGCCTGCGACCAGTTCTATCACCATGAAAAGGCAGAAGAATCTGGTCCAGTCAAAAATTACTCAGACAACTCCAGAGAGAGGGCCTGGTGGGAAAGATTTAAACAATCTTCCTGAAAAAGAATTCAAAATAAAAGTCATAACCATGCTGATGGAACTACAGAGAAATATGCAAGAGATAAGTGAGGAATTAAGGAGGAAGATTACAGAAATGAAACAATCGATTGACGGGCCTAAGAGCAGACTGGACGAGGTGCAACAGATGGTTAATGGAACAGAAATCAGAGAACAGGAGTACAGAGAAGCTGAGGCAGAGAGAGATAAAAGGATCTCTAGGACACAATGGAATATTACGCAGCAATAAGAAAAAAACAAATCCTACCATTTGCAACAACATGGATGGAGTTGGAGGGTATTATGCTCAGTGAAATAAGCCAGGCCAAAAAAGACAAGTACCAAATGATCTCACTCATATGTGGAGTATAAGAACAAAGAAAAAAAAAAAATGAAGGAACAAAACAGCAGCAGACTCACAGAACCCACGAATGGACTAACAGTTACCAAAGGGAAAGGGACTGGGGAGATGGGTGGGAAGGGAGGGATAAGAGGGTAAAAGGGGCATTACGATTGGCAGACATAGGGTGGGGGGGAACGGGGGGGACTGTACAGCTCAGAGAAGACAAGTAGTGATTCTCATCTCACTACACTGATGGACAGTGACTGTTATAGGGTCGGTGGGGGGGACCTGATGAAGCGGGTAGTTTAATCATCACAATATTGCCCATGTAATTGTAGGTTAATGATACTAAAATAAAATAAATTGTTAAAAAAAAAAAAAGGATCTCTAGGAATGAAAGAATATTCAGTGAACAGTGTGACCAATTCAAACTGAACAATATTCCCATTACAGGGGTACCAGAAGAAGAAGAGAGAGAAATAGGGATAGAAACTGTTTTTGAAGGAATAATTGCCGAAAATTTCCTGAAGCTGGGAAGGAAATAGTTTCTCAGACCATGGAAGCCAACAGATCTCCCAACACAAGGGACCCAAGGACGATAACACCAAGACATATAATAATTAAAAAGGCAAAGATTAAGACAAGGACAGAGTACTAAAGGCAGCCAGAGAGAGAGAAAAGATCACCTACGAAGGAAAACCCATCAGGCTATCATCAGACTTCTCAACAGAAACCTTACAGGCCAAAAGAGAATGGCATGATATGTTTAACGCAATGAAACAGAAGGGCCTCAAACCAAAAATACTGTATCCAGCACGATTATCATTTAAATTTGAGAGAGGGATTTAAACAAGTGCCAGACAAGCAAAAGTTGAGGGAATATGCCTCCCACAAACCACCTCTACAGAGTATTTTAAAGGGACTGCTCTACATGGAAGCACTCCTAAGGCTAAATACATGTCACCAGAGAAAACAAAATCAAAGCAAAGAAAGCAGCTCATCCAAATACCAACTAAAGGCAAAAAATAAAATCAACTAGCACAAAAACAGTCAAAGGAAACATAAAAGAGTACAGAATAAAACACATAACATATAAAGACTGGAGGAGGAAGAATAAGAAGGAAGAGAAACAGAGATTCATCAGACTGTGTTTATAATAGCTTAATAAGAGAATTAAGTTAGATTGTTATATAGTAAAGAAGCTACCCTTGAACCTTTGGTAACCACTAATCTAAAGCCTGCAATGGCAATAAGTACATATCTACCGATAATCACCCTAAATGTAAATGGACTGAATGTGCCAGTCAAAAGACACACAGTAATAGAATGGATAAAAAAGCAGGACCCATCTACATGCTGCTTACAAGAGAGTCACCTCAAAACTAAAGATATACAGACTAAAACTGAAGGGATGGAAAAAGATATTTCATGCAAAATACAGGGAGAAAAAAGCAGGTGTTGCAGTACTTCTATCAGACAAAATAGACTTCAAAACAAAGAAAGTAGCAAGAGACAAAAAAGGACATTACATAATGATAAACGGGTCAGTCCAAAAAGAGGATATAACCATTATAAATACATATGCACCCAATACAGGAGCGCCAACATATGTAAAACAACTACTAACAGAATTAAAGGAGGAAATAGAAAGCAATGCATTCATTCTTGGAGACTTCAACACACAACTCACTCCAAAGGACAGATGAACAAGACAGAAAATAAGTAAAGACACAGAGGCACTGAACAACACACTACAACAGATGGACCTAACAAACAACCACAGAACCCTACACCCAAAAGCAGCAGGATACACATTCTTCTCAAGTGCACATGGAACATTTTCCAGAATAGACCACATACTAGGCCACAAAAAGAACCTCAGTAAATTTTAAAATATTGAAATTCTACCAACCAACTTCTCAGATCACAAGGGTATAAAACTAGAAATTGTACAAAGAAAACAAAAAGCCTCACAAACACATGGAGGCTTAACAACATACTCCTAAATAATCACTGGATCAACGACCAAATTAAAACAGAGATCAAGCAATATATGGAGACAAATGACAACAACACAAAGCCGCAACTTCTGTGGGACGCAGCAAAGGCAGTTCTAAGAGGAAAGTATATTGCAATCCAGGCCTGTTTAAAGAAGGAAGAACAATCCCAAATGAATAGTCTAAAGTCACAATTATTGAAATTAGAAAAAGAAGAACAAATGAGACCCAGTCACCAGAAGGAGGGACATAATAAAGATCAGAGAAGAAATAAATAAAATTGAGAAGAATACAATAGAAAAAAATCAATGAAACCAAGATCTGGTTCTTTCAAAAAGTAAACAAAATAGATAAACCCCTAGCCAGACTTATTAAGAGAAAAAGAGGATCTACACACATAAACAGAATCAGAAATGAGAAAGGAAAAATAATGACAGACCCCACAGAAATACAAAGAATTATTAGAGAATACTATGAAAATCTATATGCTAACAAGCTGGAAAACCTAGAAGAAATGGGCAATTTCATAGAAAAATACAACCTTCCAAGACTGACCAAGCAAGAAACAGAAAAACTAAACAGACCAATCACCAGAAACGAAATTGAATCGGTAATAAAAAACTACCCAAGAACAAAACCCCCTGGCCAGATGGATTCACCTCTGAATTTTACCAGACATATAGAGAAGGAATAATACCCATTCTCCTCAAAGTTTTACAAAAAATAGAAGAGGAGGGAATACTTCCAAACTCATTTTATGAAGCCAGCATCACTCTAATACCAAAACCAGGCAAAGACCTCACCAAAAAAGAAAATTCAGACCAATACCACTGATGAACATAGATGCAAAAATACTCAACAAAATATTAGCAAACCGAATTCAAAAATACATCAAGAGGATCATACACCATGATAAAGTGGGATTCATCTCAGGAGTGCAACGATGATGCAACATTCGAAAATCCATCAACATCATCCACCACATCAACGAAAAGAAGAACAAAAACCACATGATCATCTCCAAAGATGCTGAAAAAGCATTTGACAAAATTCAGCATCCATTCATGATTAAAACTCTCAATAAAATGGGTATAGATGGCAAGTACCTCAACGTCATAAAGGCCATATATGAGAAACCCACATCTAACATCATACTTAACAGCGAGAAGCTGAAAGCTTTTCATCTAAGATCGGGAACAAGACAGGGGTGTCCACTCTCTCCACTGTTATTCAACATAGTACTGGAGGTCCTAGCCATGGCAATCAGACAAAACAAAGACATACAAGGCATCCAGATTGGTAAAGAAGAAGTCAAATTGTCACTATTTGCAGATGACATGATACTGTACATAAAAAACCCTAAAGACTCCACTCCAAAACTACTAGAACTAATATCTGAATTCAGCAAAGTTGCAGGATACAAAATTAACACACAGAAATCTGTTGCTTTCCTATACACTAATGATGAACTAACAGAAAAAGAAACCAGAAAAACAATTCCATTCACAATTGCATCAAAAAGAATAAAATACCTAGGAATAAACCTAACTAAGGAAGTGAAAGACCTATCCTCTGAAAACTACAAGACACTCCTAAGAGAAATTAAAGAGGACACTAACAAATGGAAATGCATCCCATGCTCTTGGCTAGGTAGAATAAATATTGTCAAAATGGCTATACTACCTAAAGCAATCTACAGATTCAATGCAATCCCTCTCAAACTACCAACAGCTTTCTTCAATGAACTGGAACAAATAATTCTAAAATTCATATGGAACCAGAAAAGACCCCGAATAGCCAAAACAATCCTGAGAAGGAGGAATCAAACGGGGGAATTATGCTCCCTGACTTCAAGCTCTACTACAAAGCCACAGTAATCAAGACAATTTGGTACTGGCACAAAAACAGACCCACAGACCAGTGGAAGAGAATAGAAAATCCAAACATATACATTCAATTAATATTTGATAAAGGAGCCTTGGATATACAATGGGGCGATGACAGCCTCTTCAGCAGCTGGTGTTGGAAAAACTGGACAGCTACATGTAAGAGAATGAAACTGGACTACTGTCTAGCCCCATACACAAAGGTAAACTCAAGGTGGATCAAAGACCTGAATGTAAGTCATGAAACCATAAAACTCTTAGAAAAAAACATAGACAAAAATCTCTTGGACATAAACATGAGCGACTTCTTCATGAACATGTCTCTCTGGGCAAGGGAAACAAAAGCAAAAATGAACAAGTGGGACTATATCAAGCTGAAAAGCTTCTGTACAGCAAAGGACACCATCAATAGAACAAAAAGACATCCTACAGTATGGGAGAATATATTCACAAATGATGTATCCGATAAGGGGTTAACATCCAAAATATTATAAAGAACACACGCACCTCAACAAACAAAAAGTAAATAATCCAATTAAGAAATGGGCAGAGGACATGAATAGACACTTCTCCAAAGAAATTCAGATGGCCAACAGGCACAAGAAAAGATGCTCCACATCACTAATCATCAGAGAAATGCAAATTAAAACCACAATGAGATATCACATCACACCAGTAGGATGGCCAACATCCAAAACACAAACAACAACAAATTTGGCGAGGATGTGGAGAAAGGGGAACCCTCCTACACTGCTGGTGGGAATGCAAATTAGTTCAACCATTGTGGAAAGTAGAATGGAGGTTCTCAAAAAACTCAAAATAGATATACCATTTGACCCAGGAATTCCACTCCTAGGAATTTACCCTAAGAATGCAGCAGCCCAGTTTGAAAAAGACATATGCACCCCTATGTTTATCGCAGCAGTATTTACAATAGCCAAGAAATGGAAGCAACCTAAGTGTCCATCAGTAGATGAATGGATAAAGAAGATGAGGTACATGTACACAATGGAGTATTATTCAGCCATAAGAAGAAAAAAAATCCATACATTTGCAACAGCATGGATGGAGCTAGAGGGTATTTTGCTCAGTGAAATAAGCCAGGCGGAAAAAGACAAGTATCAAATGATTTCACTCATATGTGGAGTATCAGAACCAAGAAAAAAACTGAAGAAACAAAACACCAGCAGATTCACAGAACCCAAGAATGGACTAACAGTTACCATAGGGAAAGGGACGGGGGAGAATTGGTGAGAAGAGAGGCATAAGGGGGAAAAAGGGCCATTACAATTAGCATACATAATGTGGGGGGGGGGCACGGGGAGGGCTGTACAACTCAGAGAAGACAAGTAGTGATTCTATAGCATCTCACTATGCTGATGATTAGTCACTGTAATGGGGTATGTGGTGGGGACTTGATGATGTGGGGAGTCTAGTAACCATAATGTTGCACATGTAATTGTAGATTACTGATACCAAAATAAAAAATATATTAAAAAATAAAAGCAAATAACCTGATTAAAAAATGGGCAGAGGATATGAAGAGACAGTTCTCCAAAGAAGAAATTCAGATGGCCAACAGACACATGAAAAGATGCTCCATATCACTAACCATCAGAGAAATGCAAATTAAAACCATAATGAGATATCATCTCACACCAGTAAGGTTGGCCACCATCCAAAAGACTAAGAACAACAAATGCTGGCGAGGATGTGGAGAAAGGGGGACCCTCCTACACTGCTGGTGGGAATGTAAGGTAGTTCAACCATGGTGGAAAGCAATATGGAGGTCCCTCAAAAAACTAAAAATACAAATACCATTTGTTGTGGGAATCCCACTCCTTGGAATTTACCCAAAGAATACAACTTCTCAGATGCAAAAAGACATATGCACCCCTATGTTTATCACAGCACTATTTATAATAGCCAAGATATGGAACCAACCTAAGTGTCCATCAGTAGATGAATGGATAAAGAAGATGTGGTATGTATACATGATGGAATACTATTCAGCCATAAGAAAGAAACAAATCCTACCATTTGCAACAACATGGATGGAGCTGGAGGGTATCATGCTCAGTGAAATAAACCAGGCAGAGAAAGACAAGTACCAAATGATTTCACTCATCTGTGGAGTATAACAACAAAGCAAAAACTGAAGGAACAAAACAGCAGCAGACTCACCGAACTCAAGAATGGACTAACAGTTACCAAAGGGAAAGAGACTGGGGAGGGTGGGGGTGAAGGGAGGGATAAGGGGATTAGAGGGCATTATGATTAGCACACATAATGTAGAGGGGGAATGCGGAAGGAAGTATAGCACAGAGAAGACAAGTAGTGACTCTATAGCATCTTACTATGCTGATGGACAGTGACTGTACTGGGGTATGTGGTGGGGACTTGATAATCGGGGTAATCTAGTAACCACAATGTTGCTCATGTGATTTTTTATCAATGATACCTTAATTTAAAAAAACCTATTCTGTGCTCTTAGATAGCAAATCTAGTTGTACACTGTCAGAGACTAACCTGATTCACTCAGCCTTATATCCAACAGTGTAAGTTACCTTTTCTCTTTGAAAACAACCTCACCTTAAGGGACCATTTCAGGTCCTCCTGTCAACAGTTAAAACAGTCAAGCTTCAAAATATCAATGCATGGGTTTATTTGTCACAATGAAAACAAGATACCAATCCAGGCCAGTGTGTGTTCAGTCCCTGAGTGACCTTCAACTAAATCTAATTAAAAGGACTCCAGAAGCAGATGACTCTAAGACACAAAGCTTGCCCCGGAACTGCAGACCAAGCTTATGACTACATATATGGATAGCTTCTGCACAAGATAAGGGAAGAGTACATTGAATAATTTGTTATCTTCTTAAATTATCGCTATGGTATTCTGGTGATTTAATTCAAATACCAAGTGATCATTGCTTTCTCTTAAGATACTGGAACTGAGCTTAACTATGTTTAGTTCCTAAAGGGACATAACACAGTTAAAACATTTACAAGTTAGCCTGTGCATTAGCAGCTATCAAGACACCAGAATCTCAAGACAGGCACAAACATATACACTTAAGACATATAGACCACTTCTGGCCAATCCACTGCTTATCTGACCAACAAATCCGTATGTTACCAACAGCCTTGATAGGTGCCTAATACAGAAGAGCAGTATCTCATGGTATTCTGGCTTTAAAAGACCTACTCCATTTCTCCTTCCCCAAATGTTCCCCAGAGCCTACCTAGACTCTGTGCTACATCGGTAAAACATCTTCATTCAATGCACAATTTTTTGGTCTCTAACAGCCTTGTTTTTTTTCTTTAGTAACTTTTTCTAGGGTTCTCCCCACTATTAAATTCTAATTCCTCTTTCCCTTTTCCCTTAAGTTTAACAGCATCACCACTCCACATAGGAATCAAGGAAGCCTGGAAATTAATCTTCATCCATCATCCATACACCTTCCATAATAAACTTTCTAAATGGAACTTAGACTGTATCACCCACTTGCTTAAAATCCTTCAAAAACTCTAACACATACATACACAATAATTTGGTCCCTGACCATCATCTTATCCAGCCTAATCTCACTATACATTCACAAGTACCCTTCATCTACTATACACCTTCAATACAGAATGCCTCCTTCAATATTCCTGGGCTTACAAAGCTGACTAAATCCTTTAAGCCTTTAAAGCTGAGCACAATCAACTTTCCCAACAGAAAGTAAGCCTTAACATCTACTCAAAGCTCTGCTGGCCTGGCCAAATTTGGTTTTCCTTTCTTAGTCTTCACATGGTACTGTTTATCTCTACCACCACACTTACAAAAACATACTGAAGTGCCACACTATAAGCTACCTTAAACCAAAGATAATGTCTTCTTAATACCTCTTCTCCTACCACAGTGCCTGACACATATCGAGTACTCAATGAATATTTCTTTACTGCATGAATGATGCTCTCACTATGTTGGACTGTCACTATTTTAATGGTCTTAGAGGTCTTTCTCTTTTTTCCCCTCAGCTTTCCAAGATATAAGTGACATACAACACAGTGTAAGTCTAAGGTGTACAACATGATGATCTGATGTATATATACTGCAAAACGATTACCATAATAAAGTTAGTTAATCGAGGTCCATTTGTTTTTATTGAAGTATTGTTGATATACAATCTTACATGTGTTTCAAATATAAAACACAGTGGTTCAACAGTTACCCATATTATTAAATCCTCACCCCCACTAGTGTGGTTACTATCTGTCAACACAAAAATACGTTACAGAGTCACAGACTATATTCTCCATGCCATACTACTAGCCCATGGCCAACTTATATTATGGTTGAGAATTTTTGTGCCCCTTTACCCCCACCTACCCACCCCAACCCCTCTCCCATGGTAACCACTAGTCACTTCTCAGTGTCTATGAGTCTACTGCTGTTTTGTTCTTTCTGTTTTGCCTTGTTTTTATATTCCACAAGTAAGTGAAATCATATGGTATTTGTTTTTCTCCACCTGGCTTATTTCACTGAGCATAATACCCTCTAGATCCATCCATGTTGTTGCAAATGGCAGGATTTCTTTTCTTTTTATGGCTGAATAATATCCCATTGTGTATATGTACCACTTCTTCTTTGTCCATTCATCTATTGATAGACACTTAGGTTGCTTCCATATCTTGGCTATTGTAAACAATGCAGCAATAAACATAGGAATGCATTATGTCTTTTCAAATCAGAGATTTTGTTTTCTTTGGGTAAATTCCTAGAAGGGGAATTATTGGGTCGAATGGTATTTCTATTCTTAGTTTTTTGAGGAACCTCCATACTTCTTTCTACAGTGGCTGTACAAATTTATATTCCCCCCAACAGTGTAGAAGGGGTCCCATTTCTCCACATCCTCACCAGCACTTGTTATTTCTTGTCTTTTAGACAGTGGCCATTCTAACTGGTGTTAAGTAATATCTCATTGTGGCTTTGATTTGCATTTCCCTGATGATTATCGACGTGGAGCATCTTTCTGTGTGCCTGTTGACCATCTGTATTTGTTTTTAGGAGAAATGTCTGTTCAGGTCCTCTGCCCATTTTTTAATCAGGTTATTTCTTTTTTTGGTGTTGAGGCATAGGAGCTCTTCATATATTTTGGGTGTTAACCCCTTATTGGATATATTTTTCAAATATATTCTCCTATACTATAGGTTGCCTTTTTGTTTTGCTGATGGTATCCTTTGCTGTACAAGAAGCTTTTTAGTTTGACGTAGTCCCACTTGTTCATTTTTTATTCTGTTTCCCTTGACCAAGGAGATGTGTCCAAGAAAAAACTGCTCTTACTTATGTTCAAGAGAATCTTGCCTATATTTTCTTCTAAGAGTTTTATGTTTTCATGTCTTATATGCAGGTCTTTGATTCATTTCAAGTTTACTTTTGTGTATGGAGTTAGGTAGTAATCCAGTTTCATTCTCTTGCATGTAGCTGTCCAGTTTTCCCAACGCCGGTTATTGAAGAAGCTGTCTTTTCTCCACTGGATATTCATGGCTCCTTTATGATATATTAATTGACCATATATGAGTGGGTTTATATTTGGGCTCTGTATTCTGTTCCATTGATCTGGGTCTGTTCTTGCACCAATACCATATTGTTTTGATTACTGTAGCTTTGTAGTAGAGCTTGAAGTCAGGGAGCGTAATTCTCCCAGCTTTGTTCTTCCTTCTCAGGATTGTTTTGGCTATTCAGGGTCTTTTGTGGTTCCATATAAATTTTAGAACTATTTGTTCTAGTTGACTGAAAACTCCTGTTGAATTTTGATGGGATTGCATTGAATATGTAAATTGCTTTGGGCATGATGGCCATTTTGACAATAGTAATTCTTCCTAACCATGAGCATAGGATAGATTTCCATTTATTGGTATCTTCTTTAATTTCTCTCATGAGTGTCTTGTAGTTTTCAGACTACAGGTCTTTCTCGTCCTTAATTAGGTTTATTCCTAGGCATTTTATTCTTTTTGATGCAATTATAAATAGAATTGTTTTCCTGATTTCTCTGCTAGTTCGTTGTTAGTATATAGGAATGCAACAGATTTCTGCATATTAATTTTGTTTCCTACAACTTTTCTGAACCAAGTTATTAGTTCTAATAGGTTTTTTTTGTGGTGTCTTTAGGGATTTCTATGTATATCATGTCATCTGCAAACAGTGACAGTTTAACTTCTTCCTTACCAATCTGGATGCCTTTTATCTCTGTCTTGTCTGATTGCTGTGGCTAGGACCTGAGGTCCATTTCTTAAGAGAAAAAAACCCTTTTGTATGTAGATGCTATCTTTTAGGTATCATCTTTTAATATTAGCTGTCCATTTAGTCCTACAACAATCACATGAGGTAGATACAGTTTTACTGATGAGGAAATTAACATTCAGATGGTCAAAACTACCAAGTGGAAAAGGAATATTTAAAATTCAAAATTTTCTCACTTCTATACTCTTCCCATTTTGCTCTTTACTTATGGGTAAAATCCGCAGAAAAAAATACCTCCCCTCATCTACTGTGGCAACTTCATCCCTCCCACTAAAACACAATTATAAATTGTAAAGAATATTTAACAATCCTAAAGGCAAGTTAGAGCAATTACCATTGCACTGGACTTAAAGGACAACCAGACGAGAATAAGCCAGCAGTTTCTAAATAGATGAAATTCCAAAGGAACCAACTGATGTCCTGACAAAGAATCCTGGAGACTGGGACTGATATCCTAGGTCAGAAACCTGAAGAATTTGTAGTAGCACTGCAGTAGAAAGAAAGGCCAGAGAGAATGACAGATAAGGTAATTTTGAGAAAAAAAAGCTGAGACGAACAGCACATTAGTAGAATTTTAATGACAACATAGTAAAAGGAAACAGAAAGCAAACAGAAGAAGAGAACTAAGAGAATGAAGGCCAGGAAAAACAATCATGATAATAAAAAGGTAAACTAACTGTCCAGAACTTTGAGCCTATTCAGAAACCTCCTACAGGAAGAGCCTAGAAGAACACCCACCAAGGAAGACTACCTTGAGACAAGCGTTTTGACCTAACATCTATAGGAAATTAATTTGGTGACCTGATTGCAAGAAAAATAGCTATCCAGAAACCTAGGCTACTGGTAGAGAAAGTAAAGGCTTAGTCTCAGTAGAAGACGTAGAGAAAACTCATAGAGACAATAACTCTAAGTGTTAGGGTTAGGTTTAGAAGAATTACCTGGGAAATCACAAAAGGTACCCCAGAAGGAGCTATTTAATATTTTAAACAAGTTTGAAGCCAAGAGACATGAAACCACCTGTATTTCAAATATAAATAGTTCGAACCCAAAAATGTTCCCATAATATGAAGATTTGCTGCTATACACAAAAGGATGGTTTTACAAAAGGAGACAATGAATGACAGGAAAGGACTAGACACTTGCGGTAACTAGAGAGAATAATCATCTGCTTTTTCCCCTAGTGGTGAAATACAAAGTTAATGCAGATAAAGAGGTTAGCAAAGATCTAGAAGAGCTTTGGAGGCTTCAAAGTCATGCCTTCATTAAGAAGAAAACCACTTTATTTGAGAGATTATAAGTGAATTGGAAATTTCTAAAAATACAGGATCCCGCTCAAATTAAATGTCACAAAAGAAAGCCTGTTATTATGCAAGCTTACAGAGAACTAATCTGCCAAGGCACGATTAGTTCCTGCCACCACACCCAAACTGGTGCAACAGGTTGGTATATGCAGTAAGGCAGAACTGTCTGTTTATACTATGAGACCTAAAAATTTCTACTTAAAGGCCCTAGAACAACCATGGGAGAGAGAAAATAAAGGATGGTCCATTTAGAGTTCAAACAAATTTAGCCCAAATAGGTTTATTAAACTGTCCTCTGAGAACTGTAAGAATTACCCAGAGTTTGCCTCTCATTAGGTGAACTAATAAAGATAAGAACAAGTTGCCTTTATAAGCTCCTTAATAGCTCTGCTAAATGCTTTCCTTGTATGATAGGAAAAACTTAAATCATCCCTTAAGGCCCTACTTTCACCAGCACTCAACTAAGGTGTTCTTAAAAAGCAGCTACTAGTCAGATGAAGTAGTGAGCTCAAGAAAGATAAACAGAAAAATCTCCATTCATTTTATCAATTAGAGCACCAGTACCCTCACCAAGAGCAGTTTTGTTAGGGTTTTGAGCCAAGACTGAATCAGCACATAAATAGGATGTGAAAAATGTAGACAGATATAACAGTAGATTACTCTTTTTTTAAAGTCAGACTTGAAGAAATATAGGAGTTATAGGAATGGGGCTAAAGAAGGTTTTAATATGAGGCATGTGTGGATATTTAAATTCTGAAAGAAATGGAAAAGGATACTTGACAGGGAAAAGTTCCAGATCCCAAAAAGGAAAATTAACTGACTGTGGATAAAATGAGAGTTCCTGTGGCCAGGATTCTCACCTGGCCCTGGTTGACTAGCTCAGCACACCTGTGGGCAATACATGGCTGTTGACTCTATATAAAGAGCTCCACCCAGTGCTCTGGGAGCAACATGGTGGCACGGCTGCAAGACTGCAGGAGAGCAGAGCAGAAACTGGAGTGGTGGCAGCACCGAGGACAGCTGTGCAGGACGACTGTGCAGAGAGGCCCAGAGGATGGCTGTGTGGGACAGCTGTGCAGGCAGAGAGGCCCAGCGGATGGCTGTGCAGACAGAGGAGCCCAGAGGCAGAGACCAGCTTGCTCTATGCAGACTCACTCTGAGTAAACAGGATTTTAGTGACTGACCTGCCACTGTGGGAATAAAGTTGGATATAACCCTTTCACCCCAAGAACGTTTTGCTGTCAATTTCTTTGGTCACATTGAATCCATAGCAAACTTGCCTGGGGCTGAAACCCATTGGGAAGACACTGACCTTGACCAAAGTGTTCAAAACCCAGCCCAATCTCCTAAGATCTAGTCTTTCATGACACAAAATGCACTTAAACAATTCCCTCAAAAAAAAAAAAAGCCACCAGAAAATTATGACAAAATCTAAATTCTGCTTTTGAACTCATTTTCACACCCTCTTTATTGGATGCAAAAGGTATTCACACAATAACAACTAATAATCACTGAGTGTTTACTATTTCTCAGGCACTGTGCTAAAGCACTTTGTATGGATTAGCTCATTAAATTCTCTGAATTAATAATATTGTTCCCATTCTACAAAAGGAAATTAAAGTTTAGAGACATCAACATCTGGTCACCCAGTGAAATGGCACTCTCCTATCATATACTGTTTATCATCTATAACTGCCCATCATTATAGCATTCATTCTAAGTCTCTCTTTTTAAAAAGAGAAAGAAGGCAACACTTTCAATCTCCTGAAGTTTTGACTTGATTAAGCTTTGGCAAATTACAAATTTCTCCATTAGCTCAGATGTCTCAAGGTAGAATGGCCAAAGTAGCCTATGTAATCCACACCACATGGTTAATATAACTCAACAGGTCAATATAACTCATTGCAGAAATGAAAAAATAAATGTCCATGGGAGGACAGAATCAAATGAAAATAAGGGTCACTGAAGAAAGGTAGTGACAACCAAGACAGACAACCAAGAGAATGAAAGTGAAGTAAGGAAAAAGTAAAAAGGGCCAGAGAGAAAGAGGTTGAAATGCAAGGGAGGCAAAGCAGCTCAACATACTCCTAACATCAACCCTCCCAGGGAATGTTTCCCAATTAACAAAATGAATCTCCAATTAACTTACACTCAGTCAGCTGCCAAAAGAGACTTGACAGGAAAAAAACAAACTTCTCTTAATTCAAAACACTTGCTCAGTCTATTTGACCTAAAACCTGGTTCTAAAAGAAGTTATGAACACTCTGACTCCTGCTGTTGTTTTTTTTTTTTTTTTAGCTAAAGGGAAAAGTGAGTCAAAAAGGGAAAAATAAAAAGACTTTTCTTAAAGAATGAAAAAAAAAAAAAAGACTGTTCAAAGACCTCCAGACCATTCTGTCAAGAGACCTAAACAATTCAGGAAGATATAAAACACAGAGCTAACAGAGGAGAGTAAAACACATCTGTGTTCAAATTCTAGCTCCCCTACACTATAGCTTGGAGGACTTAAACACATCACTGAACCTCTTGAGATCAGTGTTTTCTAATTACAATGATGATGGTAATATTTGTACTTACCTACTTCATTAAGAGTTAAATGAAATGGCTTAGGTAAAGAATTTCTTAATACTGATTTCCTGCTATCTGAAAATTTGCTTTTCTGCCACTCTGATTTTACAAAAGACCTACATTAGTACCTTTTTTCACTAATAGAAATTAGAAGAGGTTTTTCATTTTTACAAAATTAATTGCTTTTTTGCTTTACACCGCTTTGGCTTAGGAAAGTTTCGCAGGGACACTCCACTTTCATATAGCAGGGGAAACTCGTACTTGGTGAACAGAGGTACATAGTATTCATTATTATAATAAAAGGTAGAATCCCAAATGACAGATTCCTCTATATTCAGGACATTGGGAGTTGATCAGGCCCCTTAAAATCAGAGGAAACAAAAACTTCAAAGAGTATAAAAACAGAATTAAAATTCCTTTCTATGGATCCCTACCCACCCCAGCCCATATTATTCCATCCCAGGTGAAGTGTTTGTATTAGCTGGGGAAAAATAATAATAAAGAGTCATTTACAATAATCCATTAGCATACATTTACCACACAGCATAAGAATAACCATTAAATGTGTCATATCCACTATACTGCAACCTTAAATTCCAGGACTCAACTACCTTCATTGGTCTGTTGTTCATAAAATGTGAATGTTTTCACAACTTCAATTAATTAAGAGGCATCATGGGTATCAGTAAAACTCTGATCCCTACAATTCTAAGGCTTCAATAATACACCTGAAATACTGAACAACCCTCAATACTGTAATTTATCTAGGGGTAACTTAAGAATGTAGGCATATACCAAGAGATTAGCCAAAAAAAGCTGTGAAGAATTTTATAATCTCCAAAGATACCATAAAAACAAAAAATGCAAATAAACACTTCAGCTGATGAAAACTGTTCCCTAAAAAAGCAAACACGATGAAGAAACAAAACAAACCTATAACAAAACACTCCAAGTTGTACTAAGTATGTTCAAATGAGAATTTAGAGATGTACAAAAACTGAGAACAGAAAGGAGAGGGGAGAGAAGGAAAGGAGGAAAAGAATCAGGAAAATGAGAAGGAACAATAATTGAGAGAACTCAGGAAATAAACTGAAGATAAAACCATTGCAGAAATGAAAAAATAAATGTCCATGGGAGGACAGAATCAAATGAAAATAAGGGTCACTGAAGAAAGGTAGTGACAACCAAGACAGACAACCAAGAGAATGAAAGTGAAGTAAGGTAAAAGTAAAAAGGGTCAGAGAGAAAGAGGTTGAAATGCAAGGGAGGCAAAGCAACTCAATATACATATAACTGGGAGTCTCTAAGGAAGAAAAACAAAAATTTTAGAACCAATATTTAAATCCATAATCCAAGAAAAATTTCTGGAAATAAGAGAAAACATATCTACATATTTAATATTGTAGACCTGGGAAAACTAACTCAAAATAATAAACCCCGAGGTATATCCAAGTAAAACTGACTTTAAAGAGAAAAAAAGAAATCTCCAGGATTTCCAGGCGAGATCAAATTACTCATAAGAAAACAGGCTGACATCAAATGTCTCAAGAACACACCCAGCAAGACAACTGTGGAGAAGCATTTTCAAGAAACTCAAGCATTTTCAAGAAAACTCAAATGCAAGCCAAGGATTTTCCATTAAGCAAAATGATCCTTCAAATATCAAGGCTAATAAAAAATAGTTGTTTTCAAATGTGCAAGAACGCAATAAATAGTCTATCCATGGACTCTTCTTGAGGAGTCTACTGCAGGATGAGCTTCATGCAAGCAAGAAACTGAGGTAACTTAAGTAAAAGAATGGGTGGTGAGCATTTATTGTATGTATTTAAAGAATTACAAAGACGACAGAGGCAGGGACATGGGTAAAAAAATAATATACTAATATTATATGTTCTGATAGATTTCATCTTGAAAAAGAGAATATTAAGCACACATATACATAGAACCATCAGAGACTGATCATATATTAAGACACCCCCTGCAGAAAATCAGAGTGTCCGTAAAGTAGAAATATTATACTCTCTGATCACAATTAAAGGTAATCAATGAAATAAAGTTAAATCCTTTGTTCTTAATTAGAATGTTTCACTCACCATCATCAAAATACTGTCCCTATGAAAATTTATAAATTCAATGAAATCCCCATAAAAATACCAGCAATCCTTTTCTGGAGCTAGAAAAATGGATACCTAAGTACATGTGAAAATATCACAAAAGAATAGATAGGGGAAGGCTGTACAACACAGAGAAGACCAGTAGCGATTCTACAGCATCTTACTACGCTGATGGACAGTGACTGTAATGGGGTATGTGGTCAGGACTTGATAATGGGGGAATCTAGTAACCATAATGTTGCTCATGTAATTGTAGATTAATGACACCAAAATAAATAAATAAATAAAAAGGATAGATAGGAAAACACAGAAAACCGAAAAGTTCTTGGGGGAGGGGAAACCTAGGCCTATCGCATACTGAAACAAATAACAGTCTTTATAACTAAAATCACTAACATGCAAATAACATGGACACTGGTACATTAATAGACTGAAGGAACAGAATAAAAATTCAAAAAAAGACCAATTACTTCACTATTTTCCTATATTTGATATATATCCCTTTACAACATATACACCAATGACACATTTGTCTGTGTAATTTTTCTCTCTCAGCTATAGGAACTCCAGAAGAAAAGAAAATGCCTCATTCATTATTTCCATCCAGCCATATAGCAACAATACTGCCTTCAGGACCTTATTTTGACAAAGCAAGCAGCAGAATGAATGAATGAATATCCACAGGCAATGAGGATAATTATCTCAGAACCAACAGAAAAACAATTGCAAATGCACCAATTACTGATGAATACCAACATGTAAAGGTTTTTTGTCAAGGAAGTATGATGACATTCTAAAGTAACCCTCAAATTATTTCCAACTTAATTTAACACCAGAAATGACCATCCTCCTAGATACAAAAAGACTTATTGGTGCTTTATTCCCAGAATGAGTCAAACAACTTTGATGGTTTGTAAAAAGTAAAAGAGAAATTTCAAATTGTCAAATACAGTAGCAGAAATATATTTATCACATTTAAGTTAAAAATTACATCAGCACAACTCTTGTTGGCGCCTTTTGGTCTACCCTTAAACGTGGTGATAATTATACCAGAGTATTGTCTTAGCTATAGGTTTTTATGTCATTTGTGATTTTCTGTCTTCCTTTGTAATTCTTGTATTTTTTTTCTTGTCTTATAAGTACTTCCTGTGACTTCCAGTACAATGATGAATAAAAGCAGTAATACTGGACTTTCTGCTCTTATTCCTTAACTTATAAAGCAAATACTATCATTTGATTATTCAGTGTGATTGTTAAGGAAGTTTCTTCTAAGATTAATTTCCTCAGAGCTGTTTTAACCCAAGTGGATGTTGAAATTTGTTCCTGCATCAACCATGATGAAATACACTTCTTCTATTTTATTCTGTTAATGTGGTGATCACTTAACGTGTTTTCTATAGTTAAATTACCTTGGCAATCTGGGAAAAAACTTACGTGGTTAAGATGAATTTTTTGTTATTTTTTTAGTTTTAATTATTCCATATTTTGAGAGGGGTTAAACATTACTAGAATCAGTTTACTAATCATTTATTTAGGACAGAATTTCTTTCAGAATACCTTCACAGAAAATACACTCAAAAATTTTGAAGAGACACAAGTTCTATTTGTATGTGCCCTTGTTCAAGTAGCATAATTATCTGCTTATTAAAACATCAGAAAAGAGTCTTCAGTCCAAAGTGATAGAAGCTTTCACTTTCTTTTTTCACAGAAAATAAGGTTTTCTAGGCTTTCGTTTCTCAGAAAAATCTATCAGTTCTAAATGAAATCATTTCTGTGGGGGAAAAAAAGAACTTTAAAAAGAAAAAAAGCTATCCACATAGAAACTCCTGCCCTTTAAGAGTTGAGTCATTTCATTATCATCTGACATAAACCAACTATTTAAATTATTGTCCTTACAATATAAAATTATGGGGAAAAAAGGAGGCCTGCATGCAACTTTATACTTAGGATGATTTTTAAATATCCATGTTATAGTAACAGCAAGAAAATTAAATGAAGCTACAATCAGTAAAAATTTATCACACTTTTATTTTATAATAATGTCATTCTATAATGCCAGATTTGGTCTTTATGCAATATTAAATTTGAATCTCACCACAACAATAAATCATTTAAAATCTTCTGTATGGCAAGAGCTACCATAAAGAAAGTTAAAAGAAAAATGACAGAAACAAAATAAATATAACAAAGGATTAATATCCAGAACATATAAATTAGATCAACTAGAAAAAATTAAGACAGAATGGGAAAATGATTAAAACAGTATCAACATGGAATTCACAGAAGTAGAAACGGCAAGTAAAAATATGAAAATGATAAACTAAGAATCAAAGAAGTGAAACTCAAACATAATGGTAACATTTTTAACCCATCATATTGGCAAAATTTTTAAAGAGTTGTTAAAACTCAGTATTTTCAGGATTCTAAAGAAACAAACTTTTTAAAATATGCATACCATGAATGTAAATTAGTACATCCTTCTTGGAGGGCAATTCTGTAATAGCTAACAATATTCAAAATACAAGTACCCTACTCAGCAATTCTAAGAATATATTCTGTAGAAATACTAAAACATGAACCAAAAGATGCATGCACAAGAATGCTCACTGGGTCCCTATTTATAACAGCTAAAAAGAGACAACCTTAATATTCACCAATAGAAGACAGAGTCTTCTATTTTTAATCACTGCATAGTATTTTATACTATCCATTCTTTTTTTTATTATTAAAGAATCATTGATATACAGTCTTATGTTGGTTCAATTACACAACACAGTGGTTCAAGTTACCCACATTATTAAATCCTCACCTCTTCTATGTAGTACTATCTATCAACATTTATACTATCCATTCTATGGCTAAAAAAAGAATAACTTAAAGACAAATTAAGTGAGAAAGGCAAGTCACAGAACAGTGGGTACAGTGGGATTCCATTTCCATGTTTTATTCAGAAAAAACATACTGTGTGTTGTATATAGGTCAAATGCATAGTATAAATCTAGAAAGCTTATACACTGACCTATGAAAAGCGATTACTTTGGGGGAAGAGAGTGAGATGAAATATGAAGAAGAAACTCCTTTTTATTCTATATACTTCTATTTTTTTTTTAATTTTTACAGTGAGCACACAGGCTTATAACACTTGCATAATCAAAAAACCATGAAAATTAAAATGGTTAATGTTTACTACTTTCTGGGTTTTTTAATAATTTAGATTTCAAAAACCTGCATTCTAAAGAATGTATTTGCAATTTTTAAAAATAGAAGTACCAAGAGTTACTTATTTTTAATATGTTATTATAGATACCAAATTATTTCTCCTTTTGTTCTTTGCCTAATTTTAAAGCTTCTGAATTGAACATAAACTGGTAAATTCCACTTCACAAGCAGACTATATTTACAAATTTCTTTCACATTAATACCTGTCTGTTATAAAACCAACAGGAACACAATCTAAGTATGTTCTTGCCACAGGTATTTATGTATTTATGTTTTTATTTATTTTATTTATGTACTTGTGTTCAAATATTCCAAAATGATTAGATGGAAGGTACTGATTTTCCTGTGGTTTTAAGAAAAAGAGAATCACTAGGCAAAAACAAAGCCACAAGAATACACAATATTATTAAACTTAATGGCCATTAATATATAATTCTCAAACACAAATCCCCTCAAAAAAAGATAGTATATTAACTATACTAAGTGGCAACTATAAAGGACACATTATGACAAACTGTCAATACAAAGAAAACAAGAGTTATCATAAAATCAACTATCCCATCAAATTCAAATTTTGAACACAAAAGATTGTTATCACAGAATAATTTCTATAAAACACAACTATTTCAAGTAGATAAATTTTTGATCATTTCAACAGAGGAAAATTTAAATTACAGAAAAGGGCATCTTATTGTGTTTGTATCCAAAAAAGAAAAAAAGCAGTACTTGAATCTCTGTTTCCTTAAAATATAACTTAATCTAAAGCTATAGAAATTCCATATAGGTGTTTCTTTTTCATGCCAATATGCATTTTAAGGTTCTGAGAAACATTTCATAGTTTTTCAGTTATTAAAAAACTCTAAGTCCTATAATCAGTTGTCAAAAGCATTTTAGCACTCTTTTTAAAAATGAAAAACATTATGTATACATTATGGAAGGATTAGACATATTTTCTGCCCTTAAGAATTTTATAGTCTAGTTGGGAAGCCATGACTAAAAAACATACAACAGCTACCATCAAAGTAGTGGTAAGCAATAGTGCTAAACTGAACTACCAAAACATTTATAGCAAGCACAAAAGGTAGTCCAAAAGAAAGAAGAAAGCTCAATTAGCAAGTATTTATCAAGCACACAAGTATTTGAAAGCCCTGTGTGTGGAAAATACACACCATAACTAAGTTATATCATCTAACAAGACAGTTAAACAAGCATAGGAGAAAGCACTGATAAGTGCCTTTAGCACAAGCAAAGAGTTCTGAGATTCCAGAGGCAAGAACTCAAAATAACTTCTAAATTATTTGAAGAAGCTGTATAAGGGAATTATTTTAACTGAACTCTAAAGATGGATAGATGGATATGGTTTTTAACCAATACAGACAAGACCAGAGAAAGGATAACCCAGGAGGAAGAGAGAAATAGAGACAAAATTTTAAAACGGCAAGATACCTGAGGGTGAAAACTAACATTCCAAGTTCTCTAGAACATAGCTTAAATAAAGGGAAAAAGATAAGGCTTAGATAGTGAGTTAAGTTTTGGAATGACTTGAATGACAGGCTAAGAAGTCTGGATCTTAACCTGTCAACAATAGGGAGGTACCAAAGGTTTCTGAGGAAAAAAGACATGATCAAAGTAAAGCTCTAGGTAAGATTAATCTGATACTGATGTCCAGAATGGGCTACAGGACAAAGGTCTCAAAGCAGAGAAACCATCTGTTAACTACAGCCAGCAATCTCAGTGTGATGTAATAAGGACTGAATTATGGTAGTGGAATGAATAGGAAGGGAGATTTCAAAGGAGAAAAAGTAGGACTTGACAATTAGGGTTGAGAGGAATAGGAAATTAATTATAAACCCCAAATTCCTCCCTTGTTTGGAAATGTTCATTAATTTTACCTACTAGATAAAATCCAGACTCCTTAACCTATGTCACTGTACAATCTGACCTCAGGTGGTCCTTTTCTTCCCCTCCCTACCCTCAACTACACACATAACTGGGCATTTTATATTGGTTTTTTTTTGTCCATGATTCTCTCTCCACCCGGAGATTAGAACAGTTTGAGTCTAAGAGGTGGGCTTAGAACACTGGAATTACTTGGATTGAAAGTGGTTCCCAAAAGGAAAAGTAGGGTAAGTTACCAAGAAAAAGGGCAGAAGAGCAAACATCCTCTACCTTAGCAGTTGGCAATTTACAAAGTAGGTGAAACTGGAAAATGAGTACACCTGGGGGAGCCATATTAAGAAACTAGGGAGCAGATGGAAATTAACCTTTTCACTGTACAGTCTTTTATACAAGCTAAATTTGCCATGCATATACATTTAGCTTTATTCAATTTTTTTTAACTTTTAAATCATGCACAAAATATAAAAACTGGGTAACAACTTGTTTCAAGTCACCTGATCAACCACAGTATCAGAAAAAGTCCACATCTTGTTCTTCATAGTTCAAGCCAAGTAACACTGCCCCAAGACAACTCAGATCTTTTCCCCACTCACTGTGTAGCAAAGTTAAAAATCTTTAAATAGAGAAAATAGGCAAAGAAAACCTTTGACTATATATCAATATAAATCTATTTTTAAGCTTAGAAAGTAATTTCTCTATTAAAGCACATTTCTCAGCCACGGACTATTAACAAAAAAAATGTTTCAATATAACTCCAAAATGTAAGGTAATATCTGGGTAATTGTTTTTCTAGTACTTTACAGTAATTTTCAAAACTTCTTAATGGTATCTGTTTTGTAATCAGTTTTTCTTAATGTTACAAAATTGACAATAATTTTAGCCTTTAAAATATATTGTAATGAAATCAAACTCAGGTTTTATTTTCTAATAAATAAAATTTGAATTCTCCCTATGTGCTTGATACAAATTACATAAAATAAGTCCTTACCCCCAAGTAGGTTTTAGCCTAATAAGACAAGATACAGCAATAAGCTCAGTAGCTGCTCAAGGGACATGTCACAGAAAGGTACACTAGTCCTTAAGCTTTATCTCCAAAATTAACTAAAAGTTTAGTAATATGTATTCAACGAAATTTCCTAGTTACTTAAGGCTTCAATGCATTCAAACTGAAGAGTGCCAAATTCTGTAATGGCCATTAAGATATTATGAACTAGGACAGAAAAGGAGATTTATATTTTAGATAAAATGTCAACACAGGACTTCCGGGAATATGGCGTCGTGAACAGACCAGCAGAAAAATTCCTCCCAACATTATATTTATTCACGAAAATACAACAAATACAACTATCCCTAAAAGAGAGACCAGAATACACAGGAAAGTGCACAGCGTACAGCTACACCTGTGAGAACTTGGCAGCCGGTGAGGCGGACGGGATACGGAGCGGCGACCCGGTGGGACCGAGCGCTCCCCCCCCCCAGAGCTCCGGCGGCCAGACACTCCGGACAGAGGACTCGGCACCCGGCTAGGCGGGACAGAAACACGATCCAGCGAGACCAGAGCGCCCCTCCACCCCAGCACTCCGGCGGGAGTCCTGGCAAGGCGGGTAAGGTACGGAGCTGCGAGCAGACCGAGCACACCCCTCCCCCAGCGCTCCACCGGGAGGAGAGGATTCAGAGCCGTGAGGGAGCGGAAGTCTGCGCCGGGAGCGCTGACACACAGCCTGCGGTGTAGCGGAGATAGGAGAGACAGAGGGCACAGGGTCCCAGCCCGGAACATGCAAGTTGCCCGCGGCAGGCTCCGGGAAGGAAAAAGAAAGGAGAAAAAAGGGAAGAAAAGCGCGCGCTCTACCTCAGCGGTCTTAAAGAGACAGGAGCTCAGTAGAGGGGCCGGATAGTCCCGCAAACTGAGCCCAGCACGCTGGGAGTCCTGGGGAGCTTTGGACCCCTTGGCTGGCGACTGGGAAAGGGTGCCCGCCACTGAGACCCCCACGGAGATCAACAACTTACCATTCGTTCCCAACCCAGCCAGAACTATAGAGTGACGCTGGAATAGTAGAGCAACAGCGCCACCTAAAGCACTCGCGCGGAACCCACTCTCAGTGGCTTTTTTTTTTCTTGTTATTGTTTTTACTCCCCTTTCTTTTCCTTTTTTTCTTTCCCTCTCTTTCAACAGCCTCCCATTCATTCTCACCCGGCCACATCTTTAAAGTGCCATGTGGAGCGACGTGGCCACGGCTCTGGAATAGTGGAGCAATAGCGCCACCTACAGCATTCACACAGAAACCACCCCCGGTGGGCGTTTTGGTGTTTTTTTTTGTTTGTTTGTTTGTTTTTGTTGTTGTTATTGCTGTTTTCTTTTACGTGTTTCTGCCTTCTCTTTTTCTTTCTTTTCCTTTCTCTCTCTCTCCTTTTACTTTTTTATTATTAGTAGAAATTTCTTTTTTTTTCCCTTCTCTCCTTTCTACCAACAACCAATTCTATAGTCATGAGAAGACAGAAGAATATGATACAGACAAAGCTTCAGACAAACACCACCCCAGAAAAAGAAGCTGAAGAAATGGACATGCACAGTCTTCCAGAAAAAGAATTCAGAATAAAAGTCATAGCCATGCTGACGGATCTACAGAAAAATGTGCAAGAGCTGAGGGAGGAAGTGAGGGAAGTGAGGAAAGATAATGCAGAAATGAGACAAGCCATCGACGGGTTCAACAGCAGATTGAACTAGGTTCAAGACACGATCAAGGAATTACAAGACAGGGACCAGGAATACAAAGAAGCTGAGGCAGAGAGAGATAAAAGGATCTCTAAGAATGAAAGAATATTAAGAGAACTGTGTGACCAATCCAAACGGAGCAATATTCGCATTATAGGAGTACCAGAGGAAGAAGAGAGAGAAAAAGGGATAGAAAGTGTCTTCGAAGAAATCATTGCTGAAAACTTCCCCACGCTGGGAAGGAAATAGTCTCACAGTCCACGGAAGCCCACAGATCTCCCAACACAAGGGACCCAAAGAAGACAACACCAAGACACATAATAATCAAGATGGCAAAGATCAAAGACAAGGACAGAGTATTAAAGGCAGCTAGAGAGAGAAAAAAGATCACCTACAAAGGAAAACCCATCAGACTGTCATCAGACTTCTCAACAGAAACCTTACAGGCCAGAAGAGAATGGCATGATATATTTAACGTAATGAAACAGAACGGCCTCGAATATTGTATCCAGCAAGATTATCATTTAAATATGACGGAGGGATTAAACAATTTCAAGACAAAAGAAAGTTGAGAGAGTTTGCCACCCATAAACCACCACTACAGGATATCTTAAACGGACTGCTCTAGAGGGAAACACCCCTAAGGCTAAAAAGATGTCACCAGAGAAAATAAAAGCATAGCAAAGAAAGCAGACCATCCAAATACCAACTAAAGGCAAAGAATAAAACACCTAATATATAAAGAAAGGAGGAGGAAGAATAGGAAGGGAGAGATAAAGAAACATCAGACGGTGTTCACAATAACTTAACAAGAAAGTTAAGTTAGATTCTTAGATAGTAAAGAAGCAACCCTTGAACCTTTGGTAACCACGAATCTAAAGCCTGCAATGGCAATAAGTACATATCTATCAATAATCACCCTAAATGTAAATGGACTGAATGCACCAATCAAAAGACACAGAGTAACAAAGTGGATAAAAAAGCAAGACCCATCTATATGCTGCTTACAAGAGACTCACCTCAAACCCAAAGATATACACAGACTAAAAGTGAAGGGATGGAAAAAAATATTTCAAGCAAACAACAAAGAGAAAAAAGCAGGTGTTGCAGTACTTGTATCAGATAAAATAGACTTCAAAACGAAGAAAGTAGCAAGAGATAAAGACGGACATTACATAATGATAAAGGGGTCAGTCCAACAAGAAGATATAACCATTATAGATATCTATGCACCCAACACAGGAGCATCAGCATATGTGAAACAAATACTAACAGAAGTGAAGGAGGAAATAGACAGCAATGCAATTATTCTAGGAGACTTTAACACGCCACTCACTCCAAAGGATAGATCAACCAGGTAGAGGATAAGTAAAGACACAGAGGCACTGAACAACACACTAGAACAGATGGACCTAACAGATATCTAAAGAACTCTGCACCCAAAAGCAGCAGGATACACATTCTTCTCAAGTGCACATGGAACATTTTCCAGAATAGACCACATACTAGGCCACAAAAAGAACCTCAGTAAATTCAAAAATATTGAAATCTTACCAACCAACTTCTCAGATCACAAAGGTATAAAACTAGAAATAAATTTCAGAAAGAAATCAAAAAGGCTCACAAATACATGGAGACTTAACAACATTCTCCTAATGAATCAATGGGTTAACGACCAAATCAAAACAGAAATCAAAGAATATATGGAGACTAATGACAACAACAACACAAAGCCACAACTTCTGTGGGACGCAGCGAACGCAGTCTTAAGAGGAAAGTACATTGCAATCCAGGCCCATTTAAAGAAGGAAGAACATTCCCAAATGAACAGTCTAAGGACACAATTAATGAAATTGGAAAAAGAAGAACAAATGAGGCCCAAAGTCACCAAAAGGAGGGACATAATAAAGATCAGAGAAGAAATAGATAAAATTGAGAAGAATAAAACAATAGAAAAAAATCAATGAAACCAAAAGCTGGTTCTTTGAAAAAATAAACAAAATAGATAAACCCCTAGCCACACTCATTAAGAGAAAAAGAGAATCTACACACATAAACAGAATCACAAATGAGAAAGGAAAAATAACGACGGACCCCACAGAAATACAAAGAATTATAAGAGAATATTACGAGCATCTATATGCCAACAAGCTGAAAAACCTAGAAGAAATGGACAACTTCTTAGAAAAATACAGCCTTCCAAGACTCACCAGGCAGGAAACAGAAAAACTAAACAGACCAATCACCAGCAACGAAATTGAATTGGTAATCAAAAAACTACCCAAGAACAAAAGCCCTGGACCTGATGGATTCACCTCTGAATTCTACCAGACATATAGAGAAGAAATAACATCCATTCTCCTTAAAGTTTTCCAAAAAATAGAAGAGGAGGGAATACTTCCAAACTCTTTCTATGAAGCCAGCATCACTCTAATACCAAAACAGGGCAAAGACCTCACCAAAAAAGAAAATTACAGACCAATATCCCTGATGAACGTAGATGCAAAAATACTCAACAAAATATTAGCAAACCGAATTCAAAAATACATCAAGAGGATCATACACCATGATCAAGTGGGATTCATCCCAGGGATGCAAGGATGGTACAACATTCGAAAATCCATCAACATCATCCATCACATCAATAAAAAGAAGAACAAAAACCACATGATCATCTCCATAGATGCTGAAAAAGCATTTGACAAAATTCAGCATCCATTTTTGATTAAAACTCTCAACAGAATGGGTATAGATGGCAAGTACCTCAACATCATAAAGGCCATATATGACAAACCCACAGCTAACATCATACTTAACAGCGAGAAGCTGAAAGCTTTTCATCTAAGATCGGGAACAAGACAGGGGTGCCCACTCTCTCCACTGTTATTCAACATAGTACTGGAGGTCCTAGCCACGGCAATCAGACAAAACAAAGACATACAAGGCATCCAGATTGGTAAAGAAGAAGTCAAATTGTCACTATTTGCAGATGATATGATACTGTACATAAAAAACCCTAAAGACTCCACTCCAAAACTACTAGAACTAATATCTGAATTCAGCAAAGTTGCAGGATATAAAATTAACACACAGAAATCTGTTGCTTTCCTATACACTAATGATGAGCTAACAGAAAGAGAAATCAGAAAAACAATTCCATTCACAATTGCACCTAAAAGAATAAAATACCTAGGAATAAACCTAACGAAGGAAGTGAAAGACCTGTACTCTGAAAACTACAAGACACTCCTAGGAGAAATTAAGGAAGACACTAACAAATGGAAATGCATCCCATGCTCTTGGCTAGGAAGAAT
>JAQQAC010006923.1:29810420-29823828 GCA_029783875.1 Phataginus tricuspis
TGGGGGGAGTTCAATCATCACGGTATTGCTCATGTAATTGTAGGTTAATGATACTAAAATAAAATAAATTATTAAAAAAAAAAAAAGAGACAGCAATCTTAACTGTCTGTGGTTAAGGTACCTGACATTTGCAAATTTTTCATAACTATGTGCCAAAGTTCAGGAAGTATTCTGTTTCTTGATATGGGTGCTGGTTACATAGGTATATTAAGTTTGTGAAAAGTCTTAAGAAGCGCACTTATAATCTTTCTATATAACATATAACAATAAAAAAAAATTTTTAAGTGACCATGTTAACTCATTGCTAGGGTTCCTCCCAGGCCCTCAGATAGGATCCTGAAAATTTAGCTTCATTAGTTTCATGAGTTTCACAGTAAATTCACCTCTATATATATAGCAAATTGGATATCACAAAATGCGGTTTCTAGCACCACCCTGGAGACTCAGGTCTTGCCAGCTAGCCATGGGACTTAGAGAACATATGCATGACCTTCCTGAGCAAGTTACCTAATATGGGGAAAAGGTCAGACTATAAACTCTAACACACAGTTGAGTAGTAGTCATTCTTTCAAGAAATATTTAGAATACCTCCTAAGTGTTCAGTATTACACTGGATGAATGAAATACACACTGTCTGCCCTACAGGAGCTCCCAGTCTAGTAGAGATAAAAGACGATGAGCAATAGTAGGTAAAAAGCAAGGAAATCTGAATGAAGTATAGAATTTAGTTATTAATAATGTCCCACTATTGGTTCACTAATTGTAACAAATGTACCATACTCATGTAAGATTAGTTAATAATAGGGGAAACTGGGTGTGGAATATTTAGGAAACTTCGGTACTATATTCACAATTTTTCTGTAAATCTCAAACTAATCAAAAATTAAGTTTTTTTTTAAAAGATAACAAATAGGTAAAGAAATGAATATGAAAATAAACAAGTCCTCTGAAGTCAACAGGATACTGTGACAGAAAGTAGTGAGGGTAGAAAACTAGACAGAGTATTTAGGAACTCTTTGAGATGATACTTAAACTGACACAGAAAAATAATAAACAACGAGAAAGATCTCTACCAAAAAAAAAAAAGGAATACACATAAAGGCCCTGAGGTGGGAAAGAAATTGGTCTTTTCAAGAAGTTAAAAACAACATGAGTAAAACACAATGAGCAAGGGAAAGATGAGTTAACAGGGGCCAGGTTACACAGGATCTTGTGCAAATTATGTCTACTTCATTCAAAGTATAATGGAAAGCCATTGGAGGCCTGAAACAGGAACAAAATTCCAATTTACATTTTTTTTTAATTTATGAAGCTGCTTTGTGAACAACAGACTATAGAAGGATTAAAGAAAAACAATGCAGAACCAATGAGATAGCACTAAAATTATTTGATTCTTAACCCAGAATATTTTTTCAATATAAAAGTCACTCCAGAATTAATTCACACATTTGCATCAATTATTTTATTCATATAGTATCTGCCTTCTTTCTTTTTACCAGTCTACTTCTGTTTCCATTGAATTCTTTTTTATCCTTTACCAAAATAATTTGTGGATTTTTATACTTTAATAACAAGCTACCATAACTCTTCTAAAAACTGTTGAAATTTTTATGCCATTTGTTAAGTGTTCTGTAATAAAATTCCTGGAAACTTCAAAAGCAAAACATAAAATAACTAAATTATACAAGCTGGAAATGGTGCCTATTAGATTAGGATATGGTCTAACCCAAAAAGTAGCAGCAGCTGCTGCCACTACCACCCATGACAGTTTTTTAAATGGCTACAAATTCTTTGATACTTTTTCCATCAAGAGATGGGGGTCAGTGCTCTTTCTCTTTGAATCTAGAAGAGCTTATGACTAGACTAACTATCTTGCTTATGAACAATAAAATGGGGTAAAGACTTCCTAGGCAAGGTCAGAAAGGGAAATGCAGCTTTGGCCTTGTTCCCTGGACAAGTCTTATTGCTGGTGCCCTGAGCCACTCATATCACAGCCCTAGAGAGACTATATACTAGCCCATGCAGAGAGACCACATGGGAAGGTTCTCAGATGACCTGAAAAGAGATACATGTCCAGCCAGCCCTCAGCTATTCCAGCTCCAGCCACCATGTGAATAGAATACATGACAAATCCTGAGCCAAAACCATCCTCCCCCAAACTCCTGACCCACAGAAACAATGAGAAATAATAAAAGTATCATTTGTGTTTCAGGCTTCTAGATTTTAGTGTAATTTTTTATGCAGCAAGACTAACAAGACTTTAGAGCAAATATATAATTAGTTGGACTAATTGAGGGAGAAGAAGAATGTGGCCAGAAATAAGGGTGGATTTTCCAGATAGAGGCCAGCTTTCATATATTTGAGAGACTTGAAAAAGCTATGTAATAACCCATAGAAAGTCTAAGTAAGTCACAATGTTCCTGAAGTCAACATAATTGGCCTTATAGCCTCTATAGAGTCTTTCCCTGCCTCAAGATTCTCATGGAGCAAAATAAAATGCATAAATATACTTACCAGGCCACTGAACAGCCATCTCAGAGCCTTGCATTGTTATCTTTCTAAATATAGTAATTAACTATTCTGGCCTAAATTAATCCCTGGTCTCTCTTCAACCAGAATGAGTGAGCCAATTATTGCAGAAGCATCAAAAATGCCAAACAAAGCAAAAATCAGATTTACTCTTTGGAACTGAGTAAGAATCACCATACATTACCACTAAGTAGGACAGACCTTTTAAATTATATATCTCATCCATCTCTTTTTCAAACTTTTATTCATTTAATTAGCAAATGTCCAATGAAAATGGTGGGTATGAAAATACAAATGAGATATTTCACAGCTACAAAGGAGTTCACAGTGCTATGAGGAACATCTATACAACCAATGAGTTTTAAGTCAATATGACTGATACAAAAAAGTATAGTAAAGTATTTTAGGAGTGTAAATACAGTGTTCTGGATGTTCTCTATCCATTCACCATTCTTTACTGAGCACTTAGTGCCCTAGGAGGCTGGACTTAAGGACTACATAAACTGGGTTCCCTTATCCTCTGACTTCAAATTGGGTTCAGTAAATGAGAAGCAATAGAGAGGGTTTTTCTGGGTTCTTAAACTACTCTCTCCTTTGCCATTGCTGGCCCAAAGCTGCCCCAACTTTCTATCATTGCTAGACCCTAGGTGCTGCACTATTCCTTGTTGGAGTTCCTCAAGCCTGCCCATTCACTACACATAGACCCTTCATGACAACCTCTTTTACCTGTTGTAAAATTGTTACCTGTTTCCCAATAGGACCCTGATAGAAAGGGACACCTGACTCAGCCTGACTAAGTCTGGGAAGACTTCTCAGAGGAGAGAATACTTCAGCTACATCTTACTAGCTAGTCGATAGACAGGAAGACTAGGTAAGGAAGGAAGGTAATAAGGGTCTAAGGAAACAGCACTGTCAAAAACTGGGGAGATACAAGAGATTGTGAAAATAAGGAAAGGTAAGTTCAGAGTGGTGGAACACAGGAATATGACAGAAACATAGGCATGATGAGAAACAATTATAGAACCAAACCATAAAGAGCTTTCAGATAAAGGTATTAAATAGATCTAGCTTCAATAAATAAATTCAAAGAAAATTCAAAGAAAAAAGGTGAGGTAGACCTTTCCTGCATCACAGTTAGAACAAACCAATTATTCAAAAAAGGGGAAAGGAGGAGGAAGAAAAGAAGAACTGGAAATGTATCTCTTTATGAGATAGATGAGGTTTTCTTATTTTCAGCTAGTTTATGTGCCTGAGTGAATCTTTTTTATTGTAAATATTCTATTCCTATTTTCTTATTATAAAAATAAATGCTAAGTTCAACCGTTGTGAAAAGCAGTATGAAGGTTCCTCAAAAAACTCAAAATAGAAATACCATTTGACCCAGGAATCCCACTCCTAGGAATTTACCCTAAGAACGCAGCAGCCAGTTTCAAAAAGACAGATGCACCCCTATGTTTATTGCAGCACTATTTACAATAGCCAAGAAATGGAAGCAACCTAAGTGTCCATCAGTAGATGAATGGATAAAGAAGATGTGGTACATATACACAATGGAATATTATTCAGCCATAAGAAGAAAACAAATCCTACCATTTGCAATAACATGAATGGAGCTAGAAGGCATTATGCTCAGTGAGATAAGCTAAGCCGAAAAAGACAAGTATCAAATGATCTCACTCATATGTGGAGTATAAGAACAAAGAAAAAAACTGAAGGAACAAAACAGCAGCAGACTCACAGAACCCAAGAACGGACTAATAGTTACCAAAGGGAAAGGGACTAGGGAAGAAGGGTGGGAAGGGAGGGATAAGAGGGTAAAAGGGGCATTACGATTAGCAGACATAAGGTGGGGGGGCACGGGGAGGACTGTACAACCCAGAGAAGACAAGTAGTGATTGGCATCTCACTACACTGATGGACAGTGACTGTAATAGGGTTGGTGGGGGGGACCTGATGAAGGGGGTAGTTTAATCACCACAATATTGCTCATGTAATTGTAGGTTAATGATACCAAAATAAATTGTAAAAAATAAAAAATAAAAAATAAATAAATGCTAAGGCAGAGAAGACAAGTAATGACTCTAGCATCTTACTACGTTGATAGACAGTGACTGCACATTGATAATATCGGTGAATGATAAAACCACAATGTTGTTCATGTGAAATCTTTGTAAGATTGTATATCAATGATACTTTAATAAAAAATTTAAAAAGTGCTAAGGAAACTTACATGAATACATAGATGGGAAGGAAAGGAGTTTATTATAGCAATACTATCAAATTATTTTAATTCTTTGAGGCATAGAACCCCTCCCAAAAAAAACCAATAATCTATAACCTTTTTAAGTTTCTGGAAAAGACTGGCATTTACTTGGTTCTCTGTTTTTTTCTTTGTTTTTATTAAGGCATCATTGATATACACTCTTATGAAGGTTTCACAAGAAAAATAATGTGGTTATTATATTCACCCTTATTATCAAGTTCCCCCCCAAACCCCATTGCAGTCACTGTCCATCAGTGTAGTAAGATGCCACAGAGTCCCTATTTGTCTTCTCTGAGCTACACTGTCTTTCCCGTGACCCACACACAACATGTGCACCAATCACGATACCCCACAATCCCCTTCTCACTCCTCCCCACCAGATCTCCCCCACACCTCCCCTTTGGCAACCACTAGTCCCTTCTTGGAGTCTGTGAGTCTGCTAATTTGTTCCTTCATTTTTGCTTCGTTGTTATACTCCAAAAATAAGGGAAATCATTTGGTATTTGTCTTTCTCTGCCTGGCTTATTTCACTGAGCATAATACCCTCTAGCTCCATCCATGTTGTTGCAAATGGTAGGATTTGTTTCTTTCTTGTAGCTGAATAGTATTCCATTGTGTATATGTACCACCTCTTCTTTATCCATTCATCTACTGAGGGACACTTAGGTTGCTTCCATATCTTGACTATTGTAAATAGTGCTGCGATAAACACAGGGGTACACATGTCTTTTTTAATCTGAGAAGTTGTTTCCTTTCGGTAAATTCCTAAGAGTGGAGTTTCTGGGTTAAATGGTATTTCTATTTTGAGTTTTTTGAGGAACCTCCATACTGCTTTCCACAATGGTTGAACTAATTTGCATTCCCACCAGCAGTGTAGGAGGGTTCCCCTTTCTCCGCATCCTCGCCAGCATTTGTTGTTCCTAGTCTTTTGGATGTTGGCCATCCTAACTGGTGTGAGATGATATCTCATTGTGGTTTTAATTTGCATTTCTCTGATGATTAGTGATGTGGAGCATCTTTTCATGTGCCTGTTGGCCATCTGAATTTCTTCTTTGGAGAATTGTCTGTTCATATCCTCTGCCCATTTTTTAATAGGATTATTTGCTTTTTGGGTGTTGAGGCATGTGAGTTCTTTATATATTTTGGATGTTAACCCCTTGTTGGATATGTCATTTACAAATATATTCTCCCATACTGTAGAATGCCTTTTTGTTCCGCTGATGGTGTCCTTTGCTGTATAGAAGCTTTTTAGCATGATGTAGTCCCATTAGTTCATTTTTTATTTTCTTTCCCTTGCCCTTGGAGATGCATTCAGGAAAAAGCTGCTCATGTTTATATTCAAGAGATTTTTTTTTTGGTATTATTAATGTACAATTACATGAGCAACATTATGGTTACTAGACTCCCCCTATTATCAAGTCCCCACCAAATACCCCATTACAGTCACTATCCATCAGCGTAGTAAGATGCTATAGAATCACTATTTGTCTTCTCTGTGTTATACTGCCTTCCCTGTATCCCCCCTCCACTCCCGGCTACATTATGTGTGCTAATTATAATAGCCCTTTTTCCCGCTTATCCCTCCCTTCCCACCCATCTTCCCCAGTCCCTTTCCCTTTGGTAACTGTTAGTCCATTCTTCCGTTCTGTGAGTCTGCTGCCGTTTTGTTGTAGGGTACCCTAGACTCCAAAAGAAAATGCCTGAAGTGCTGAATCATTAAGATGGCGCCCGCCAGATGCACAAAGGGCGGTGCTCTGCCTGCTTTTGAAAGGAGGGTGATTTTCTGCTTAGGCCTGCCTTCCGCTCCTGATTGGCGACTCAAGTCTTCCGCAAACGTGATCAGCTCGTGGACACCATTTACCTGTATGATGTGCCTTCCTGCGTGAAGGGCTCGTGACTGCCTGACCTTTGTGCTGATTGGCCCATGAGTACTATATATGCCTTGTTGTTTCCGCAATAAACGAGTTCCTGCTTCGACTGAGCTCCCTGTTGCGTCTGTTTGTCCTCAAGATCGGGGGCTGGGGATCAGGCGGACAGCCGGCACTTAACTCTCCCGACCTCGCCTTGCCGGGGCATGCTCTCCCCTCACTCCTCTGCAGGTTCAGGGGGGGGGTTCCGTGGAGGGCTAAAAACCCCGACATTTGGCGCCCAATATGGGGCTTGAAGACTGGATCGACAAATCGAAAGTACCGGCGAGTTGGGCCAAGCGTGATTCAATGTAGGTGCATCCCCGAAAAGATGGGACAGGCAACCTCTAAGGATGAACCTGTGCTTAAAGCACTGAGATACATGCTTAAAAGCCGAGGGTTAGAACTCTCAGATTCCCAGGCTGAAAGAGTCTGGGAGACCTTTGTGAGGGTAGCCCCCTGGCTCTGTCAGTAACCCTTTTGATTATTCCACCTGGGACCATGTCGAACGACTGATCAGAAAGGGAGAGACAGACCAGGGTGAAGACCCCCTCTGGGAGTGCACCCTATGCTGTCAGCCCTCAAGGCATGTTTTGGAGACTCTCGATCTTTATCGCCCCGCTCGACGTGTCCCGCAACGAGTCCCAGCAAACAGGGAGCTAATAGGCAATGCCCAAAAGAACCAGATAAACCAACTCCTAAGGAGGCATCTGTGCCCCCAGAGGAAAGGGAATGGGAATGTTTTGATGAGGAACGTCTCAGGTCACCACCTCCAAAGCTCCATCCTGCCCTGCCCAGGATGGATATGGATCCCTGGGCTGGCCCCGACCCATCAGTGTCTATCACTGAGAGGCCCCCTGACACCACCCCACCGCCATCTTATCAGGCACTTCCGGTAAATGTTAACCCTGGCAGGAACAGGCCAGCCGCATGGTACCCCTGGGAGACCCAAGAGCTCAAAGAACTAAAGAAGGCAGTCTCGGAGGATGGGCCTAATTCCCCATGGGTGGAGACCATCCTCCAAGGGTTAGCTCATCAGCACTGTACTACTCAGGATTGGAAGAGCTTGACAAAGGCAGTCCTTCCTGGTCCCCAGTTCCTTAAGTGGTGTGCCTTCTTTAAGGAGGAATGCCACGTCCAGGCAGAGAGAAACCAATCTGCAAACCCTCTGATTCCTGTTACCTTTGGGATGCTCTTGGGAACCAGTGACCAGTTTGCTACGGGTCTCCAGCAGGCCGCCATTCCCGCCCCTTATCAGGAGCAAGTAAGGGCCCTTGGGCTGGCCGCCTGGAAAAAACTAGAGGAAGGCCCCTCAGAACCGCCGATTTCCGGAATCACCCAAAAGCCCACTAAGGACCTCCCGCCCTCTGTAGATAGGGTGGAGAAGAGCTTGCAGCATAAATTTCCCCCAGGGCCCCTGCGGGACCAATTTATTAAGATGTTAGTATGGGAGGGGATGATGATTGATCATAAGCTGGCATGCGCGGGGCTAAAAGATCGATCTATGGAAAAGTGGATAGTCGCCACCAAAGATGTAGGTACCCAAGCTCATCAGTCTCAAACCTTGATTGCCGCCTTGCAGGTGCAAACAGCTTCCTTAACGGAGGCCTTAACTACAGCCCTCTCTCTTCGGCCCCAAGGGAACAGAGCCCCAAACCAAGGAGTGAAAAGCCAAACCTGTTCTGGGTGCGGCAAAACAGGACATTTCAAAAGAGAGTGCCCCAATGACTAGGCCACTAATGGCGGTCAAAGAGCTTCCATAATGCCTAAGAAAAACAAGCTCCCACCTAAAACGCCTTGCCCTAGATGTAAGAAAGGGTTCCATTGGCAGAAGGACTGCCGATCTAAGTGTGACCTTCAAAGTAACCCTTTAAACTAGGGGAGGGGCAACCTCCAGCCCCATTAGCCCAAGGAGGAAGGAGTTCTTCTGATTCCCCCAGGGCCCATTGGACAGTGCCCATAATACAGGGGGTAAGACCAAAGATGGACATATTCATATCGGGGAAAAAGGTTCCACTGCCTAATTGACACTGGGGCAGACCGAACTGTGCTTAGAAAGGAGGAAGTTCCCCTCCACTGGAGGCTAGTCCCGGGACCCCCTTTACTAGGGGTCAGAGGCAATGCGACCTCTGAGGAGACTAAGGACTGGCTTAAATGGGAAGACGTAGATAGCAACCATGGGGAAGTCAGACCCCTCGTTGCCTCTGGCCTGCCAGCTAACCTGCTGGGCCAAGATATTCTAGGAGCAGCCAATGTCTACATTACCAATGATCCTAAGATTCTTTATGAAGACATATTGGGGGAAGAGGAATACCAACAGCAATTTGGTTGTTCTAAGAACCTGAAGTCTAGATTCAGTAATTATAGGGGGGACCCTTCCTTTGAGGCTTTGAGAACTAATGTGCCCCTTCCCCGAGTGAAGCCGCACCCCCAATCCTAAAGGCCACTGCTCCGATAACACCTGCCATTACATGGCTTCCAGGACCTCCAGTCTGGGTGGAGCAGTGGCCATTACCACAAGCTAAGCTTCAAAGACTTAAAGAAATTACCCAAGAACAATTAAAACTGGGACACATTAGACCTTCCCTAAGCCCATGGAATAGTCCCGTTTTTGTCATTCAGAAGGCCACTGGAAAGTGGAGGATGTTACAGGATTTAAGAAAGATCAATGAGCGGATGGTTCCTGTGGGCACGCCCCTGAGGGGGTTGCCCTGGATTCCATCCATTCCAAAAGATTTGTCCCTCACTGTAATTGATATTAAGGATTGCTTTTTCTCCATTCCCCTCAACCCCGCTGATTGCGAGAAGTTTGCTTTCTCCGTACCCTCCACCAATTTTCAGGTGCCTGATGAGCAATACGAATGGACAGTGTTACCACAAGGCATGGCTAAAAGCCCAGCCTTTTGCCAACGATATGTCTCTCAGGTTTTGCAGCCCCTTCAACAGGAGCCAGGGGTGGTCCTATATGCATACATGGATGATATTATTTTGGGAGCATCCACTACCCAACAGCTGAGCTCTGCCTACCGGAAGCTCCAAACCCTCTTAAAACTAGGGGGATTACATGTGTCCAACAACAAGGTCCAGCCTGCACCTGGACTCTGTCAAACCCCAGCTATCTATCAAGGACTCCTACTCCCTGGTAGAACTACAAAAGGTATTAAGGGAGCTTAATTGGCTACGACCCTGGCTCCACATTACAACAGAGGACCTTATCCCTCTCTTTGAGTTGTTAAAAGATAAAACCCCATCTGAGCTTGTTGTGCTGACAGAGGGATGTAAGCAAATATTTTAAAGGATTCAGTTAGCACTTGATAATGCCCAACTGGCCAGGTATCAGTCCGACTGTGAACTCTGTCTATGGATTCTCCCTGGCTCGGAACTGCTCACCGCAGTCGTCACCCAGCAGGGTGATCCCCTCCAATGGGTTCATGCATCGATTGAGAGGGCGCCTCGAGTGTATGCCGAACTGGATCAATTGGCAGACCTCATAAGTAAGGGTAGAGACATCACACTACGGCATTATGGGAAAGATCCAGAAAATCTGACTGTTCCCTACTGTCTGTCCGACTTCGAATGGATCAGGTGAAATCATAATAGAGTATCTAATACCCTGACTGGCTTCTGGGGTAAAATTGATTGCCATTACAGGCCTAATAGATGGGCTACCTCCTTCGCCAAGCTGAACTGGACCGCTCCTAAGCTCTTTCTGAGTAAACCCCTCACTGATGCCCTGAATGTTTTTACTGACGGGGGAAAGGAAGGATCTTCCGTTGTTATCCTCCCTCGACCCTGCTCCCGGAGCAAGCTGGGAGAGGACAAATACTTCGAGAGAGTCAATGGATCGGCTCAATTTAAAGAGCTATACGCCACTGCAGTGGCTCTAGACAAAATTCACGAGGCTATGAACCTCTTCTCTGACAGTCTATATGCTGTTAATCTACTCCCTCCTTGGTGTCCTCTCACATCCGGCTAGATAAAAATCCCATAACCCACTTCCGGGAATATGGCGACAGGAATGGACCAGCAGAAAACTTCCTCCCAACATTATATTTATTCATGAAAATACAGCAAATACAACAATCCCTAAAAGAGAGACCAGAATACACAGGAAAGTGCACAGCGTACAGCTACACCTGTGAGAACTTGGCAGCCAGTGAGGCGGACTGGATACGGACCAGCGACCCGGTGGGACGGAGCGCTCCCCCACCCAGAGCTCCGGTGGCCAGACACTCCAGACAGAGGACTCGGCACCCGGCGAGGCGGGACGGAAACACGATCCAGCGAGACCAGAGCGCCCCTCCACCCCAGCACTCCGGCGTGAGTCCCAGCAAGGCGGGTAAGTCATGAGAAGACAGAAGAATATGATACAGACAAAGCTTCAGACAAACACCACACCAGAGAAAGAAGCTGAAGGAATGGACATGCACAGTCTTCCAGAAAAAGAATTCAGAATAAAAGTCATAGCCATGCTGACGGATCTACAGAAAAATGTGCAAGAGCTGAGGGAGGAAGTGAGGGAAGTGAGGAAAGACAATGCAGAAATGAGACAAGCCATCGACAGACTCAACAGCAGATTGAATCAGGTTCAAGACACGATCAAGGAATTACAAGACAGGGACCAGGAATACAAAGAAGCTGAGGCAGAGAGAGATAAAAGGATCTCTAAGAATGAAAGAATATTAAGAGAACTGTGTGACCAATCCAAACGGAGCAATATTCACATTATAGGAGTACCAGAGGAAGAAGAGAGAGAAAAAGGGATAGAAAGTGTCTTTGAAGAAATAATTGCTGAAAACTTCCCCACGTTGGGAAGGAAATAGTCTCACAGTCCATGGAAGCCCACAGATCTCCCAACACAAGGGACCCAAAGAAGACAACACCAAGACACATAATAATTAAGATGGCAAAGATCAAAGACAAGGACAGAGTATTAAAGGCAGCTAGAGAGAGAAAAAAGATCACCTACAAAGGAAAACCCATCAGACTGTCATCAGACTTCTCAACAGAAACCTTACAGGCCAGAAGAGAATGGCATGATATATTTAACGTAATGAAACAGAAGGGCCTCGAACCAAATATATTGTATCCAGCACGATTATCATTTAAATATGACGGAGGGATTAAACAATTTCAAGACAAAAGAAAGTTGAGAGAGTTTGCCTCCCATAAACCACCACTACAGGATATCTTAAACGGACTGCTCTAGAGAGAAACACCCCCAAGGCTAAAAAGATGTCACCAGAGAAAATAAAAGCATAGCAAAGAAAGCAGACCATCCAAATACTAACTAAAGGCAAAGAATAAAACACCTAATATATAAAGAAAGGAGGAGGAAGAATAGGAAGGGAGAGATAAAGAAACATCAGACGGTGTTCACAATAACTTAACAAGAAAGTTAAGTTAGATTCTTAGATAGTAAAGAAGCAACCCTTGAACCTTTGGTAACCACGAATCTAAAGCCAGCAATGGCAATAAGTACATATCTATCAATAATCACCCTAAATGTAAATGGACTGAATGCACCAATCAAAAGACACAGAGTAACAAAGTGGATAAAAAAGCAAGACCCATCTATATGGTGCTTACAAGAGACTCACCTCAAACCCAAAGATATACACAGACTAAAAGTGAAGGGATGGAAAAAAATATTTCCAGCAAACAACAAAGAGAAAAAAGCAGGTGTTGCAGTACTTGTATCAGATAAAATAGACTTCAAAACAAAGAAAGTAGCAAGAGATAAAGACGGACATTACATAATGATAAAGGGGTCAGTCCAACAAGAAGATATAACCATTATAAATATATATGCACCCAACACAGGAGCATCAGCATATGTGAAACAAATACTAACAGAAGTGAATGAGGAAATAGACAGCAATGCAATTATTCTAGGAGACTTTAACACGCCACTCACTCCAAAGGATAGATCAACCAGGTAGAGGATAAGTAAAGACACAGAGGCACTGAACAACACACTAGAACAGATGGACCTAACAGATATCTACAGAACTCTGCACCCAAAAGCAGCAGGATACACATTCTTCTCAAGTGCACATGGAACATTTTCCAGAATAGACCACATTCTAGGCCACAAAAAGAACCTCAGTAAATTCAAAAATATTGAAATCTTACCAACCAACTTCTCAGATCACAAAGGTATAAAATTAGAAATAAATTTCAGAAAGAAATCAAAAAGGCTCACAAATACATGGAGACTTAACAACATTCTCCTAATGAATCAATGGGTTAACGACCAAATCAAAACAGAAATCAAAGAATATATGGAGACTAATGACAACAACAACACAAAGCCACAACTTCTGTGGGACGCAGCGAACGCAGTCTTAAGAGGAAAGTACATTGCAATCCAGGCCCATTTAAAGAAGGAAGAACATTCCCAAATGAACAGTCTAAGGACACAATTATTGAAATTGGAAAAAGAAGAACAAATGAGGCCCAAAGTTACCAGAAGGACAGACATAATAAAGATCAGAGAAGAAATAAATAAAATTGAGAAGAATAAAACAATAGAAAAAATCAATGAAACCAAAAGCTGGTTCTTTGAAAAAATAAACAAAATAGATAAACCCCTAGCCACACTCATTAAGAGAAAAAGAGAATCTACACACATAAACAGAATCACAAATGAGAAAGGAAAAATAACGACGGACCCCACAGAAATACAAAGAATTATAAGAGAATATTA
>JAQQAC010006923.1:29828828-29839405 GCA_029783875.1 Phataginus tricuspis
GGATGTGGAGAAAAGGGAACCCTCCTACACTGCTGGTGGGAATGCAAATTAGTTCAACCATTGTGGAAAGCAGTATGGAGGTTCCTCAAAAAACTCAAAATAGAAATACCATTTAACCCAGGAATTCCACTCCTAGGAATTTACCCTAAGAATGCAGCAGCCCAGTTTCAAAAAGACAGATGCACCCCTATGTTTATTGCAGCACTATTCACAATAGCCACGAAATGGAAGCAATCTAAGTGTCCATCAGTAGATGAATGGATTAAGATGTGGTACATATACACAGTGGAATATTATTCAGCCATAAGAAGAAAACAAATCCTACCATTTGCAACAACATGGATGGAGCTAGAGGGTATTATACTCAGTGAGATAAGCCAAGCCGAAAAAGACAAGTATCAAATGATTTCACTCATATGTGGAGTATAAGAACAAAGAAAAAAACTGAAGGAACAAAACAGCAGCAGACTCACAGAACCCAAGAATGGACTAATAGTTACCAAAGAGAAAGGAACTGGGGAAGATGGGTGGAAAGGGAGGGATAAGAGGGTAAAAGGGGCATTACGATTAGCAGACGTAAGGTAGGGGGGGCACGGGGAGGGCTGTACAACTCAGAGAAGACAAGTAGTGATTCTATAGCACCTCACTACGCTGATGGACAGTGACTGTAATGGGGTTGGTGGTGGGGGGACCTGATGAAGGGGGTAGTTTAACCACCATAATATTGCACATGTAATTGTAGGTTAATGATACCAAAACAAATTGTAAATAAATGAAAGAAAGAAAGAAAGAGATAGAGAGAAAGAAAAGAAAGAAAGAAAGGAAGGGGGGAAGGAAGGAAGGAAGGGAAGAAGAAAGAAAGAGAAAGAAAGAGAAAGGGGAAAGGGGAAAGGGAAAGGGAAAGGGAAAGGGAAAGGGAAAGGAAAGGAAAGGAAAGGAAAGGAAAGAAAGAAAGAAAGCTCTTTGTGTTTTATTGTTTTTGTTGGTCTCCATCACAGATGGAATTTTTCACTGGTAATTCCTCAGAACTAAATCCATTCATACGGAATTCAGAGCAGTGAAAATAAATTTCACACCATAGAGTAGGAAATGACAACAATAAAAAGGAGCAGGAGGGTTCTGGGGACGAGCTAATGGGACCAGTTCAGTTCTCTACTGGTGTTGGGTTTTGCAATGGCTGGCTTATTATGACCTGTACAACATAGTCCTTTGGGATCTTCAGCTCTTCCAACTTCATTTTGTCGGTGAGAGGTCTGCCAGAAAAGAACCATCGCTGACTACTTGGTTCCACTCCTTCTGCTGCGTGTAGCCGCCTCTTCATGTGGTACACTGTGTCTGTGCTGCGGACCACAAGTTTGAGGTCTTTGCCTGTGGAAAGGTGCAAACAGAGTTGACATTCATATCCAGAATTAGGAGGCGGTTCGGGAATATCCAGAGTCTCTATGTCACTCTTTTCCTCTATCATGTTGATGGGTGGTGCCAAGCAATAGACTGGAAGCTGGTATCTGTTTCCCAGTTCATCATAGCACTCTGTAAGTGCACCATGTGGTAATGTTATGTTTGAACCATCGATGATTGCTTGTGCCAGTTCATGATCGTTGCTCTCAAAAGCATGTGCTGCAGCCTTCAAGGCATCCTAAATCTCTTTACGGCCTTCAAAAGTTGGTGCGGTATCCCAAAATTCATCCCTCTTGCTGCGCAGTTGCAAGAGTGCCGCCCACTCTTGAGGGTCCCCTTGTGCTTCTTCTTCCAGGAATGCCTTTGCCGCATCACCCTTGGTGGACGCTCTGCCTGTTAGTGACTGGCTTCGCTATCATCATTCTGACTGCCGCTACTGCTGGACTGATCCTTTACAGTCTTCTGGAGGACTTGAAGCATAACAACCTTACTAGAGACTGAAGAGTCCATATCCACCTGGCCCATCCCGGACACCTCCAAAGAAATTCTCCAAAGGACCCAGATTCAAAGAGGACTTTGAGATAAGATTCCAGATGTCCTTTATTGTTGTTGTGTTATATTACTAGATAAAGCTGTGTTGTGGGGGACAACTATTATTTTGCTGCAGTCCTAATTAAGAGTACTTCCTTGGGTGTCCCGGATATGTTGGCCAGACTGTATGCTGGAATAGGCCCAAACCCCGACCTCCTGCGTTGGGTGATCCACCCTGTACATGCTTCAGCTAGTTGAGACTATTTTGGATCTTCAGTCACAGCTAGACTCTCTAGCTAGTGTGGTGCTGCAAAATCGCAGAGGGTTAGATCTTCTCACAGCCAAGGAGGGGGGTATATGTTTATTCCTACAAGAAGAATGTTGCTTTTATGCCAACCAGTCTGGCATAGTCCAAGATAAGATAAAAAGATTCCAAGAAGAACTAGAAAACAGACGAAATGAGAATAAGATTAGCTTTCTTTGGACAGGGTTGGGAGAGTGGCTCCCTTATATTCTCCCCCTCATGGGACCCCTACTTACTATCTTTCTATTACTTTCCTTTGGTCCTTGTGTTGTTAATAAGCTGATTGGGTTCATAAAAAATTGGATGAATGCTGTACATCTCATGGTACTTAGGCAGCAATATCAATCCCTGCGCAGCCCTGCGTGGGAACCATATGAGAATGGCTTTAACTATCAAGATGTTGAAACTATAGTCCCATAGCCATGATAAAGTTTTACACTAGAGGTCGATTGGCCCCCACCACTGATATATTGGCCTATTGAGGTTTCGCAGCCTATTGGATGCTGACACCCCAGACCATCAGAGACCCACCTTTGATGAGGTGATTCCGGTAGAGTTCACTCCTCTCTGGCTAGCGACTAACCTTCATACAAAAACAAAAAGGGGGAAACGTAGGGTATTCTAGACTCCAAAAGAAAATGCCTGAAATGCTGAATCATTGTTAAGATGGCGCCCGCCGGCTGCACAAAGGGCAGTGCTCTGCCTGCTTTCGAAAGGAGGGTGATTTTCTGCTTAGGCCTGCCTCCCGCTCCTGATTGGCAACCCAAGTCTTCCGTGAACATGATCAGCTCGTGGACACCATTTACTTGTATGATGTGCCTTCCTGCGAGAAGGGCTTGTGACTGCCTGACCTTTGTGCTGATTGGCCCATGAGTACTATATATATGCCTGGCTGTTTCCGCAATAAACGAGTTCCTGCTTCGACTGAGCTCCCTGTCGCGTCTGTTTGTCCTCAAGATCCGGGGCTGGGGATCAGGTGGACAGCCGGCACTTACCTCTCCCGACCTCGCCTTGCCGGGGCGTGCTCTCCCCTCACTCCTCTGCAGGTTCAGGGGGTGTTCCGTGGAGAGCTAAAAACCTCGACATTTTGTTCCTTCAGTTTTTTCTTTGTTCTTATACTCCACAGATGAGTGAAATCATTTGATACTTGTCTTTCTCTACCTGGCTTATTTCACTGATCATAATACCCTCTAGCTCCATCCATGTTGTTGCAAATGGTAGGATTTGTTTTCTTCTTATGGCTGAATAATATTCCATTGTGTATATGTACCACCTCTTCTTTATCCATTCATCTACTGATGGACACTTAGGTTGCTTCCATTTCTTGGCTATTGTAAATAGGGGTGCATATGTCTTTTTCAAACTGCGCTGCTGCATTCTTAGGGTAAATTCCTAGGAGTGGAATTCCCACATCAAATGGTATTTCTATTTTGAGTTTTTTGAGGAACCTCCATACAGCTTTCCACAATGGTTGTGCTAATTTACATTTCCACCAGCAGTGTAGGAGGGTTCCCCTTTCTCCACATCCTCACCAACATTTGTTGTTGTTGTCTTTTGGATGGTGGCCATCCTAACTGGTGTGAGGTGGTATCTCATTGTGGTTTTAATTTGCATTTCTCTGATGATTAGCGATGTGGAGGATCTTTTCATGTGCCTGTTGGCCATCTGAATTTCTTCTTTGGAGAACTGTCTCTTCATATCCTCTGCCCATTTTTTAATTGGCCTATTTGCTTTTTGTTTGTTGAGGTGCATGAGCTCTTTATATAATTTGGATGTCAACCCCTTATAGAATATATCATTTATGAATATATTCTCCCACACTGTAGGATCTCTTTTTGTTCTATTGATGGTGTCCTTTGCTGTACAGAAGCTTTTTAGTTTGACATAGTCCCACTTGTTCATTTTTGCTTTTGTTTCCCTTGCCCAGGGAGATATGTTCATGAAAAAGTTGCTCATGTTTATGTCCAAGAGATTTTTGTCTATGTTTTCTTCTAAGAGTTTTATGGTTTCATGACTTACATTCAGGTATTTGATCCATTTTGAGTTTACTTTTGATCCAGTTTCATTTTGTTACAAATGACTTTTGATACAATGAGCCTCATTTCTATTGAACTAGAAAAGCTGTACCGGTTGTTCCTTCAAATATCTATTACTATTATCTTCAAAAGATTTAAGAAAAAAATTTCATTAGATAAAAGGCTCTCATCTCACTTTCACTGGTTCTGAATACCTATAAAGCCTGGATTTGAGTAGGAATTAAACTGGATAATAAATGGAAATACTTTAAAACTGTACTGTTCTGAAAAATACAATCTTCCTAACACGGACTAGTTATATATGTGAATTTTTTTAGATGATGCTGCAAGAACAGATCTTTTTGCAATGAGTACCAGATTGGTGTTTACTTTGTTAAGAAGTAAACTTTGCATAGTATGGTAAAAGAGTTCTTCCATCAAGTCAAATATTAACTCGAATGAACATCTCAGTCCTGCATCTTTATAACTTAACACTGTCAAAATACCTAAGGTATAAATGTCAATTAATTCAATAATGACATCAGAAAAAGAATTCCTATTGTTTCAAATGAGGCCCTTCAGACTATGTAAGTTTTTTTAATTTTGTCAATCATTCTTTAATTCACATTTACTAAAGATATACTATGTATTTAGTACTGTGTTAGACATGGCATTCTGAATGTATCAAATGTCATTTTGTTTTTCCTAAATTTATAAAAGATTTTTTCATTCTACCTGTACAAAATTCCCAAAATTCAATTTTAAAAAAAGCTCTTTTAACCTTCTTTCTTATATCAGATGCATATGACTCTGAATATCCAACAAATCAATACATTTTTTCCTTCTTTAGAAAGTTATATTGAAAGCCTGATCACAAAAATCATACAAAAAAAAATAAAGAGTAGAATTAACTACTAATATTTGCAGTATAAAATAATAAAAAGAATGTTTGTATCTGCTCCCATAACATGTGGCATATAGTTTATAAGAGAAAGTTTATCGAAAGTATGGCTTTTATTATAAGCCAGCATCACCTTTGATAGCTTCTAATTCTCCAATTTCACTTATTTCAAGTTAGAGTTTGGGTTTCAGTTTTACAGCTCTTTAATCACTCTTGACATCTACCTGTGCAGAAATATCCCCATCTACTGACAAGAGGTGAAACTACAGGCTATTTTTTATTAAGTGCCAGCAAGCTACAGGGAAATGGATTAAATCATTAAAAGACTTGGATCCAAACAGTTCCCCCACCTCCAAAATCCTGAGCCATTCCAACTATGCTCCAAAGCTCTTGTACTTCTTACCAAAAATATGGGGAAGGAACAGGAGAACACAATTAAGTGGCTAAATGTCTTCTCTATTAAAGATAAAAATTATAACACAGTAGCTAATTTAACTATATGAATTATTTATGATACACTAGTACTCCCAAGATGTACAAGACATTTATACCTATTTTACAAAACACGGTATCATTTAAATCCATACCTATAATAATCATTATTAACGTTGTACTTGCTCCTACAGAACACAGCATATAATTGGTTACGAATAACTTATTCAGAACACAATCATTGATCAAAACTGACACAATTCATTAACATAATTTACAGCTTGAACAGTATTTTTCACATAGATTATTTCTTCTCCAGTAGAATTCTAATTAATACTGTCATTTTAAGCATGCATTTATAACTAAAAGCACAGGCACCAAGAAAATAAGTGATTTGCTTAAAAGCACAAAGCTTATCAGTGACATAACTAAAATCTCAAGCCAAATTTTCTGCTTCCAAGTTCAATATTCTTTACACAACATCCCAACTACCTCCCACAAAATTACCAAGTATATCCTACCCAGTAAATAAGATCTACATTATGGATGTCTTCCTTGTGACAGTTACCAGGAATACACGTAGTCACATTAAAAAGTCTGCTTAGATTTTAATAAAATTACGTTTTTTTCTTTCTTTAATCTTATAGAGAAAAAAATGCTAACAAATACAAAATTTTTAATATACTCATAATCCAACCCACATTTAATAATAATTATATTCTTTCTTTTCTGTTACATTTTAGATATGTTTATTCTTTTTCCCAACTTTTTCCAAAATTTATTTGAGGGGGCTGATAGATGGTAAATAGGCAAACCCTGTTAAGTGATGCTTTTTGCAATCCACTTGCATTAGTAAAAAAAAAAAAAAAAAGAAATACAACTTTAAAGGTCCATAATAGAAATTTTAAAAAGAAAAATTGAGGGCCCAATCTAGGTTTATTCTTCTATCTCCATTCATGGCACTATATAATAAAAATAATCAATGTCTGGCACATGTCAAGAAATTGATAAATATTTGTTGGCTGAATAAAAAATAGAATGACTAAAGCGTCACAGGATTCTAAATTTTATAGGATCCTAAATTAAAGGCTCAATTATGCATATTAAACTGTTCTTATCAAGTCGTTTATGAAAAGGTTTTTATCAATGTTGGAAATCAGAAGACTTACATTAAAGCTACAGTAATCAAGAAAGTGTGTATTATAAATATTTATGAAGGACAGAATTATAGATAAAAGGAATAGAAGAGATTCCAGAAATAGAACTATATGTATACTGTCAACTGGTTTTCAGCCAAGGTGCCAAAACAATGGACGAAACAAAAGTATCTGAACAAATACTGCTAGGAAAACTGGATATCCATACATTAAAAAAAAAAGGTTGACCCAAAATCTTTAGAACTGTGGATTAGATAACTTCTTAGGACATAAAAAAGCATGAACCACAAAGAAAAAAACTGATGAACTGGGCTTAATCAAAATTCAAATCTTCTGCTCTCTGAAACACTGTTGAAAGGGAAAAAGCCAGATTAGGAAAAAATATTTACAAAACATATACCTAATGTAAGCTGGACTTACTTGTACCTGGAAAACAAAAGGAATTCTCAAAACTGGTAAATAAGAAAACAACCCAATTTTAAAACTATGAGCAAAAGATTTGAACAGATATTATTCACCACTGATACACAGCTGACAATAAGTCCTATTAAAAGATGCTTAACATTACAGGTCAATAAGGGAATTAAAACTAAAACTACACTGAAATACTACTATACACCAATTAGAATGACTAAAAGACTGAAACATCAAGTGTTGAAGTGTTGGCTAGGAGTGGGAGCAATTCTCATACTCTTCTGGTAAAAATGCACAACTGTACAGCTTTCAAAGACAGTTTAGCACATTTTTTAAAGTAATACACATAATTACCATACAATCCAACATTTACCCAAGAGAAATAATAACATGTTCACAAAGAGAGTGTACTCAAATGTTCATAGCAGCTTTTTCCATAGTGGCCAAAACCTGGAAACAAATGTCTGTGGATATCTGTGAATGGATAAACAATGCAATATTCCTCAGGAATTAAAAGGAACAACTGATACACAACAAGAATGAATCTCAAAAGCACCATGTTAAGTCAAAGAAGCCAGGCCCAGAAGACTACATACTGTATGATCTCCATTTACATAAAACTCTAGAAAAGGCAAGAACTATAATGACAGAAAGTAAACTGGTGGTTGCCAAGGACAAGGGATGGGAGGAGAGTGACTATGAAGGGTCACAAGGAAATCTTTTGGAAGAAATAAATGACCTTTGTGCAATCATCTATATAGTAATTCCTACCTAAAATGAATCAAGATTTATTTTAAAACTTATGTTTTATGTCTGCTGTCAATTTTTAGTAAGAAAACAAGATACATGTTGAATACTTCTTAATACATCAAATGTGGTTTTTAAAGTAGTCAGTGCCTTCAGAAGTTATTCCAAAACAAACATAAAATTTCTCAGTTTGTTCAACTAATAATACATTAGTAGAAAAATCCAAAAGAAAAAATTTTTAATGTTAACATTCAATTATAAAGAATGCAAAATACTAGTACCTGGAAAATTAGCATCAAGTGAAATATTAATAAGCTTAGTGTTCAACAAAATTTCTCTAATCAAGCAAAAATACGTATGACTACATTTCTAAACACAAGGAGTTAACTATTAGAAAATACCATGAAAATGTTACAAATATAAATTAGTTAGAATTATATAGGATTCCATAGGAAGAAAATTATTAAACTTTGCCATAAGGACAAAAACTTAAATGAGCATAAAAACAGTGTGTTATAGGTAGAAAAACTAAATACACTTAAATGCCTCCTTTTCCCAAAGTAATGCAATTCTAGTTACAATCTCAATGAAATTTCTTTTTAATCTCAACAATTTAGTATTTATGTAGAAGAACAAATAAGTAAAAAGAGCAAAAACTTTTTTCTGGCACTTGAGAATACTAAATTAAATTATAAAGCTACAACAGTGAAGAGTATGGCATTGAGCAAGAGAAAAATATGACTACTACAATTAATTTAACCTAACTAAAAAGATACCACATCACTGTAGAGAGGAAGAATTGGTTAATAAACAATGATGATATGACTAAGTAACAATTTGGGGAGAAATATTTTCCTAAACCATTTTTAAGAAATACTAAAATAAAATGTACTTAAATATTTACTAGGCCTTTTGAAGAAAAAGTCCTTCCTAAGTATAGAAATAATACAAAAAACAAAAGTTGGACAGATTTGATTCCTAAAATAACATTATTTCTGCATGGCCAAAAATGGCCAAAATTACACGATAAATAATAGACTGGGAAAAATGTAGTAAATATGACAGCAGATTAATCTTTCATTTCTCCAGAGGATCAATAAGAAAAGTAGGACAAGGCCAAACAAGTCAACAAAAGAGAAATATAATTAATAGGAAAATATTCAGCTTCACAAGTAAATATTTAAATAACATATAACATGAAATAAGAAAAAAAATTAAGAAACAAGACCCAATGCTTATAATAGTAAAAAGGGGACACTTATTTATTCACCGCTGCTCTGAATAAGGCACAATTCTTATAGGAAGCAGCCTGTGGAAAAATTAATCAAGAACCTTAAAAAGATCCACACTTTCTAACACAGTAGCACTTTCTATGGAAATATCCTAAGAAAATAATCCTTTAAGAAAATCAAAGATATCTATACTACAATGTTTACCGCAATCATCTGTAATAACAAAATTTGGAAATAAATTAAAAGTTAAAACAAAAGAACACTGTGAACCATGGTTGTTATGCAGCATCCTCTTAATGGTTACCCTAAAATCAGTCTTCATAGTTCCCATCCCAGTCCAACCTCCCATGATGTCCCAATTCTCCCAGTGTCCCAAGATTAATGTTTCTAAACATCAAATATATCAAATTTTAAAATCTTTCAATGATTCCCACTTCCTTAAAAAAAAATCAAACTTCCTGGCAAAATACAACAAAGTCCAATATGGGTTGGTCCTTGTCTATAGCCTCATCTCTTGTCAATCTCACACCCAGTGCATTAGCCAAAAAGAACACACACAGAACTAGAAAGAATTACTTCTATGTCCCCAGCATTCATTAAATAAAATGCCAAAAAGCTCTTAATCCATGCTGAAACATGAATTCTGCCTGTATGGAACATACAGAACAGAGATAACAAACACCCTAGGGCTTATACTAGAGGAAGGGCCCCTTAGTCACAGAAGAAAGGTCAACTCAGGTCAAGGAAAGTTCTAGGGTTAAGAGTAATCCTTGAGTCAATCCTTAAAAGACCAGCAAGGATCTCAAGAGGCAAGGATAATTCCAAATAAATGGAATGTATTTATTTCATTTTTCCACACAAAATTGTGTAAGTTTGTAACAGGCTTTCTAGACAGACAACTTGAGTTTCAACATGTACTCAATTCAAGTTGCTCCAACTTCTTAGAGCTACTGTGAGAATTAAAAGTGATAATATATGTAAATTTAACACAGTGTCTGGCACTTAGTAAGTGTTCAATACATGTCAGTCATAAGGAAACACATAACAATGCTAATTACAACAGTGTATTTCAAGGGTCCAGTTTCTTAGAATAGAGAAAGTCACAGTAACAAAAATGAGGGCAAAAGAAAAAAAGTAGTAAGAACAGGGTAAAGCAATACATCTATACAGCCAGGGTCAGACAGTTCTCTGTACACACCATGATCATACCCTTATACTACATATTACAACAACACAATTTATATTCACAATGACACTGAATCATAAATAAAACATTAAGTTCTATTAAGCACGGTCTATATAAAGAAGAATGACACATTACATCTTTAAAAGCTTTCAAAAATCTCCAAAAGACATCAAAAATGACAAAAATAAAAATTTTATGTGCCTGTGTGGCCTTTCATTTACCTTGAAAATTTAGTTATGCTAAGTCTGCTAAAGTATAAA